>JAUMHQ010000065.1:8145293-8159517 GCA_032361165.1 Enteromius paludinosus | reverse complement strand
CTAAGGGAACCAGTCTCTCGAGGCTGGTTTCTGGTGATATTTGAGGGACGATGTTTTGACACGACCCACCCTCGGGTGGAGTCGTGTTTCCCCCCCGTGAGAGCTTGGTGGCGAACGTCTCGGTGCCGCTACGTTTCCGAGCGGCTGAAACCGAGAATGAAGTTCGCAGGAGACACTCACGCCTCGTAACTTCGGCGAGGTGAGTGAAAATCCCTCCCGAGGGCACTGAGGCCTCCGCCAGCTTCCCCGGCCTCTTCCCACTCATCTTCCCGCTCGCAAGCACGTTCATCTTCCAAACCAACGATGCCCTTGCTGAAACAGGCCCTGGCTAAAGCCGGAGTGCACCTCTCTAGAAAGGCTCGCGATCTGAGCATGCTACACACAGCGTCTACTAGAGGCAGCAAAACCTCCCGGCAACAACTGGCACGCTTTCCCTGGCGTCCTAGACCTCGATGTCCACCATCACAACTACAACCGAGGCCTCTCCGACCTCTTTGTCAGCCCAGCCGCTAAGATGCGGATCAAGTAAGCCCTAGACAAAGCCGGTGTTCTGACATTTTATCCTACCCTCCTTTGTGACTCGCTTCCGGATTATCGCTACACCTCAATCCGGTGACTCATATGGAGTTCCTAGCTCAAAGACACAATTCTCCCTACCGCCAAGCAGCTGCCCCCTCGGCCAGGTACTGTCATTGCTGTAAGTCGTGGGCTTGGCTGGGCTCACGACTTACAGCAATGGCCGTAAAACCCATTTGCAAGCCACTTACCTCCATCAAGCCCTTGCAAAGCCAGCATTCTATCCTTCCACCGATCTCCAGTTAACAGGCGATAGCATCATGCCAGCGCAGCCCTCGTAGTTTCCTTAGCATTCAAAGGGTGAAGCACGTATCCTTTATCAGCCTAATCTTCAAACCTTCTTCTGTGTACGCCACAAGCTCAGGCTGATCAACATCAATCTGAGATTCAGCGCGCACATTTCGTTTATTCCCACCCAGTGTCGCCAACTTTTTCAATCTAAAGTAGCTAAATCCAGCCAGTGTTGCCAACTTTTCCATTCCAAAATAGCTAAATCCAGCTCGAATAGCTGAGATGCTAGATGTCAATAAATAACGTCATACGTTAATTTGCATATTCATTACGTCAGTGCGTCATATTATCTTGCTTTCTCCGTGGTCACATAACGTTATTCAGTGCTCCCTAATTCTCAATATAACAATTTTCTCTGATATATTCAATGGTTTCCGTTGTCAAAAGAACATAATTAGTAACTCAATTGCACCCTATTATTACAGTTACTAACAGTTACTAAACTAGCTCTACATTTCAAGACGTTCATCTGGATTGAAATCCTTATTTATGATTGCCGCTGTCTGATAAAATCAAGTACGTATATGATGTGGACAATGGCAACACTGTGAATTGTTGCTATCTTGCATATAATGGAGTTTATAGCAACATACCTATTTTTAACTCAAAGCTCTGCTTATCTCAGCTGCTCACTGATCAGAACAGACGCAGAGGAAAGCAAGCGCGCACTGGGAAAACGAGCTTGTGCTCCCGCGACAGTACCAGAGACTTGGCGAGGTTTGTCTAAGAGGAAAAATGTCGCCAAATATAGCGTCAAAGTCACTAAGTGGGCAACACTGATTCCGACAAGTGAACAAATCAAAACCTTCCAACAAGGGAGAAACTCGATCTCATTTCCCCCTGCGATTCGCATACTGCGCGATTTCAAAATAAAAGTACTTTCACTTTTATATTTTTATTAAATCTTTTTGTTAGATTTTATTAAATTTGTATTATTTTATACCATTACATCCACTTTTGGCTACATTTGGTTTCCTCTGTTCTTTCTTTAAAAGTTTAATAGGATTATCAAAATAAAATAAAGAGGATTATCTTTGAGAAATCAATTTGCTCCAAGCCAGTTACTATTTGCTTATTCACTGTTACTACGGCTGCGCACTTGCCAAATACGTTGGCTCTGCAGAAAAAAGCCCTTAATACAAACCAGGAAGTATCTCTCATCTTCATTCAACATTACTCAGCTGGCGAGTGAATTTTCTCTGTATCCCTACCCTAACCTTTCACCCAGAAGCCCGCCGCCCTTCTTCCCAGTCTAACACCTGCCCAAACCTACAGTCGACTATATAGATCTCTCCTCCTCCATCCTTTCAGATCAAGCATTAGTCCATTTAGACACCAAACCTTTTAACGATGGCATGACTGAATTTAGTATAACAGCACCGTTTACTCTGTAATCCCCCCTTTTGATACCTTTGAGTCCAGCCCTATTATGACGACATTTCCACCACCTTCATAGTAATACCCATTCACCCCGAACTTGACACCCTTGGGATTTCCTTTCTCCTCCTAGGCTATCTCTCGCAGGGCACCGACTCCAGCCTCCTCTAAGCACTGGCCTCAGCCCCTAGAGCACTCGCTTCAGACTACTGCACTGGCAGTAGCAGATCCCCCTCTCCCGCTCACCACCCACCTGAGCACTGGCCGCAGCCCCCCTTTCAGCACAAGCAGCAGCTCACCAGGGCACTGGCCTCAGCCCCCCTTTAGTACTAGCAGCAGCATGCCAGGGCACTGGCAGCAGCTCCCCTTCAGCACTAGCTGCAACTGGCCAGGGCACTGGCCCAGCTCCCTTTAATACTAGCAGCAGCTGGCCAGAGCACTGGCCGCAGCCCCCCTTCAGCTCTAACCATAACGTGCCAGAGCACTGGCCGCAGCCCCCTTCAGCACTAGCCACAGCACGCCAGAGCACTGGCCGCTGACTACCACTCTTCACACCTATAAAATGTTTCTGATTCCACATTGTTTAATTATATTATCTTTGTCTAATCCTAAAGTAACAAACTTATCTTAACAAATCTTAACAAACTATATATCAATTGAAAGGTTTTGGACTCTAGTCTTCATATTTGGTGTCTGTTTTTCAAAAAAAAAAAAGTGCAATAGTTAAATAGCGATAGATTCTCCATTTGTGATATGGTGCCAAACACACTTTTATTCTATATGTACATATGTTTTAGAGATTCAAAAGATTTAGAATTCATATCAAATATTCAAGTTACTTCCCAAAATATTTCTAAATAGGATTTAGTGGCCTTAGAACATAAAAATAAACGGGTCAAATTAACCCGCTGACAGTACGAACTTAACTATTTTTGTTTTGGACATTTCAAAACACATCAGTAAGTTGAAACTTCGCATGCATGTTCATGACCCTAAATTAGGAAAAGCCACAAATTTAAAGAAAAAAACGTAGGTTTAAGATTGAAAAAAGAAATGACAGCTCATTTTTACCATTTTTGCCTGACAAAATACTGTTTTGTATTGAAATGACTGGGAAATTCTACTTTTTTTGCTTCATAGGATAGAAAAAACCTAAAATATCAAAATATAACCAAGACATGTAATTACTTTGGTTCTGTAGAGTGGCCTTAGAACATAAAAAATAGATGGGTCAAATAGACCCGTTGACAGTACGAACTTAACGTCTAAGGTTACGTAAGTAACCCACGTTCCCTGAAGGAGGGAACGCAGACATTACATATGGGAACTCGCATGAGAGACCAATCGTCTTCTAGTCTTTGAAAAAAGGCCAATGAATATTGGCGTGCATTAATCACAGTGTGAGTATAAGAGGGCATGTCTGGAATGCACTAGCAGGTTTTCGCTGAGGAGCCGAGTTTGGCGTCAGCATGACCCAGGGTCATGGCAAGGGGATATAACGTCACCGTTCCCTCCTTCAGGGAATGTGGGTTACCTACGTAACCTTAGACGTTCACCTTCAGTCTAGTCACTCCGACGTTACACATGGGAACAGACCTGTGGAACGAGCCACGACCCTGTGGCCGCGTTACGCAGAGACCCCGGTGCAGACAGGCAAGCGTGTCAGCAGGAGAGTCTGCATGTAACCTTCTCAACGCCCTGGGGGCTAAATGGGGACCCTGCAGGGATGCCAGCAGTTATTTTGCTTTTATTACTACTGAAGCATGGGTTGAGGGCGGAGACATGAAGCCTATACACAGTACTTTGAATTTAAGGAATACACTATATCGCTAAGATATGGATATAAGTGAGGGGAAACACAACCTTCTGGCTGACTGTGGAACATAAGGAAAAAAATTTCAGCCACAACCTGATGGGAGAGCCAAAGGAACACAGCCGGAGATACTCCGCTCTAGGTCCGACTGCAGGGCAGGAGGAGAGGGGTTCGCCTTGGCACAGGGGAACCTCCAAGAAAGGCGCACGGATCCAGTAGGAATGGCGCAGCAAGCCGACACCGGCCGGCCTCCTGCTACCTGCTTGTTTGATTTAAGACACAGTAGGACACAGCCTCTTTGCGGAGGTCGTAAAACCTAGCGAAGGTGTTAGGTCCCAAGAGGGCACCGAGGGCGGTCTCGGGGGATTAACCCAACGATGAGTTGTTGCTTACCTAGGGATTCACCCTCCACTGCATCGTGGTATACTGCTATGGCAGCAACATACACTTTAAGGGGACAGCCTACGCTCCAACTTTTCCTGCAGGAAGGAAAGCACAACTGCAATCGAACATCTCTGGGGGTCCTCACTGCGGGAGGAGCACCAGTAAACGAACAGACCCCATCTCTGGGCATAGGCCTGCCTTGTTGAGTGGGCCCTAGACTGAGATATGGTGTTAATCACGGCTGCTGAAAGGCCGGAGAGGTCTGCCACGTCCCGTCAAGGAGCCAGATGTGCAGCCTCCACAGATCAGGTCGTGGGTGCCAAAACGTGCATATCCCCTGAGAGAGTGCTGCCAACAGGACTTGTTCCTCGTCCTCCCTGATCTGGCACAGGTTCTGTGCAAGGAGGCTCACTGGAGAAGAGGCATACTTGGGCCCCAGAGGCAAGCTTCTAGCCATTGCGAGTCAAGAGAGTAAAGCAACCGGCCATAGGAGGTCTCGGGGGAGGCAGAGAGGTATCTGACTGCCTCGTTGGAGATGCTCCAGATCAGCTGGGCTACCTGGGGGTGGAGTTGCCATTCTCCAGGTTGGGTGGACTGCCTTGTTCGGTTGAGTAACCCTGGAAAAAGAACAGCATGCAGCGATTTCAGCTGCGTCTGACTCCACAGGAGCAGATGGCAGTCGAGTTGTGACATGCGGCGGAAGCATAGACCAGATTGTGTGTTGATATACGCTACGGCTGCAGTGTCCATGCGGACCAGCACGTGCCTGTGGCGCAGCATCGGTCGAAAGCGACGCAAGGCCAGAAACACAGCTAACAGCTTGAGGCAATTGATATGCCAAAGCAGTCGAGCGCCTGTCTAGGGACCCAAAGCTGCTTGCCCGTTGCATACAGCACACCAACCCGTTGTGGAGGCATTCGTGTTGACCACAACATGCCTGGACACTTGACCCAGGGGCACTCCAGCCCGCAGGAATGTCAAGTATGACCACGGACTGAACAGGCGGCGACACTCCGGGAAAACGCCAATCCGAAGTGTAGCACAGTGCCATGTCCATCTTGGGACTCGATTGTGTAACCATTGCTGAAGCAGTCTCATATGAAGCCAGACCAGCGACGTTACTGCTGCTGCCAATATGCCCCAGGAGCCTCTGAAAGGTTTTGAGAGGAACTGCTGTTTTGTGCTTGAACTAGTTCAAACATGTCAGCATGGCCTGCACGTGCTCCCCCGTGAGGCGGGCAGTCGTTCTGATCGTGTTTGGCTCCATACCAAGAGAAGAGATCCTCTGCACTGACCAAAGTTTGCTCTCCCCTCAGTAGACCTGAAAGCCAAGATGGCTGAAGTGCCGTAGCACCAAGTCCCTGTGCTCGCACAACAACTTTTGCGAGTGAGCTATTATTAGCCAGTCACCGAGGTAGTTGAGGTTGCGGATGCCCATCTGCCATTGGAGAGACAGGAATCCCTGCACAAGCTTCATAAAGACTCGGGGAGACAGGGAGAGGCCATGCTTCAGGTTGATGGTTGCGAACCCATCCTTGTGCCGAATGCATGTTGGTATGCGCTTCGGCATGAGCATCTTGAACGGCAGCCTGAGAAGGGACTGGTTCAGAGCTCAAAGATCTAGGATGGGTCTCAGCCCACTACTGTTCTTGGGCACGATGAAATAAGGACTGTAAAATCCTGACCTCATCTCGGCTGGAGGAACAGGCTAGATTGCATCCTTCGCCAGTAGGACTGCAACCTCCGCACACAGAACAGCAGCATCCATGCCCGAATGGACAGTGGTGATGCGACTGTACCTGGGCGGGCGCCTGGCAAGCTGAATCGCATAGCCGAGGTGTACCGTCCATATACGCCGATGGTATCATCCCCCGAAGAGCAACTTCTCTCACCTCTGGGCTGCCCGTCTCAGGGCCACTTTTTTTTGCGGGTGTTCTTAGCCGGGCCCTGAGAAGCGGACAGGGTCCATCGCCCGCGGCCAGCTCTACGTCGTGCAGCCAGCCTAGCATCGTGTGGTTCTGCCGGGGATGGAGCAGGGATCGCCACGTACCCCCTGGCTGCTCCTCCGCCTTGGTTGGAGAGGGGAGAGGAGTACGGGACTTGCCACGACCTGGTCGGCTCCTTATGCACCTCTGGGAAGAATGGCACTGGGGGGGACCGCGACGGGAGAACCCAGATACCAAAAAGCTGCAAGTGCATTCCAGTCATGCCCTCTTATACTCACGCTGTGATAAGGTGCACCTGGCTGTGATTAATGCACGCTAATATTCATTGACCTTTTTTCAAAGACTTGAAGACGATTGGTCTCTCATGTGAGTTCCCATATGTAACGTCGGAGTGACTCGACTGAAGGGGAACTATTGTTTTTTTTTTGGACATTTCAAAACACATCAGTGAGTTGAAACTTCGCATGCATGTTCTTGACCTTAAATGAGGAAAAAGTCACAAAATTTCAAGAAAAAAAAAATAGATTTATTAGTATTTCAGAAAGATTGAAAAAAGCAATGATAGCAAATTTTTGCCTGACAAAATATTTTTTTGTATTGAAATGACTGGGAAAATGCAACTTTTTTTGCTTCATATGATAGAAAAAAAACCAAAATAATGACATATAGCCTAGATATGTTGTTATTTTGGGTCTTTAGAGTGGACTTAGAACATAAAAATATGCGGGTCAAATTGACCCTGGAACAGTACGAACATAACTATTTTTGTTTTGGACATCTTTGAAACACATCAGCGAGTTGAAACTTCGCATGCATGCTTGACCTTAGATTAGGAAAAGTCAAAAGGTTTTCAGAAAAAATACATAAGTTAACTGATATTTCCAACAGCTCAAATATCAAAAAGGGTCAAATTGACCTGTTGATGTGTTTGACAACACATGCGCTGCAAATTCTCGCAATGCAACCAAACACAGAAACGCAAACCACAACAGAAATGTTTTAGGGGAACCTCAAAAATAACTAGGGAATACAGCCCTAGATTTTCGCGTTGGTTTGAATGAAAATGCAACTTAATTTTTGTGCCACTAGGTGTCACTTTTGGAGCAGTAAAGGCTCACAAACATTGCTTTAAATGAAATCAACCAATCACTGGAGAGGTTTGGAAAAATTAATAATTGAATGAATCGTTTTGGAGTCGTTCAACAAATAAGATAAAAATAAATGCACATGAAAATTAAAGTGTTTTTTGACCTAGCATGAATGTCAACCTGTTGTTTGGGACTCCCAAAACCAACATATGAACCTTTCATAACCCATGGGGGTTAATTAAATAAGAACTAATCTGAATACTTAGAGAAGAAGTTATGCAGTTCGTATAGCAACTTGGTAAATTAACACAGGTGGCATTCATGCATACATACAGTTTAGTTTTTTGTAAATGTATTTCAGCTGATAAAGCCTTACGACAACAAAACTCTTTCAGCAAAATAAGACCTGGTGAATACAGCCAGCCCTCAATAAGAATATTCACGTTCATTCGTGACTAAATAATAGATGCACCCATCAAAAAAGAGATGTACGAAGTAAGAGAAACGAAAAATGAGAGAAGGAAAACAAAAAGAACTGCACTTGATTCTAATAGCAAACAGTAGAGAGCAAAAAAATCATATGCAAATTAGCTTGCACTAATAGTGATTAATTACAGCACATTGCCATTTGCCTTTGCATTACAGACACCTGATAAACCCGTCTCATGCCCCATTTGTTTAATCCATCTCTCCAGGTGTGGGAGTATCTGAACCAGCGTTTCAGTGAGTCATTACCACTCACACTTGGGTTAATACTGATCTGACATCAGCTGAGTGTGCCAAGACGAATGGCCCATCAAAGGAGACTCTCAGTGGAGGTCCCACTTCCTCTCGCTCTCTCTCTCTGTTATGACAGCGGGGACGCCTCATATTCTCCAGCGACAGATCTGTTGGAAAGGCTTGACATTGGTTCACACCCCCACAGTCCTGCGCTCAGGTACGGCCCATCGAGACGAGTTGAGTCACGGATCAGTTTAGTTGGGTATTAGCCATGTTGCTGTCTCAAAGGGGGGTAGTGAAGTCACCAGGCTTACACTCTCATCTCTAGCGAGGGATTTGTATGACGGCAGCTTTACGTGTGGAACATTTGTTAAATGTATGGGTTTGAAGCCCATAGACAAACACTTTTATTGTTTTGGGCTTCTCTAGAGAACTCCAGCTGTCTCTCAGTAAGGAAATTAGTCATTACTCATTAGTCACGGATAGGCTCCCACAACACACGCTGCTGAAAGAGGCTGTTTGCTGTTGAATATGGAGCGTGTTTGCAGTGCTCTTTGGGATGTTGGATGTTTACAGAGACAGCCATGCCAAACACTTATCCAGAAGAAGAGTGTTATTCCCATTTGGGACTGACTGAGATACAGAACCTTATTATCATCTGCTGGTATATTTGCACATGACTATTGCAAACACAACAGGGAGTTGTGGTGGATTTGAGTTATTTAAGTCCCATTTAAATTCATATTTAGGTCAATTTGATGTTAACAGTTTTCAGGATTAATGCAAGAAAAAGTATTTGTTTGTAAATGTTGGGGTCAATACTATTTATTTTTTTTTTTTTTAAATAAGTCTATGTTATGTTCACCAAGGCAGTTATTTATCAAAATAGGGTATCATGGTTGTATTTGTACAACCAATAGGGAAATTTCTTTTTTATACCAAATATATCATTAGGTTAAGTAAAAATCATGTTTAACAAAGATATTTAGTAAATTTCCTACCATAAATATATAAAAACTTAGTATTTGATTAGTAATATGTATTGCGTAATGCGTAATGTATTTAGACAATTTTAAAGGGGATTTTCTCTATGTTTGTATATTTTTGCACCCTCAGATTCCAGCTTTTCAAATTTCTCAACCAAATACATCAGATGAAGCTTATTTATTCAGCGTTCAGATGATTTATACATCTCAATTTAAGAAAGTGACCATTATTATGACTGGTCTTGTGGTTCAGGGTCACATTTGTAAAATATTTAAATTATTTAAAATTATACTTTTTCTATTTGAATATATTTTGCAATATTGCTGTGAGCTAAGCTGATTTTCAAAATCATTACTCAAGTCTTCAGTGTCACATGATCCTTCAGAAATCATTATAATATCCTGATTTGATGGTCAAGAAATATTTGTATCATCTTAATTCAACAAAACAGCATTTATTTGATATAAATCCTCTTAAAACCTCATCTATTTATCAAAGCAGTATTCTTAGACAGCATCATCTTTTTATGGAGAACACAATCCTATAATGCATTGCAATCTCAGAAGAAAAGTAAATCCAGTTGACAGATGAGTGAAATGTTTATTCTGTACTGAACTGTATTAAAAAAACTCATTTAGAAAACAACATACATTTACACTAAAGAGTATGTCTTTTTCAGTTTATTGGAATATTACATTGCTCCGCATTGCTATATTAAAATTTACATTTGTAATTGTTCTTTTTAGGGCATTTTTTGATCAAAGGCATGAGGAACGTGACAAGCAATTTATTATATATGAGGCAACAATAACAGAAGCACTGCAATGTCAAGATTTAGGAAAAACAACAACAGTACAAAATCTGAGGCTGTAGTAAAAATGCAGAAATCCATTGTGAGTCAAGTCTCCCCTGTGTTTTGCGTACAGAGCACTGTTTGTATGACGCACTGTGTAGAGCGTTTCAAAACAGTTGCTTGTGTTTTGGATTTCATTTAGTATGTCGCCTCAGTATGCAGCTGTCTTTGTAGGCAGCATGCTGCTTCCTAGGTTTAAAACAGAGGTAGAAGCACACATCTTTGCGGATTTCTGGTTCTTTCTCTCTTTTGTCCCTCACTGAGAGCCACACACAGCATACAAGTAAATGCTGCTTGGGCTACAGGCACCTGTCGTTCTTGATGCTAATTGACATCTTTGTGATGGTAGGAGCCCCTGTCTGAGCGCGTCTTCGTCAGGATACTGCTAATAGCTTCTGGCACTCTGCTACAGTAATGGTCGAGAGATTTGATCAGGATGAAGCAGCCTCAGAACCTTGCTTTACCTCCTGGGTGTCCCTGTAGCACGGCTGCTCTGAGGGAGGAAATAAATCCCAGGAAAAGAAGGATTCTGAGGGGACGGCATCCTATGGAGGATCGGTAAACTATTACTTGAAGCTTGCAGGGGGTGCTGGCATATTATTGACTGAGTGAGTGCTGTGAAGTACCCAGGAAAATGTTCAAAAAACTAAACTAAATCACAGCTAACACCACTTTTTCCAGTTTTTAAATCAAAATGTTGTCTAGTTTTATTTACCCGCATGTCACTTCAATCCTGTATGACTAGTTTTGACTGTGTGTTCATCCACCCATCCCAATCTTTAACAAACAAATCCAAATAATTATTGTTTTTATTATGTTTGGAACCAGTAAGACTTTTTTATATTTTTAAAATATGTTTCTTATGTTCATCAAGGCTGCATTTATTTGATCAAAAGTTTTAGAAAAAAAAATAATGTTGTTAAATATTATTGCGATGTAAAATAAAAATGTTCTGTTTTAATATACATTAAAATTTGTGATGTGCAGCTGAATTTTCAGCATAATTTTTCAGCGTCAGTTTTCAGTGTCACAAGATCCTTCAGAAATTATTTTAATATGCTGCTTTATTATCAGTGCTGGAAGCAGACTGTAACGCCCCTGCACTGTTTGTTGTTGGTTTTCCCCATGTGCTCAATGTGACCTAGTTCTGTTAATTGACTATTATGTTCAGGTGTGCCTTCCTTGTTTGTACCAATTGTCTGCCCTATATAAGTTCCATTCAGTTTAGTTCATGTCGTCGGTTCATTCAACATATGTCTACGTTGTCTGTGCTCCCTGATTTGCCTGCCTGCCTATTTGTAAACCCTTTGTGAGTATTAAATAATTGTTATTTGAAGAATCTGAATCTCTGCTCGTCCTTCCGCACAAGAAGCGTGACAGAATGAACCGACCTCAAAAAAAGAAGTAGAGTGAGCAGCGTGTTTTTTCAGACCTTTTTGTTTTTCGTGTTTTGTCAGTTTTTATTAAATTTTTTTTCCCCCGGTTTTCCCCTAATGGATTCGTTCAGTTTCGGATATCTCCTCCTACTGCTGGAGCAGGGGGAGAGATCGCTCGAGAGCCATACAAGACAATTCTTGGACATGGCTCATTACACCAGCTTACACAGAGCGCCGCTGTCCGAAGATGGCTCTCGAGCGGAGTGGAGTGGACACTGGCGTGTAATGGATCGCTTTTCTCCGTCTATCCCGTGGATGATCTCGCCAGTGCCACTCCAGACCCAGAACCCAGCCCACCATCTCCCCGCGATATGGAACCGCTACCAGAGCCCACCGCTGATGCCACGGCAGAGCCCGGCGCAACCGACAAGCCATCGCTAAAGGACTCAACAGAGCTGAGGATCGCCCCAGAGCCAGAGCCGATGACGTCAGACCAGGTGTGACCATCCGCCCACCCGACCATCTATCTCCATGCCACCGCTGTTTTCCGCCAGCCCCGCTGCTCACCCTCAGCCCATTATCAATGTGCTGGTCTCACCATGGGTCTGCCAGCTGCCATTGGCGTCATGGCTGGATGATCCCTCCGCTCCGCCTCCAGCCTCAGAGTCCCGGACTCCGCCTCGTCACTCCGACCCATCGGCTCCACCACGGCACCTAGCTCCCTTCTCTCCACCGTGGCCTGTCTGTCCACCGGCTCCGCCAGGCTCCATCGTCCCTCCGGCTCCGCCTTGGTCTGTCGTCGGCCATCTGCCGCCTTGGGACTCCACTCCTCCAGCTGCGCCTCGTCCCTCCGTCCTGCCAGCTCTGTCAGGCTCCTCCTTCCCTCCAGCGTCACCTTGGTCCTCTGTCGCTCCGGCTCCACCGTGGCCTGGAGCAGATTTGCTGGAGCTGGAGAACACCCCGGGAGTTCAAGGAGCCTTCTGTTTGGAAACAGGTAAGTTTAGAGGTAAGTACAGGAAGCATAGATGCTGGGATCTGAAAGAGGTGATGATGACAGGTGTGTAATCAGAACTCTGGTGACTGTGATCGTTCCGTGTCAGTGAGGGTGGAGCCTGGTGTGGATGTAACATTGTGCTGCTTAATATTTGTTTGGAACCTGTGATTTTTTTTTATTTTTTTTATAGGATTCTTAAATGAATAAAATGTTAAAAACAAAAAGCATTTATAGTAGTACTTTACAATAAAGTGCCATAAGTTAACATTAGTTAGATGTCATTAATGTTGTTAATTACTGTTAACTAATGATCCTTATTGTAAAGTATCACATTTATTTTAAATAGAAATAATTTGATTTACAAATTGAAATTAATAATAATTTCGAATAATAAATTAGCATATGAGAATAATTTCTGAAGGATCATGTGACACTTTGTCACGGCTGTGGGTGGCGAGGCAAGGAGGCAGATACCAGGTTCCAGTATTTCCAATACTTTTAATCATCCAATTGGCAAAACACAGACAGGCAGGGAATCCACACTAACAGACGCAGGTGGCAGTGGAGCCAGAGCGACAGCGGCGATGGATGGTCGACGACAGACCAAGGTGGAGCCGGAGGGAGGATGGAGCCTGGCGGAGCTGGTGGACTGACGGGCCACGATGGAGAGGAGGGAGCCTGGTGACATGGTGGAGCCGACGGGTCGAAGAGATTCGAGACTCTGAGGCCAAAGACGGAGCTGAGGGATCTTCCAGCCCTGACGCCGATGGCAGCTGGCAGACCTGTGATGAGACCAGCACACAGATGGTGGGCTGAGGGTGAGCAGCGGGGCTGGCAGACGACACCGGTGGCATGGGCATGACTGGGTGGGCAGGTGGATTTTTAAACTTAGTGCACGGTGCAGGCACAGGAGGGTGCATCCGAGGAGCAGGAACTGGAGAATGCCAGACCCTCCGATCCTCCTCCAACTTCCCCAGATTTGCCAGCTCACCCTCAGCCATGGTGCGGTGGGCGGAGCTCCACTCCATGCTTTCACTGTCCTTGGCGCTCTCCACCGTGGCAAGCTCACACTCCGGTTCTCGCACCTGGTCTGTCGTCACTTGTTCAGGCTCCGTCGTGCTCCTCAGCACTGGCGCTTCCATTTGCGCTGGCTCGTCGGTAGCGCCCCGGCTCTGCTGTGGCGGCAGCGGTGGGCTCAGATCTGTTCTGTTTCTTGGGGAGATGGTGGGCTGGGCTCTGAGTCGGGAGTGGCACTGGCGAGCTCTTCAGCGGGTCCACTCCACAAAGGCGGCAAAGTCTGCTCGAACATTAGGAGATAGTTGGGGCTTAACAAGACATCAATGGGAAAGACCAGGGAAAAAAACACAGTGCAGGGGTGTTGCACAGTTTAAGGACTGATGGAAATTCCGCTCAACAAAAATATAAATGCAACACCCTTGTTTCTGCTCCGAGAGATAATCCATCCCACCTCACAGGTGTGCCACATCAAGATGCTGATCTGACATCATAAGTAGTGCACAGGTGTACCTTACACTGCCCACTATAAAAGGCCACCCTGGAATGTGCAGTTTTTTGCTTTATTGGGGGTCTGGGGACTCCGAACAGGTCAGTATCTGGTGTGACCACCATTTGCCTCATGCAGTGCAACACATCTTCTTCCAATACAGTTTATCAGATTGTCAATTTTGGCGTGTGGAATTTTGGTCCACTCCTCTTCAATGGCTGTGCGAAGTTGTTGGATGTTAGTGGGAACTGGTACACGCTGTCGTATACGCCGGTCAAGCACATCCCAAACATACTCAACGGGTGACATGTCCGG
>JAUMHQ010000065.1:8102140-8112145 GCA_032361165.1 Enteromius paludinosus | reverse complement strand
TATATTAAAATAAAATAGTAAAAAAATTAAATTTACAAACATGTTACACAAAATATTTGATGTATATATATATTATTTTTTATTAATATAAAATCACCTTTTTTATCTGTTTTTAAAAGTACTTTTTGTCATTGACTCTGTATGAATGAATAGCTTGTACATTACATTTTTGGGTAAGTTCGCTTAACCATATTTAAACATATTATCAAATATATATGATATATATATATACTCCTACATCATACGTAAAAAAAAAAAAAAAAAAAAAAGAAATTCCCTGAAATATGTGAATTTACAAAAAAACTAAAGTGTGTGGGGGTGAGGTTAAAAACTGGGTAAATTCCAGAGATATGAAATATAACTAGGCCTATAAGTTGGCTTTAGAGTTTCCTTATTATTATCATTATTATTATTAATTTTTCAATAGATGAGACACGCAAACAGTGAGCGCTATTATAGTATCAGATAGCTTTGCAATAAATCCTGCATGCTAACACTGACCTCCTATTGTGACTGCGTGCTCTGCTAACAAAGCAAAGGCTATCAGCTGATTGTTTCAGGCCTCATAAAACCTCAGTTTACACCTCAGATACTCGAAACAAACCAACTGCCAAAACCACATCAGACAGTGACCAACTGAGACAGTATGTATCCATAACCTACTGGTCTAATCTACAAATACAAATGCCAGATCTGGTCACCATTTATTATAACTTGCAATAACAGCACAGCTGGTGGTTGTTTATACAGTTTTTAAAGCAACATAGGCTGAATTTCTAGTTTCAGAATTTTTTAATGCGGTTTACTCCTGAGAAGAAGCCTTTATTAAATGTGGGAGGAGATGGAAAGGTTAAGGTTCATTCTGATTAATGAGCAGTGACATACACCTGATAGAGAGAGAGAGAGTGTGTGTGTACGTGTGTTAAGACTAGAAAACAAGAGAAAGAGAGAGAGAGGGAGATGCTTTTTGTACAGAGTTTTGTGCATTGTGGTTCTCTGCTACAACAGCGACACGTTTATGCAGAGGGACGTTTCCTGCTCTTGCTATTGTGGTCGGAAATGGAAAATTCAGAAAAAAGGATTGATTGTTTCAGTTGTTAAATCATGCACTGTATAATCAAGTCTCCAGTGTACCATAGTACTTCATGATGTGTGCAGGTAATTTACCAGTGATGTATTAGAAGAAAATAATAAACTGTGCAAAATTGTATTCTGTATACTTGCATCACGGAAAAAAAGTACAGTATGTACATCAAGTACAGTTATAGAAAATACTGAATTGTTTGGTTCTGAATAATGTATATTATGAATATCATGATACATTGTAATTATAAAAACATTTGTGTTGATAATTATTTGATTTTAGCAATATTTCAGTTGTATATTACATGTATAAATTAAAATGATGATTTGTTTCATAATAAAATTTATATAAAACAAAGTATTTGATCATTTGCATGTAACCAAAAATTCTAAATTGTGGCACAAAATATATAAAATGTAAGATCTGGCCATTAAAAACTCACACTCATCAAGTGTTACCTGAATATTGTGACACTCTCAGTGTCTATGGTAGTTACGGCCTTCTTTGATTTCTTACTTTTCACCTAATTTTCCAGTTTGCTCACAAGAAATAGATAAAAGCTAAAAACATAAAGGCGATATACTTTTTAACAGAAAAATAAGAGGTAACAAACGCAACAGATTTGACATGTTTCACGAAACACAGCAGGGACACGTCTAAACGCACTTTCTCTCTGAAACGTTTCGCTCTTGTGTTTTAATAAATACAGTGACACAGTAGAAATGAAATGCTTTCGATGTACATCTCGACAACAGTGTGGTTCATGACGCTACACAAGGCAGACTCCATGTGTTTCTTGTGATGTGAACGACTGCAACGAATAAGGTAGCCGCCACATTTCCTGTTTGTAACCGAAAACGTCTAAAGACGATAAAAATAGCAGCAACACTGATGCACTTCTCGCTGAACATGCTCACGTACAGGTGAAAGGGTTTATCAGATCAGGCTTTATTGGACATTTGACCCTATAAAATCATGTCAGGTAAGAAGAAAAATGCTTTATCCCTTTAGTATGGGATTGTTCTCATTGACGGTATTATAACACGTTGTGTTTCAATGAAAGCTGTTTCGTCTCAATCAGTAGTTAATCATGTTGATAGCAGACTTAAAATACTTTTTATTTCTCTTTCAGAATAGTTTTTTGTTTTTTTTTTTGCAGTTTTTCTTAGTTATTTTTGTTCTTAAGGCTTAGAATAGTGATAGATTGAAATCAAACCCTTCTTTGAATAATACAGTAAATTATATAAAAATTAATCTACATAAAACAATCAGTGAAGTGAATTAATGATATGAATGATAATGATTATATTGGTAGAAATTATTCTTGAAATTATCATTGCAGTGTGATGATGTCTACGGAAACTCAAACGTTTCTTAATGATTTCTGTTTATACATTATTTGAGATTATATCTGACTGCAACCATTTTTATGTCAATAAATAAAATGTTAAATTGAAATATTTAAGGAAAGTTTTAAGAATTAAAAAAATAAGAAAACTATCTGTAACACTTTACAATAAAATGTTCAACTGAAATATACATTTTTTGAGAAGAATTAAAAATAACGGTTGCACCAATTTGCCTGTTGTTGTTTCAGTTTAGTCAGGCAAAATAATGGCTACTGTGGAAATGATTATAACATTTTGTAAAAAATAATATATAGTAAAAAGATGTAATGGGAAGCTAATGCAATATTTATCCAATCATGATCTGTTAATTCTCTTTTTAGAACTATGCAAAAATCCATATATTGCTATTGGTCTGATATCGACTGCACTGCTGATTTCTGTGTGCTTAAATGTTGCATTCTTTTTACTAAGAAGAAAGGACAAAAAATATGCAGGTATGCTTCATCCATTTGACTTTTATAGAACATATAAAAGAGACAAAACTTCACAGTTATAAACTTTTTTTCAGTAAATGAAAATATGTTTGAATATGGAGATGGACCCTTACGTCAAGATTCACTTCGGTCGTACAGGTAATCACCCGCATGCTGTTTGTGCATTCTCACTAAATGATAAAAGTGGTTTTGATTTTAAAATGCCAAAATTATTCTCCACAGCAACAGCCCGTTGAATCATCTAAATACGTTTGGTTGTGTTTTGTGCAGATTTGAGGATGATGAGATGCAAAGACAGGAAAATCCGATTTATGGAAATATATGTTTAGATGGAGCAGGTAGGTCCAGCTCACAAAGTAATGCAGTGCGTGTCTGCTACCTAGAGCTAATAATTATGCTGTTATGATGGTATTGCTATTCATTTAATATCTGTTAATTCTGTACAGGAGCTTTTGAAATGTCTCCGGAGGTGTGCTATGAACAAATGTCACATGCAAACACAGCAAAGCAGCGATTAAAGGTATGCTTTCCACAAATTTCATGGAAATCGCTAAGATCTGGAGCCAGTCAATGCATATTATTCATATAAAAATTTTACATTACATTTTACATTATTTACACTACTTATCTACATCAGTAGACATAAAATACACTGTAAAAGGTTTATCCGTTACCTGCAAAAACATTAAACTTTTACAAGCCTAATCAATGTTTTTATGAAAAACATGCAATATCCATTCTAACTGATATTCCCAACCTTATTTATTTATTTATTTATTCATCCATTTATCTATTTATTTGTTTGCTTATTGGTTGGTTCGCTGGTTGGCGTTGGTAATTTGATGTCCAACCATTACCAAATTGCATATTAACTCTGAACAGAATTGAAACATTTAATATTTGGATTTTATTTTCATGTTCTCTGTCTTCTCTTATGCAGCAACTATTAATATATATATATATACAGGTTAAAGTTCAATCAGCTAGTTGTTGCATGTGTTGTAGTATTTTCAGCGCACTCAAAATTATCATCTTCATATATCAATCTGTACTGTGTGATGTTTTTCATAATCATTTTAATGGCTTAAATTGAAGATGTTCACAGAGAAGGGCTGCGTGAGAATGTACACTTGATGACTATTTTAGGCATGCACACCTACGCATTTGTCAGAAAATAGAGACATGTATAGAAGCAGCTCTTTAATGAACGTAGCTGTGGTCAGGTTTCTAAGACCACTGTACAGCAGTATGTATGTCAAAAGCGACATTGTTATGCCACATTAATAGCTCGCTAGATGAACACCCAAGTGCATTGACATACTTCTGCAAGATATGGAGCCTTTTTTGTTCATTTAAATTCACTGCCAACTGAGATTTTTTCAAATTGAATATTGCAGTGTTTATTATAAATGATTCATCCTCTCTCCTTATAATTCATGTCCCCTCATCTACTTTGTATACTTTCTTGGTTAACGTAAAAGTTTAGTTAACTCTGACCATGTGCTTGTTGACGTGAAGGCAGGACATTAACATCTTTTCTTCCCTCACTCACATTGTAATGACAACAATCCAATCAATTTCCTGTGGACATAATCGTTTACTGAATTCAAACTTTAAAATTCAGTGTTGAGTTTTATACTGTTTTCCCATCTGGCTCATTTGGAGCCATTGTTTCTGAAACTGGCACATTTTATTTCCTAGTTTGGTTTGTTTAGGCACATATGAACAAAACAAGTGGTCTAAGATCACACTGTGATCAACTGTGAAATATTTAATAATGGGAAATGTATTACATAAAATCAGCAAAGTCTGATTACACATTAGAACCAAAGAGCACGTACTCGTCTTAAAACGTTGATCCCTGCCCTAACTGAGAAATGTTATATGTATGCGACCATGGACCACATAAGGGTCAGTGTTTCGAATTTGGAAAGTATTTGGTTAAGATACACTGTAAAAAAAACTAAATAGTTGTTTCAACTTGAAATAACATGTTACCCCGCTGCCTAAAGATTTTTAGTTTAGTCAACCTGAAATTTTAAGTTACTTGATTTTAATTTAAGTGACAACTGGAATATTTTAGTTGACTAAGCTAAAAACTAAATTAGGCGGCGGGGCAACAAGTTATTTCAACTATCTTTTACAGTGTACAAATATTTGAAAATATGCTTCTGAGGGTGCAAGAAAAAAAATCTAAATACTGAGAAAATTGCCTTTAAAGTTGTCTAAATGACTTCTGGTGGCGCAATAGAGACGGCACACGCTTGAGTTAAGCTCTGTCTTATTGCTGCAATAAATCCCGATTCATACAACCAGTTCAAAGTTGTTTAAATGAAGTTCTTAGCAATGCATATTATTATCAAAATATTTACTTCTGATATATTTACAGTACAAGAAATATCTTCATTGAACATGATCTTTACTTTATATCCCAATGATTTTTGGCATAAAAGAAAAATCATTCATTTTGACCCACAAAATGTATTTTTGGCTATTGCTGTGGTTTTGTGGTCCAGGGTGACATATTCAGGAATAGAAATGTGTGTGTAGTGATAGCTACAAAAATAGCCATGATGAATGACACTAAACATTTGAATACATTTGTATGATTTGATTTGAAATGTTGCCATATAAAAGTGAACTGAACCAAAAAGAAACTGCAAAATTGTTATAATTTCTCCCTGTTGAGTAACACAGCAAATAATCTACACATCTGAAAAATGCCTTTTGTCTATTTCAACACGAAAAAAAGGTATCGAGCTATACCAGTATTGTGCAACTTATTGCGAAATTGTTGTGATGGTCTTTATTGAGTTGCAACTTAACTGAGGCAAGGTACAATAAGCTAATGTAACATTGTGGTTTTTGGTTTTGTTTTTCATTGAATTGGACATGTCACATCATGAAAATACAGTTTAGGTTTGTCATTATCTCACAGGTCCAGCAGGGGGACGTGTCCTATGCTTCTCTGGATCTGACTGCCAATAAAAAGCGTAGGAAGAAGAGGAAATACCAAAAGCAGGCTCAGACCCACCAGGCCCAGACACATCCTCAACCCACATCCCAGCAGAACTGCATAGACCATGATGACGAGGCTGACATCAGCCTCCCGTCCCGGAGCAGCAGCCTCATGGTTTCACGTCACAGCATCTACCTCAACAGTCATCAAGTAGCTCTGGAGGCTGAAGAGAGAGAGAGGGAGAGGGAGAGAGAAAGGGAGATGGAGAGGGAAAGAGAGATGGAGATGGAAATGGAAATGGAAAGAGAAAGAGATGATAATCGAGAGAGAGAGTTTGAAATGCACAGAAACATGCATGAAGGCTTTGATCACTCCCTCGGTAGATCAAGACAAAGTCTAGAACAGGACAGTTAACAGTTAAGAGTTAAAAAAAACCGAAACACCTTTATCGTCTTAAAAAAAACACACAGGATACCGTGGGGTGGTGCTGTCAACAGCTGTGATATTTAAAGCTCATCGCTACCACAAAACATTATGTCTGTGTGTTCAAAAGCATGCAGAGGAGACCAGTTATATCTGTTCTGAGGTTGTGTCCAATCGAGACACATCTGAATGAGTTTACCACTTTAAATGAGCTTTCTTGTTTCTTGCATTTGAAGGTTGGTCTGTCTGTTGTTGTACTGAAGAAGAATATATTAACTAATATTTATCTGCTTGTTTTATGCTGTTTTTTTTAGATTTTCAGGATAAATAAAACAGGCTATAATTGTATATTTGTGCAAGTAAGTAAGTATATTTGTGACTCAAATCATGAGATGAACCCATGCACAGACAAATAAAATGGTTTAATAGCTATTATTCAGAGTTGTTGTAATATTTCTGTGCCTTTGTCTTGATATTAAATGTCTTGGTGACTCTATTTTTGTACTACCTGCAATTCTTTATTTGAAAGGCTTTGAAGAATGTCTGAAGACGTAAAAAAAAAGACAATTTTCTACCATATAATATTCTCAATTAGCTTTGCTAGCAACTGTCAGATTAAAAAATAGGGGGGGGGAGTTGTAAAAGGTGCTCTTTTTACACTGCTTAATAATATTTGTTAATAAAAGGAAAAGAAAGAAAGACGACAACAGACAGGAAAAATGCAACACTACAGCAGCGAGGCGAGGACTTTTTGCAAATTTCCGCCGCAGCTAATCGTGACGTTTGCTCGTGTAGTCAGTCACGTGATTGCAAACATGGCCGCGCGCTGTTGAAAGTCATGCGATAGCTCTTGGGTATAATTTCTTATTTTCATCGTTTATAAATTCAAATTTTTTTTTGCAGTTCTATAAACGTTTGTCTTTATATATACTGCCAACAATATTGTCATGGACCACGCCGGCCAGCTACGAAATGTACGTATTACAGCTTGCGCGTGCAATCCTCTTCATGCATATATGAATGTGATAACGTTAGATATTTTATAAAATCATGATTTAATTGTACTATTCTTGTGATTTAGTTGCGGGACTTCCTCCTCGTTTACAATCGCATGACGGAAATCTGCTTCCAGCGATGCACAAGCAATTTCAACTACAGAACTCTGACAATGGATGAGGTGAGGCAAATATAATGTACCTGTTGTTTTAATTTACAAAAACAGTTTTTTAAATGCATTCATTTTTGTGTTCCTGGGGATTTCCGTTATATTTTTGTGTGTGTAAGGAACATGTCAAATAGGAACAATATTTTAAATCAAATATAGGTTCATAAAACAAAATACACTTAAGATATTTTCATTAAGAAATAATGTAAAAAAGGGTTTGCATAAAAAAATACACTAAGATGATAAAATATCCATACATCCATAAATCAAGATACACTTACTTCAGATTCACATGTAAAATTAAATCTTGAAAAATGAAACAAAGCAAGTCTATTTTCATTTTGACCATGACCATGATCTTGATTTAAAAGTCACTAAACGTTTGCATGGTAAAACAAGACAAAAACACTGGGGTAGAACATCACCTTTTACGACTCATATTAATTTACTATGACGGTTATACTGTATAATGTTCCCTTTTCTGTTTTTTGTTTGTGCTGTTTTACCAGGAGCGATGTGCTGACAGTTGTGCAGGCAAGTTAATAAGGACCAATCACCGGTTAATGGGCACGTATGTGCAGCTGATGCCCGCAATGGTGCAGAAACGAATGCAGGAGATGGAGAGCAAAGCTGCAGAACTAGCAAAAGCTGAAGCTGAAGCACAAGGGGGTGCTTCATCAGTAGAAAATCCATCCACTGCCATCACAACCACAACACCAATGCCCGAGAGCTCACAGATCCCTTCCGTTTCGAATAATCCATCAGATATCAAGACAGACGTCTCAGCTTTTGGACAGTCAATGTCAGATGTGCCCACAGTACCAAACAGCGCACAAACCTTTACAAATGAGTCTTTAGAAGGACTAGTAGCACCATCACCAGTGATCTCCGCATCTTCGAGTGTACCAAAAGTAGATGGAGGCACCATCTTGAGTGCAGTAGAAAAACTCAATCTCAAGTCCAGCAGTGTTACAACCACATCAATCCCTGAAACACGGTCTGAAGGGGGAGCGCGGCAGAGCCCCCAAAATCCATCCTGATCTTGAGACATGGCAGTCTTCTCTGCCATGTCTAGGAAATGTTGTTTATGCTGCATATTAAGTCTTAAAAGCCAAAAGTCACAAAAGCCTTTTAAGACCGTTGACTATGGAATGGGTTTCATAAATATTTAAATACCTCTCCTAAAACATAACTGTAACATGTCCTGGTGGCTAACATGTGTCTTTTAATAAAAGCACATAACTGAAAGATCATTTATTTGACTTCTTTATTTATTCAATCTCTATGTGTATGTATGCATTTTTGGGATAAGTGTTTTTGGAATTTAGCAGGAATTTGAGTAAAAATGTGATTACATCATTCTTTTAAATAAATAATTGTTATCCACACAAGATTTTTTGTGTTCTTAAAGCAGTTATCACATTACATAAATATATTTATTTATTATTATAAGTATTTATTTTGCACATATAAATACAATATCTTTGTACTTCACATTTTATTTATTATTGTTACAGTAATCATGCTTATAGTTTTGGATACTAATTGTTCTTTGTTTTTTAAGTAGATTAATTTAATATATAGAGTTGAAGACAAAAGTATTAGCCCGCTAGAAATTGTCAAGTGCTTTTTCAAGTGTTTCCAAAGTATTTTAACACACTATTTTCTATTATGTTTGGAGAACGCTTTATTTCTTTCAATTTACGTGTAATAATTCTTTTTAAAAAAAGCTAAGGTTAATAATTTTAGCCCCATTCATAAATTATCTACTTTTATTGGCTATGGAAACAAACCACTGCTGTCCAATGACTTGGCTAAGTAACCTAACTTGCCTAATTAACCCTAATCAATCCTCTAAGCCTTTAAATTACACTGTAAGCTGAGGATTAGTACTTGGCAAATATGTACTGTCATCAGGGCAAAGTCAAAGTAATTTTAGACTTCAGAAAAAAATATTATTGGAGAACATGCATATACACGTTTATCAAAGCGCTTTAAGTGTCAAGAACTACCGTAAGAAGTATCATCAAGACGTTTAAAGAGACCCACGCTATAGTCTTCACTTTAATTGAAGACGAACACTAGAGACGCGGACATGGACTCCAAGAAAAACTTTTCTGAAGAAAAGGCAACTTCAAGCTAGACCAGTGTTTAAAGGACAACTTGGAGAAAAATGTCCTTTGGTCAGATGAGATAAAAAAGACAAGTTCTTCGGCCATAGAGATGTTGCCCTATGTTTGGAGTAAGAAGGGACAAGCGCTCAACACAAAGAACACCATCTCCAGAGTGAAAAAAACATTGAGGAGGAAGTTCATTTGGAGCTGAGTATCTTGTCTGGGTCAAAAGAATCATGAAAACATAATACTATGAGAAGATTTGTTAAAGGTTCCATAGAATGCATTGAGAGAATATTTTAAATTGTTCTCTGATATGTACATAGAAGGTATGTAGCTCAGGTAAGGGGGAAAAATGCCCAGAAACGGTTTTACAGGTCCATTTACAACCCTAGAATTTGACCCTAGAATGAAACA
>JAUMHQ010000065.1:8044376-8064224 GCA_032361165.1 Enteromius paludinosus | reverse complement strand
TACTTGCTAATCATGCTAGTAATAGGCTATTAACTTGCTAATCATGCTAGAAACATGTTAATCGTGCTAGCAACATGCTAGTTACTTGCTAATCATGCTAGTAATAGGCTATTAACTTGCTAATCATGCTAGAAACATGTTAATCGTGCTAGCAACATGTTAGTTACATGCTAATCAAGCTAGAAAATGCTACCAACGTGCTAGTAACTTGTTAATCATGCTAGAAACATGCTAGTAACTTGGTAATCATGCTAGTAATAGGCTAGTAACTTGCTAATCATGCTAGTAACATGCTAATCGTGTTAGAATATGCTAGTAACATGATAATCATGCAAGCAACATGCTAGTAACTTGCTAATCATGCCTGAAACATGCTAGCAATATGCTAGCAACTTGCTAATCATGCCTGAAACATGCTAGCAATATGCTAGTAACCTGGTAATCATGCTAGAAACATGCTAATCATGCTAGCAACATGTTACATATTAACATGTGACATAATAATCATGCTGGTATCTGTCTATCTGACTTTATAATCTGACTATTTCTAACCTTTAGACTGAAAAAGTTAAACTGAAATGTTTCAAACTTTTTAAAATGGTAACCATTTTAAACTTTTCAAGCTTTTAGCCTCAGCTTTCTCAAGCCAACTTAAGTTTTGTCTCAGTTTAAACTTTTTTATCTAGTTCATTTTGATGTTGCTTATAATGATTATTACAATTATACATCTGATGCAAAATTAAAGGGAAAAAACAAAGGCTGTATTTGGGAAAAAAAAGAGGTGGCTATATTTCTGTCAACAACAAAAAGCAATCAAACCTGTCACGTAAGTGAGGTCCAGATCAAATCCATCTTTTTGGTATCGTCTTTTGTTCTCAGACACCTATGAAAGTTATTAGAACAGATGTGTAATATATATATATATATATATATATAAAAAAAAAAAAGAATTCGCAATTTCATGCAACATAAAACACTATGCATAAGAGTGAGAAGTGGGAAAAAGAACATAACAAAAAATAGAAGACCAAGGAAATGAAATAAAACAAAATTTTCAATTTTAAAAGAAGAATGAAAAGTTCATGCACTGCCGTCAAAAGTTTTGAATAATTAAGATTTAAGATAAGGTTTTACTGTATTTTTGATCAAACACAGGTTCTCACAAAAACAAGAGGTTTCATAAAATTAAAACTTTACATTTCAGTCTTTAAACCATTTTTAAGAAAAAAAAAAGTCAGAAGAATAAATAATTATATTAAAATATTACCCGTCTATTATTATTATTAAATAACATCTAAATATACTTTACTGTCTTAATTGTTCCGATTTTCATAACGCATAATCTTCTTGTCAGTCCACATTCACAAACTTGTAAAAAAGCGTAAAAATACAGCTCGATTTTTAATTCTATTAGAAAAGAACAGACAGAACTTGGATCGGTTCATTTAATGACCACACCACGACATCATCTTGGTGCTTAAATCACTCACCATTCTCCTGGTGACCTTTTCAAGCTCTTTCTTCTGAGAGGCCAGTCTGAAGGCACGTACCAGAATCAATATCCTCAGAGATCTCAGGAAAGTGACCGCCCTGCATGCACACCAGACTAATATTTTTATACCAAGATAACATTGGGTGAAATGGGAACACGTCGAGGATGGGTTCTGTTAAATCGGCAGTACCTGGGAACCAGACTGGCTCCTGAGAGATCGGTGAACGCGTAGACCATGGTGACCACCAGGGTAATGACCACAATAAAAGTATCTTGTATATTCAGTTTTGAGCTGAAATACACCTTGAATCTGAGGAGGAGGATAATTTAAGAAAGGTTTATCAGAGAACGCTAATGAACAGATCCTTAATATATAAAAATAATACATTTACACTCTTTTATTTATTGCTGAGCTTGTGGATTATTTTAATTATTTATGTGCTTGAGCTCTAGGAAACTGGTACAGAGTGATAAAAACCCATTTGGGGAAAAAACGAACCGGAAACGGGTTTCCTGAAAATCATTTCCTGTGATGAGCAACTCATCATGTGAAACATGAACGCTACTGTGCTATTGGTTACCGCCAGCCTAAAGCATTTTGTAAATGATGTTCAAATGAAATAATGCAAGAAACTACTAACCCCTCCACGTATATACGGAGCAGCACGTCAATGAGGAAAAAGAAGGAGATGACAAGAGAAACTGACTCCATTGCTTTTCTAACTTCATGATCACTGCTAGAAACAGAAAAGTCCACTATGACCAGAATAATATCCACAATGATCAGTACCAGGCCAAAAGCACTGCAAATAAGAAGAGAAGAACATAGGAAAACGTTAAAAACCAAAATCTATAAATAATAACCATAGATAAATGATTTTTCAGGCCTCTTTATATGACGCTCTACAAAACTAAATTAATGCCACTCACCGAAAACCAAAAGACATCACAAAAGGAGCTATAGCTTTCCGGACACGACTGCAAAACAAATCAAATACAGGATGAAACGTAAAACTATTCATCTTAAAACATCACAATGACAACAAATCATAAGTTTACACACTAGTACATGGTGTCTGGGTCCTCAGATTCTTCCTTTCCATCATCGATCCGCACCTCTGCCTCCTCTTTCACCCCATTATTATTGCTACAGTATAGATACACAGATAAAAGATGCAGCATAACCACCTTGCATTATTTTAGAAAAGTAAAGGTCAGTCTTAAGAGTCTTTTGTTAGACACAGTGTGGAATTCTGCTGGGGATGGTGTTGAATTACTCATTTAAAGTTGAGGGAGTAAAGGTCATGATGCTGGTAAAGTGTTAGTAGTTGAAACTGAATGTTATTCACTTACCCATTAACTTCCTTGGAATCTAATCCAGGGTTGAAATGGACAGATGTCATTTTTAAAGGAAAGTTTAGTTTCTCTATGAAAAAAAACAAAAAAAAAACATTACTCTTACGTTTATGTTCGGTTATTTTAAATTTAGTTGCAATGAAAACCACCTATTCATTGCCACTGAAGTGAAATTACTCAACCCAGTAGCCTGATAAAACTAATTTTATAAGAAAAGTAGTTTATTTGTTTTTTATTTTTTTGAAGTTTATTTAAAGATATATGAGAGCTTTTCAAAATTTAGAGCATTTTTATGTCTAGCAAACTCAAACACGGCAAAAGACATACTTACATTAGACAAATAAATCCTCAGAGGGTTCAAATTCAAGGTTTCAGAGGTGGATTAAATGATGTTTTGATTGATGTCCCATGGACTGCTAATCCCGAAAATTGCGTGCACCAGAAAGTTTCAAAATCTAGTATAAAGCCGTACATTAAATATCTGCATAAAGACATACAACAAAATATATTTAGTTTGTTTCAGTCTGAGCAAGACCCCAGCAAAGGAATGTCAGCTTTGGGAAAACCGCTACAAACCAGCCAAACAGCGCGTCCGGGAAAACCTATTTTCCTTCCCTTTGCTTGACTCGCAGCTTTTCTGCTCAACAATCACATGTTCCCCAAACAATCTTTCTGTGTCAGGTCTCCATGACTGGCTTTACGAGTAGTGACCGTCCCGTGATTTTTGTGATAACAAAGAAAGGAGGTTCAAAGGTTAGCGGTAGTTTTCTTGTCTTCCATCCACAACGCCCACTTCTTCACTCCTGCTGCAGACGTAGCGGTTTTTAACTTCCTCGTGGCTGAAGTTAACACGCGTTCAAAGTTGATATTGGAGAATGTGAACGGTCCTTATCCGCTGAGGTAGTACACTTCGCAGTGTTAATAAAATATGGTTGTAATTAAAGTGCGTTTTCGTGCGCACGCGCCCATGCAGGTTTTGTGTAAATGAAAAATGCTTCATAAAAGAACGAAGCACGTTAGGGTTTGAATAAAATCGAAGTCGTCTAAATTAAAGGAACAGTTCACACAAAATAGAATTATTTACACTGTCTCCAAACACGTTGGCCTAATGTGACTATTTTCTGCCTACGTACATTTTAAATGTAAAGATGAAAAAGAAAAGTATCCTAAGTATTCAGTAATGATGGTGTAACCTGCGTACTATATTGCTAATTATAAAGTTTTTTTTTTGTCTTTTATAGGGAACACAAATCCCACAAGAATTTTAAAACTGGTTTGTTGATTCTGGTATGTGTGGAATGGGGGAAGATGAAGCATCTTTCTGACCCAGTGGACAGATAATGTGGACCATGCGGAACCAGCAGTGCCTATAAATATTAGAAATGAAAGTCTGGAGGGCATTTCATTGACACCTTATCTGGAGAAGAGTAAGAACACCCCGTTCTGTAAGTACAGATTTATATTTAATAAACATTTATAGATTTGTGTTTTGAAATATATGACTACATTGCTAATTTTTCTACTTGCATTTGAACATTTTAATTGCTTATGTTTGTAAATGATGTATTTGTTGGACAAGATTAACTAATTTCTCCATTTTCATGTAAACGGTATTAGACAGTCATGTCACAGGTGGTGTTTATCTTGGTGTTTCTCGCATTTCTTCAAAGCTCAGTAAGTTTCACCAGAATTTCTAGACTAGAGTATCTATCTAGACATTACATTTAAAAAACAGCCTGTAGAAAAAAAGAGCCATAATGTTGCCTTTAGTTTATCGAGGCAGAAGAAGAATGCCAAATATCGGAAGTGTTGAAGCTGAAGGAAGAGATTCGTAAGCTGAATAATATATTGCTGATTGGGGAATGGAAAGTTATGCATCTGCGTAATC
This sequence comes from Enteromius paludinosus, assembly GCA_032361165.1. NCBI lineage: Eukaryota > Metazoa > Chordata > Actinopteri > Cypriniformes > Cyprinidae > Enteromius > Enteromius paludinosus. The sequence continues at coordinate 8,059,488 of JAUMHQ010000065.1, read as the reverse complement.
ACCGACGCTTCAAGCTGCTTCCCAAACTGGAACTAACACTGGAACAGAAGACGACCCATCAAAACAACACTGAACCTTCACCCACCATACCAAGTACTGGAGGCTCATTATTAGTTCATGACAAAGGTAATGTAAGAAACCTGTGCATGCTGTTAATTCGTAATTCAACTTTTTAATACATTTATGAAAATTGATAATAAACACATTTTTAAATGTTTTAAAATCTGTATATGAAGGTTTTTTAGTCTATGTAGGGTCTTAATTATTATTATTTATTTTTTTGCTTTTATTGTTTTTTTGTTGAATTTCATGAATTTTTACAGTGGGTTAAAATGACATGAAAAAAGAAAAGTATGTTGTGATTAAATTATGTTAAATCAGTATTTTGTTTTTGTTAGATTGTTCCGAGTTATATGACAGACTAAAGCCAGGAAGCGGATTCTACAGGATTAAACCCAAACTGTCCGTTGAACCATTTCTTGTGTACTGTGACATGGAAGATGGTGGAGGCTGGACTGTGATTCAGAAACGGATGAATGGGAAAATCAATTTTGACAGGTTATTGCCTTTGTTGTAATGAATGTGGATTATTATAATTCAAAATATATACATTTAGACCCACATAAAGAACAGTGTAATTAAATCTACATTTCTATTCACAGAAAGTGGGAAGAGTATAAACATGGATTTGGTCATTTTCAGTCAAGCAGAGATGAATTCTGGCTTGGGAATGATCATATTCATGCCCTGCTCAATGATGGTAAGTTCTGTATATGAGCTGATCATTTTTCCACTCTATAAAAATACAATAATAAAATCCTTTTTAGGTGAAAATGTGATGAAAGTTGAACTGATGGACTGGAAAGGAGAGAGATCCTATGCCATGTATGACAACTTCATAGTGTCAGATGAAAAGGTATGTTTTGTTTGGTTCCTAACACTTTAATTGCCTATTCCGTCTTTGCTCACAACATTCCTCCTGTACCCTCAGGATAAGTACAGGCTGCACTACGGGATGTACAGTGGTCAGGCAGGAGATGCCCTGTCTGGAGGGGCCAATATGGTGGAGCAGTGGTCAGCCTCTCATGACGGCATGCAATTCAGCACCCAGGACCAGGATCACGATCGCTATCTGCAGGGGAACTGCGCTGTTGAGAACAGGGGGGGCTGGTGGTATAACAGGTGATGCTGGAGGCTTGCCAGATTTTATGGGCATAGCTTTCTTGTACACTTGTACACAGAATCTTATGTTACCTGTTGCTTACTTACAGGTGTCATGCTGCCAATCTCAATGGAAGATATTACAGAGGTGGAGAGTACAAGGCTAAGCATGATAATGGTGTGGTCTGGGGCACCTGGAGAGGACTGTGGTACTCTCTCAGACACACAGCCATGAAGGTCCGGTCCAGCTCCTTCATGGACAACTTGGGGAGTGGAGTAGGACCAACTGAGTAGCGCAACCGCCTTACCATACTCATTTGTGTATTTTGCAGTGTATTAACAAGAAGATTTACAAAATATGTGCCAAACATATGGGACAAGAGAGAAGACGCATAAACGTAATGTAAACGTAACTCAATAAATACATTAGCTTACACATCATAATTACGATTTGATATTAAGTCAATTCTATGATTATTATTATTATTTGTGTAAAAGGGGAAACATAATCATTGCAATAATAAAGCAGCATCCAAAAATGCTGAAAGTCTTGATTGAGATTTTGTATCAAACTATTTTTTATCATACATGGTATATCTTTAACATGGTTGACGGTAAAACCCACTTTCATTAAAGAATTGTGACATATGTATATTTTCACTTGGTCTTCAAAAACCTGAGAATTTTCATTTTCCAGTGCACAAACAAATCCAAATGTGTACAAAATATTCTTGTTATATGGATACTCTAAAGCAGTGGTCTCAAACACAATTCCTGGAGGGCCGCTGCTCTGCAGAGTTTAGCTCCAACCAGCTCCAAATCACACCTGCTTGTGATCCTGAAAACTGAATCAGGTGTGTTTGATTAGGGTTGGAGCTAAACTGTGCAGAGCTGTGGCCCTCCAGGAATTGAGTTTGAGACCAATGCTCTAAAACCAGTGACAGTGGTTTGAATAAGATCAAAATGGCTTTTCAAATGATTAATCGAGCACTATAAAAAATATGCAATCGAGCATAGATTTCATTTCAAGTCTTAAAAACATTGATATAATACAAAGAGCTAACAAAATCTGCTATGCATGTCCACATTGAGGAAAAATAACCTCCTAGTATTAAAAACAAGTGCTTACTTCAAACTTTTATTTTGGAGTTTGAGTGTAGGAACCTCCCAGTACGCAGGTTTAATCAGGTGAGTTTATGAATAGTCAGAACCTCTACTCCATCGTCCTCACCCAAGTATCCAGAAATGTCCATCATGTGCTGCTCTGACTCAGTGAGTATATACGGGGAGTTGCTGTAGTCCGCGGAGAGAGGAAGGCTACGACAGCGCCCCCTGCGCTGCTCTGAGGTAGAAAATGTGGAACTGCGTTGCCTTTGGCAGGTTGATGAATTAGCCTCTCGTAGCTTCCTGGCTAGTATGTTCCTCTGGATGGGTGAAGGACCTCTTTTGCTCCAGTTCTGTTCTGCTCGTTCAGCTCGGTCCAGTGCAGAAGATGGACTTCGAGCTACGAGATGACGGTCCACCAAGGGCTCTTTTGTTGGTGTCACTGGAACAGAATCTTTTGAGGTTGACTGAGATGGAGGAGTGTCAACCCACGGTCTTCTCCTTTGGTCCACTGTGCTATCAGTCACTTTAGGACTGGAACAAGACCAGACCTCAAGTTCAGGAAGTGTATGCTCCCAGGGTCTGCTTCTACAGCTCCCCTCTGGTAGCTGGCGAGGAGTCACCTGGGTCATGCTTCTTTCTCGGTAGGGTCGGGACAGGGGCAGCTGATTCTGGTTGTTCTCATGGAAGCTTGAAGTTCTCCTGAAGTTGGGATTCTTGGAGTATGGCACTCTACTGCGTTCGACCATCTCCACCCAGTTGGCCGTACGCTCAAGACGATGGGAGAAGGCACTGAATGAAGACTTGGGGGTACTTGGCAACAAGTCCACCTTTTGTCTGTCTGTTAAAGCATTGTTTTTTGGAGGCCATGTGGGTTCTGCAAAGGAAGACCTTATGCGGAAACGACTGCTGCTTGACTCTTCTGGGCTGTCAAGTTCTTGGGGCACTGGAGTTAGACCAGTAGGGGTTGGAGCCATTGCCTCTAGCATGGTGTCGTCGACTGGACTCTGGGACACATGGTAGACTTGAGTGGCCTCTTTTAAGCCCTTCTTCCTCATCTCCTTGAGCTGCTGTTGAGCCAAGCGGTAGCCAAAAATAGGTGGAAGGATCTTTTGGCCAGAAGGAGACATCCTCTCGAGGTCTTGAGGAAGGGGAAGGGGAAGAGACATGCTCTGCTGATGAGCCAACAAACCTTGGTCCAAAGGTCCCTGCTTTGCAGGCAAGGTAAGTCCCTTCTGGAGAGGAGCTGCCTGAAGACTTTCTGAGAAACTGGGTCTCTGCATGCTGTGACCACAAATAGAAGCCTCATCAGAGTTCTTCCGACCGCTGGGAGAGTGCAGAGATCCACGGCGCATGGAGCTGCACTTTGGAGCACGGCAGAGTTTTCTCCACAATGTGATAAAGATGGTGGCCAGGATCACAGCCAGGCACAGGGAGATCCCCGCCACTACCACTAGATTCCCAGTTAGGGGTGAGTTTACAGCTGGCGGGGGGGTGAGTGGTGTAGACGGAAGCTCCTCTACATAAAGAAAAAACAGGATGGATTTGTTTTCTGACATTTTTGTTCCGAAAACCAAAAATAGATGAAAACAGCAAAATGCTTACCAGTGCAATCTTCTAGTGAACAGTGGGACTGCTCTTTAACCATGCCAGTGCATTGCATCCCACCACTAGAGGGCAGCAGACATTCACGAACACGCTCTCGCGCCCCTTCTCCGCATGTCACACTACAACCACTCCATGGCTGCCATGGTCCCCACATTCCTATAGAGAAATGATATGCATCAGCAATAAGAAATACATTAAAAACACTCAAATTTACTAAAGAAAATGTCATTGATGCTTCCCTATCAAAATACTTTCTAAGATGCCACAGCATTTACAGAGTGTTCTGGGTAATTGTTCCCTGATTGAAATACTATGTTTAATGCTTAGTAGGGTTAGAGGTTATGGGAGAAGTGTCCAGCGCTGCTCCAGGAGGGCTACCTTTTTGCAGAATTTAGCTCCAACACACCTGCCAAGACGTTTCTAGTGATCCTGATGATCTTGATTAGCTTGTTCAGGTAAATTTAATTAGGGCTGGAGGCAAACTTGGCTGGAAAGGGGCCCTTCAGGAGTAGAACGAGACACCCCTTGGTTGGCTTTGTATAAACATCATCAATAGTGATAAATGCCTGAGTATTCACTACTAGTTAGTAAAATTAGCTAATTATTTAGCAACAGTGCTGTCAAGTGATTAATCGCATCCAAAATAAGTTTGCATGCATGTGCATTGTGTTTATTTATTATGTATGTATAAATACACACATGCAGTATATATTTTGAATATGCAATTATATACATGAATATATTTAATATATAAAGATATTGTGTTTTTATTATCATTACAAATGTACACAGTACACACACATATTATGTAAACAAAACCTTATTTTGGATGCTATTAATCACGAGTAATTGTTTGACAGCACTGATCAAAAATAATTAGGAATGTTTAGATTTAGGTTACTTCATTCTGTCAGGTCTAAAACACAAAATTAAGAATAATTCCAGATGTTAATTAGCTAGTTTTTTGTACCTGCTCAGCAGATAAAAGCAGACTCACTTGTATGTCTTTGCACAATCACACAGGTGGTGGCTAAACTGGGAGCTTTACTGTAGACGAGTGTGAAATGGAAGCAGTACTTATTCCTGCCGGGGTCAAACATGGAGCAGTTAAACTCAGTCTCATTCTCCCCTTGTGTGAGGAAATTGAAGGCCGGTTGAGAGGGAGCAGCCATGTCATTACTCTCTTCCTTAAAAAGCAGAACTTTTCCAGTTGTGACCGTACAGGGAGGAGCAATTAGACGGACAGAAACGGTTCCTTCACAGCCACTTTTGTAAATGTTATCCACAACAAGCTTGTAAGGGAAAATGCTGGACAGGTAAAGAGAACCAGAGGATTTGATGTCTTCCTGGATGTGTGGGGATTTTAGGGAGATCTGGATGAAGCCACGCTCTGTCAGAGGGGATGCACATGGCATCTCCAGATGTTGTGACCTAACTACTTTAATATTGCGTCTTACCCGGTTCTGCACTTTCTCAAAGGTGTTCCTCCCTATCTGGACTTGTTCCAGGTAGCTGACGTCAAGGAGGAGAGTTGAAGCTTTGCTGCTAGAACAAGGATGGAAGTTGTCGTTAGTGTACACTCCAATCCTAAAGTCATTAGAGCTCCGGTTGTTGCTGCCACGCTCCACAGGCAGGTGAAAGGTGGGCCAGTGCACATGCAAAACTGGACTCCACCACCAGATGGCATTCCTGTTATACGTGCCAAGGTTGTGCTTCTTCTCCAGTCGGAATCTGAAACTTCCTGCGTATAGGAAGCAAGAGCAGTTGAACTCCAGTGACCCTTCTGATTGGTTAAAAGGCAGCGACCTGGAGAGTACTGTAACATTCCTGTCGATGTCAATCAAAGACACGGTCAGCCTGTGATCGGTGTAGTTGCTCTCAGTGCTGTAATCCACAAACACACTGGCATTGCTCAAGGCGATGTGCATTGATGGCCAGAGATGGATACCAGCCATTGCTATACAAAAGAGAAAATACAAATTAAAATCCATGACCTAAAACTCTGAAGAACAGTTTGGATATTTGCCAACTTGTTGTCCGCCTTAGGAGTTTTTCTGCAAGGCTTTGTATACAGCATTAGAAGACTGCCAACTACAGGCCTGGAAGAAATTTCACGATTGTTTCTCTTCTTTTCGGCTTTTCTGCTACTTTTATTGACAGTAACTGTCTTTGAGGCAGAAAATAATATGGGGAAAAGCGAGGAATGTGATCTTTAGAATACGCAAACTCATCATCGCCAGTATATGCACCAAAGCCCATTGTGAAGGGGCACATGTGTCAACCACTAGGTCATGATTTCAGACCTAGGTTATAGACCTTATGGTATATCTCCACTATTATGGTGGACTTAAGGTTGTGCATTTGGAGCCATATGTTAATACTATATTACTATACTACTTAAACATGAAAAACAGTGTTGCATAATTATTTTTAAGTTCTACTGCTTCTCAGCACTATCTATTCCCACAGCACGGTATGAGATCTTGAGGAGGCATTGTGATTTACAAATGCTATAAGTGTGGGTCACTTCCTGCAGAAAAAACAAATGCATCCAGGGGAAGAGAGTGCAGGAAAAGTCAGTGACCCTCCCTTCCCCCTCCCTCCATTTTCCTAAACTCGATTCACCACGGCGCACTTGAAACTGCCAATCACTATCCTTCATTTAAACTCTATTGTGCATGAGAAGCAGAAAAGTTGGATTATACTGGATAACTGAACATTTGTGCCGTTGTCATGATTCCTCCGGATGTAATGGGAACTAAATTGTTTTATTACACCTGTTGCATTACAGGTTTGGAGTTCCTTCCTCTGCCAAAGTATGGTATGCATGCTTACATATAACTTACTTACTTATAAAGCTACTGTGGCATACAAATAAAGCTGACTTGACTAAGTTCCAGGATAAACCGCTCTTTAAAATGTAAGGACATGTTCTCACCAAATCCCTTCAGGAAGAGCAGCACAAAGAGGGTCGCTGTAGGGAAACCCTGTGTCATTCCGACTTCTGCGGCCTCTTATCTTTCTTTGTCCACATCACCCCAATCCACTGTTATTCACTCTGTCCTGACAGAATAATAATGTTATTCACTCTGTCGTGATACAAGATATGAATATGTTTATTTTCCATACCACACTTTTTCTTTCTCCAGTCATCTAACTCTTTCACTGGACTATCAATTTGGTAAAGTGGAAAAATGAATTTGAATATCTACTAGATAAACTCACATTTTAATACATAGTACATAAGAATATTCAGTATATATATATATATATATATATATATATATATATATAGTCTACACTTACACTTAATAAAATATAGGTTATACACACAATGGCTTTTCTTGATTTTTATTATTTTTTTCTAATTACTGAGCAATGTTTAGATATGAAACAAAAACATTGCTTAAACATTTGTATGGAGATAATTGTTTAATTACGTTTTTTTAGGCAGTTATGCGTTTTTAATTGCCTATATAGGCTGTATATGTGGAGAAAAGAAGCCTATATGGAAAAATATATATATATATATTTCTATATTAACATTTGTATTTGTTTTATTTTATTATAAATATAAAATTTTTATAAGAAAATATATTATTTGAAATACAAATTAATCTATTATAAAATAAAATTCTATTTGATAAATGTATAATGTAATGTTATAATGTGGGACACACATTAAAACACTAAAAACGTTCAAATTCCTATTATTTTTTGTTAGAAACTTACTACTACTGTCTAGATATCTGTACTCTTTACCTTCAGCAAAATAAACGTAAAAACCCTTCATGCATTACACTTATTGCAGGTATAAACAAAACCTGTCGATTTACTACACTTAAATGGTCAAATTAAAGGTAAACAAAGGTATAGAGGTAGATGATATAAGTATTTTACTTACATGTGACATTGAATCGGATGAATACCGTTATGCTCTTGTATCCTTGTCGGGCTGAAAGGCATCACGTTACCGCGAGTTTTGTTTTTTAAGCGTTAAATGAATGAACGTCACGCTCTGAGGCACGCTCCAGACTGAGCAACAGTGCACGCGCGCTCCCTTGCTTCCTCTACCGGCTGTATTAGGGAAATTAAGTTACGATGCGGTCTGGTCTCCACAAGAATCTATTTAGTATTTGGGTCTAGCCAACGAATTGTGAAGAACTGCATATTGTACATTTGTTATTTGAATCTAAAGCTCTCTATAAAACAGCCAATTAGCTACCGTAGTTCACATGTTATCAAACATAAATGTCAGAGGTTTGCGGGGAATCATCTGCTTAATAAAAAAAACCTTTACTCAATAGATCTCCTCACAATGGGGATGTCTGTCTCAAGATGAGCCTGACATTTCAAGCAAAATGTTAAGTTCATTAATATATTAAACTATATTTAGGAACAGTCAACTCATTGTAATCACAGTTGTCGTTACTGGCTCACATGCTTGCGTGGAAAGACCTTAGAAAAACAACATAATTCCTCAGTACTAGCAATTAATGCCATAAAATACAAACGACGCTGGTGACGAATCTGATATAATACTGCAGAATGAAAAATGAACGTGAAAACACTAGAAATAACCAAGATAAATGAGCACATGACGATAGAAAATGTTTTTTTTGGGTTTTTTTCAACAGTCCAAAATAGTATGGGAGACTTTTTTCTTCCACAAGGGGAAAAGCAGATTGCTTTTAATAGAAGTGTCACTGAATTTTTTTTTAAATACATTTTCCAGTTATTTTCAGATTTTTTTATTCAAAATGTTCTTTACTTTCTTTCTGACTTGTTTATAACACGTTCGATGCATATGTAATGCACACGTATTTTTATGGACAATCTTACAGCACTGAATATGCACAATATCAAAATAACAAACTGTGTCCTCTGCATCCTCATAATCATTTCTGTCATCCCCTTTTCATTAGAGGCTGTGGAAATCACTAATCATGTTAGACACAGAAAAAAAAAAATCAAAACAGATGCTGTAATGTACGTAAGTGCCTTAACCAACATTTATGAAAGACCCTATTGACAAACAGTTGAAAGTCAGTGCCCACTTGTATGTGGAGCGAGAGCTAATGAGTTATCAGTTCTGAGAGGGATCCGGGGCCAGCAGGGTTCGATAATATATCGGCTTCATGCATCAGAACAGGTTGGGATAAAAACGCAGTCCTTCTACCGAATCGTCTCGGCACAAGTGACCCATTTTTTCAGCTAGTAACAACCTATAAAGATGAGCAAAGCATCAAAATAGTGAGAAGACACTTGAGGGATGAATTATTGATGAAATAAGGAAAAGGATGTCTCCTGTACCTTTCTTTAGCAAGAAGAACTGACAGTCCTAACAGCTTGGCAAACTCTTCGGCTGTGAGGGAGCCTTTATCAGACACCTTGGAGTGGAAAAAAAAGCTCAATTAAACCAGATGGATGCCCACCAAAACCACTGCTCCTTGCTTGGGGGTATTGCCAAAGCTAAAAATATACAATACTATGTTTTAATTAGATAAATGTGTCACAGTGCGTAAAATCAATTTCTCACAAACAAAAAAAACAGCTAATTTCTCACTATAGAATTTTTTTTTTTTTTGAAGATATTCATTTTTTGGTAGTTATCTTTGAATTTCATTTTTTAAATGACAATTAATACAATTTTTGCCCAAAATATAACAAGGCACATAAGCATTTTCTTAATGAAAATAAATTTAATTGCATTTAATGCATTTGATTTGTATTTATATCAATTATTGCTGTGACTGCCGTCAACTGATTAACTGCATCCAAAAAAGCTTTTGTTTACATAAGAAATATGTGGGTACTGTGTGTATTTATTGTGCGTATAATATATGCACAATAAATATACACACATTAATATCAATATGTATAAAATTCTATAATAGTAATGCTTTTTCCAAAAAATAATGCAAAAAATGCATTATTAAAATGCAAAAAAAAGAATTAACATTGGCTTCATATAAGCAATCTAATTTCTTATTCTTATTTTAGTATAAAATACGACCTAGATGTGATCTTGACTGGCTACTATACCAAACATAATGGCTGATTCAATATGAATAGAGTAATAATAATTGCCAACTCATGTAAAAATGATCTTCAAATATGCTTGTTTTTTTTTTTTTCTTTTACATTCCTCTGCTTCACCACATCTGACTTGGACTCTTCAAGGATGGAAATTTCTAATCTGATACGCCTCTCATTCCAGCTCTTTGAGCTAAAACACCACCCCCAATCACATCTGCTAGCTGTGTCTTGTCCAAAAACACTTTGAAGGTGGTTCATTTTAAGCAATTTCTAGGAGTATGAAATGGGAAACTTCTCTCACTCTCCTAACCACAACCATTTAATAGAAGAGGAAGAAATTGGCTGTATAAGTTTGTGGTTATAAATCGGATCCAATTTCCACTCTACGAACCTGCAATTAAACATGACAGGAAGTTGCTGCGTGGTGTTTGAATGGCCACATAAGCGATTTCACAGATGGGGAAAAATGATGGAATGGCACTCACGTTATCTATAGCTGAGGCAATCATTTCCTCTTCACTGTGGGACTGGAGCTGAACCACCATCACCCCGCTGTCAAATACTCGCAGCCTGACAGGGAAAGAGAAATTAAGTTTACGTTGCTGGCTACTTAAGAACCATTGCTTCACAATCTAATCGTATGCAACCTAGTTGTGGTTAGCGAGTCAAACGATTGTTTTCTTTTAAAAGGTGAAAAATGCAGTCAACAGACAGAGGGCGGACATTGGTTCTAAAAAACAGGAAGTCTGCCAGGAAGTGGCTGACCGATCCCACGCTGACCTCCTTCAGCCTACAAAGACTGGCTTACACAGACATCCACATTTGCTCACTTTTACTCACGCAAACACACACAAACACACAAAAATAAAAACGCTCACACCCTTACCGTAGAGGAAGCTTCAGTGATTCAAACATCTTGCAAGCATTGACCAAGTCCTCTGGAGAGAGAAGCTGTGAAGAAATATGCAAGATACACATTTGTAAATGGTATAATGATTCTTTTTTGTAAAGAAATAAAACAATACTTTTATTTATGGCGCATTCAGGGGTGTTTTCGGTTGAAAAGTGATCTTTAGAATGTCTTAAGGACGTTTTTTGTAATCAAAGAAGTCTATGACGGATAATAAAAATGTTTCTTGAGCAGCAAATCAGCTTATTTTTGGATCATGTGACACTGAAGCCTGGAGTTATGATGCTGGAAATTCAGCTTTGCATCACAGGGACAAATTCTATTATTTATTACATTGCAATATATGTTATAAATTAATTAAAAACACTATAATAAAAAATTATTATGTTTTGAAAGCGGAGACATATTTTCACAAAATCCTATCTTCTCAAACCTAAAAAAATATATAAATATGTATATAAATGATATGAATATATGCAAATTTCATATATAAAGGTTTATATCTATATTTAAGATATAAACATTACATTTTTCTTAAATATATACATGCATATGTGTGTATTTATATATACACATAATAACTATACATAGTACACATGCATTTATAATGTAAACAAAATCAATGCACCAATGCAAACCAAACCTATGCATTACGCTTGCATTTAAAGCAAGAGCTTGCTCTCTACCCTCCAGATGGCTGTGCCATCATCAGCTTCACTCTTAATGCGGAGAAAGAGATCAGGATCAGATCTGATTAACTCAATGACAAGACTCAGCGATGTGTCCAGCTTCCCCTTACCTCCATACCACGGGCTCTGTTCACCAAACAGTACACTTCAGTGAGGGCCATCATTCCTCCACGCTCCTACAAAGAGACAGAATAACAAAGAGTATACTGTAATACAGTCAAACCCCAGCAAGGTGATGATTTTCAGATAATGATCAGTTCATTTTACGATATCATAATTAATACACAGTTTTATACGAACCCCAGAATACTGACCCTTTTGAACATTGGTTTATATACTGTATGCATGCAGGTGCAGTTGTTAGCTGCTTGATAAGGTTTAAACACACAGTTATTACCTCCAGTGGGGCCTGCAGCATGTCTCCCAGCTGTTTGGCGAGTTGGATGTGAAATTGCGTTCCTGAGCCGTGTGTCTCTCTGGTCACTGGGTTGGCTATACCCATACTTAGCAAATAAGACTTGAAGCGGATAGTCTGTCGGAGGCCACAGAAAACAAACATGACAAATTTAACAGTAGCTCTACAGGCTGTTACAGGCTACTATCAATGCTGAGAAATTCCAGTTTTAGCATGTGACCTTCAACATTTCTACAGATGGAACAAAAACCTCGACTCGATTTTAAGATGTGGCAAAGTTTTTCCTCGTCTGATTGTGGACTTCTGCAATAACTGGTCGTTTTCTGTGCAATAAATATTTGTGTCTGTTTGGATGCAATGCTGCACTTGGGAAACCTGGTGGATCTCAATCCTGGCTGCTTTTCAGCTCTATTCTAGCTTCTATTTATGTCACGGTCTCATTTCCTTGCCCTCGATGCCCCTGTACATAGTGTATGTTGCTAGCCAGCGGGATTTCTGAGCTCTGTGTGGATTACACTGCCAATGTTTGCCAAGCTTTGGATTTATAGACACTCCACTGAGCCACAGGATACGACACAAAGGTACATAATCAAATGTATTATTTATTTATTGACGAGAGGAAGATTGATGTCTAACATTTTAAAAGCATATCTGTGCATATGGAGGCCAAATAAAACAAACATTTAAATATAACAATAAATAATAAATAACAGCTGTTATCTACATGTAATCTAAGCCTATTAACCTAAGCAGGATCAAAGCAGTAATAGACTTTGAGGTGGAAACAACCTTATAAAAAGGCTCTTCTTACAAGTTCATGTGTTTATACACTACAACTGTATTTTTGGGGGAGGGATTATTTTTATTCATACTTTTATTAAGCAAAGATGCATTCAACTATTTAAAAGTGATAAGGATTTCTATTTCAAATAAATACTGACCTATAGAAATTTCTAGTCATCAAAGAACCGCCCAGAAATATATCACAGTTTCCACAAAAATATGCTGTTTCTTAAGCAGATGAGCATATTAGAATAGTTTCTAAAGAATCATGTGACACTAATGACTGGAGTAATGAGCCTGAAAATTCAGCTCTGCTATTACATGAATAAAAATGTATTTTTGATCACAATTACAATTACGGATGGCACAAGTATGTAATCGTTCAACGTTTACATACAGTAAGTTATTCTGCATACTTAAGATGTGTTTTTTTTCTTGTTACGTGTTATCTTTAGGCTTTTTCCACTGATGCTTCAGAAAACCAAGCACCTCTGGGTCTGTCAGCTCACCTCATCTTCTGTGATGTCACCCTGTTTGTCTTTGATTTTGTTGGCAATGGATCTGGAGAGCTCCACCATCTCTTTGGCCTGAAGGGAAAGATAGTAATTCGCTGAATCAAGAGTGATAAACTTGACCATGGCTGTATTGTGTAGAGTAACAGGCCGACCCACCGACCCATGGAGTGACTGACCTTTTCCATCAGTTTACTGAGATCCTCAAAGGCCTGAAAGAATTGAGAGACATCAGAATAGAAACATGAAAGAAATGATATCCAAAACACCTCTTTATCAAAGGCAGAAATCACCTGTAAATCACTGGGTGTGCCCACACCTAACAGGATATGCCACCGCTGTGAACTCTCTTTTTATCTTCCATTATAGCTGTGCCAGGAAGCTAATCAGAGCTATGAGGTCATCTAGCATTAAAAACAGGGTCCTGCCTTCGTTTAACATCAAGGGCCCCTTAAAAGGGGGCCTTTTTCCTGATTACCTCAGTGCTGTGTGTTAGATATGACTAACTGTCAGTCTGTTTCTCTTTCTTACCTCAGAAATGTTTTTATCTGTCTCTTTTCTTTTCTCTTCCAACTTTCGTTCAATACCCACAATCCCCACTGCGCGTGTTCTTCCTGCCTACAGAACCAAAGAGAGCAGGAGAGCAAAAAATTGAACCTCGCTCTTTGTTAAACACGCACAAAAAATAACTCACAAAAACATGCAAACAAATCTAACAAAGAAACAGGAAGGAAAGGGTTTGCCCAGGGGTTACTGCTTCAGGGTTATGGCCTGTTCCTTCCCAAGATACAAAAAATAAAAATAAAAAGCTACACGAATGGTGCAAGATATCTATAATATATAATAAATAAATGGATCAAAGGTCAAACAACATTTTGTAAATATCTGAATAGCACAAATTCACAAATAACAAAAGGCAAACAATATTACTACATTGCCACCTTGAGGATGTAATAGGGAATGCAGAATTAACAGATTTATTTTCTTCTGTAGAGTCTTCAGATCCCTAGACTAGTGACTGGTGTATGAATATTTATTCAAATTTATTAATGCTACTTTCTAATTAGGACTAGCTGAAACAGTTGTATCTGGTGTTGATAAAACTTCATAAGAAAGCATATCATAAAAGCCAAAATGCTTTAGCAATTTAATAAACTCAAATTCAGCAAGAATAAAAAGTGTCATAAATTGAAAACAATATCAATTTCAAATGCTATTCACAAAATAATATAGCTACAGTGTTATTGTTAGTTCAAACAAAACTAAAATGTCTTTTTCATTTTTCTTCATTTTAGCTGAAATAAAATTAAATATAAATATTTGATGAAAGAAAATTAGAAATGTGGCTTAGGCAATTAACTGAAACAAATAAATTCATGTTGAAGTACTAACATGATTGTGATATAATAATTGAATAAATTACTAAAAGTAAAAGTGACATAATAAAGCTGATCCAACTCTAAAATAAAGCTGATTTAAATTTAAAGCCAGACAGACTTATTAAAATTAAACTATATAAAATAATAAAAGTACATAACACAACTGCTAAAACAAACTAAAACTAAACCTAAAAGTACAATAATAAGATTATTCAAAATACTTATAATTATTTTAAAAATCATATAAATCATTCAAATATACTAATGATAAACATACATACAAATACTGAACTCTGGATAATTACAACAACTGTTCAGTGCATATATATACACTACCGTTCAAACATTTGAGGTCATTAAGATATTGAATGGTTTTAAAGATGTTTCTTCTGCTCATCAAGGCTGCATTTATTAGACTAAAAATCCAGAAAAAAATGTCATATTGTGAAATATTATTTCAATTTAAAATAACTGTTTTCTGTGTGAATATATTTTAAAATGTAATTTATTCC
>JAUMHQ010000065.1:8015092-8033739 GCA_032361165.1 Enteromius paludinosus | reverse complement strand
TTAAAACGTGTTTTATGTGCTGATCCTGCGTCAGTGAAAACACATGTTCATATAGAGACATAACGTCACGTTTATGTGAACATGCATCCTTTTAGGGGCGAACAACAGCGGTTACTCTATTGTCATCTAAGTTGGGATGAATTTAGCAGGGAATTGGAATTAATATTAGTGTAAATCTAAATCTAAACTCTCTAGACTGGGAGTCGATTCCTGACCTGGAGTCGATTCCGACACTAGGGCTAATGAGAGTCGAGGAATCGACTCTTTTGGAGTCGACTCCCCATCTCTAGTGTTAATGCAGAAACTAAAATAAACAAACAATACATTTATTACAGGACATTTGTTAATGTTAGTTTATAAAAAATACAATAAATTAATTGTTAGTTCATGTAAGCTCACAGTGCATTCATTAATGTTAAAAAACACGACTTTTAATATTGCATTAATAAATGCTGAAATTAACTATGATTAATGATTGCTGGAGAATTATTCATTCTTGCTTCACGTTAACTCATGAACCTATTGTAAAGTGTTAGCCTACTCTAAAATCTTATACTGAATTCCCAGAAAGTTCTATGTTGGTCAGCTACTCATTTTAGCCTTCAACATTTTGTGGTTTTAGAGTTGGACTATTATCCTGATTTGAGTAATCACATCAGATTACACATGACCTAAAGAGTTTATTATAGTTTCTTTATTTCCTCTCTAATAGATTGATTTGTACAACACGGTAGTTTAGAACTTATACAGTAACCGGTACAATGAAACACCACATGCGATCACATATGAACATGTTTATCTTTCTTTTAGAAGAGCGTGAGCGTGAGTCATGAGCAGAAAATATGGCCTTGGTTTGAAATTGACGGATGTGTGTGGAAAATATTGTGGGCCAATGTTCACCATCCACCCATTCATAAAAGACCACCAAGAGGGTGACATTTATCTGTGACCCTGTTGATCCAGTGAGGGCCCGATATTGACTTTTTGGTGTAAAGTGCTTCTTTTCAGGGTTAAGGGTAAAAGATAAGATGCGGTTTACAGTTGAATTGTTAGTTAGGGTTAAGATGAGTCTTACTGATAAGTTGAAGAGAGAATTTAGTTTCTTAGCAAACCAAACTATATAAATGAATTGAATTTTTTAAGTTGAGTAGGAAGTTGTTACACTTTGACACTTTTTTTGGTGGTCAACCTAAAATGAAGCGAAACTAGGATGAGGGAAGAACAACTTCCACGTGAACCTTTAAGTTAGTCGTGCGCTGTTTTTGAGAACGTCACCGTTTTCTGTGGTTGCAGGTGAAAGCAATGGAAGCCTGGGCTGCTGTGGGTGGATCATTGTGATTCTCTCTGCATTTTTCTCCATCTTGATATTTCCAATCAGCATTTTCATAAGCATTAAGGTATGAAGCACAATAGGACAAACAAAACAAATAATCCTGAAAATATATTAATTACTATGCTATATTATATTTTTACTATAATTACTTTGATGACAAATCAATTTAACTAAACTTGAACTTTAACAGGAAGTTGAATCAATGTCTGAATGTTTTACAGCTGCAGTTGTTGTTCAAATGAATTATAACCAACTTAATATTGTTGAATATTGTTTTATAGATTGTGAAAGAGTATGAGCGTGCTGTCATATTTAGACTTGGACGGATAACAGATCGAAAAGCCAAAGGACCAGGTAATACTTCGATTCAGTAGGTTAAAGCTAAACAAATACTTAGGAAACACCATCTTTTGTCAAAGGCAAATATTAGCACTTCAGGAACCAACTGTTTACAACAGCTGAGGACATTCACAGAACTTGTCCTTAAAACAATAAACGTGAAGCTGGCTCTGCTGTACTCCTGAACAAGGAGTCCGTTTAGTTCAAATAACCAATCAACAATGTTTCCCACTGATCATTCAGTGTAATATAATAACAAATATAACTGACAAATGTTACCTGTGTGTAGGAATCTTCTTCATCATTCCCTGCACGGACTCGTTTGTTAAAGTGGATCTTCGAACCATCTCATTTGACATCCCTCCCCAGGAGGTAAATAAAAGAATAAATAAAAACTCAATAAACCAGAGGTTAATATCGACTAACGTACATTTAACACGTGAACAGTGACAGCAGGCGAAGTCAAAGCTAAATCAACTACCTCTCAAAAAAATCAGTGTCTTCGAACGAATCATTTCCGGGAATGATTCAATGAATCGGTCGTGAGGACATCATCCCGTCTTGAACGAGTCTGTGTTGAATGAAACATTGGATGCTGAATTCGGAATAACACATTAAATAGGATTCTTGCTAATTGTGCCACAGAAGTGGTTATGCTAGAAGAAACAGTAAAGTACCATTATTCTTTTTTAAATTGACTAAATATCACACGTGCGAACTGCGTCCCAGTGTGCATGCCATCCACTCATCTGCCCCAAATAGTAATGTAAATGACTAATCTCATAGAATTTAGGGTGGATAGTGTGCACATTGGGATGCAGGCTGTTTTGTTTCGTTCCTGAAGTAATCAGTAGCCTATTTTAACGAATCGATTCAGTAAATGATTCAAAGACTCACTCATCAGTCTCCTTACTGGTGTTTTTAAGCAAATCGTTTTATTGATTCAGTGGTTCACTCAAAACAGGTTAGGTTAGTTAATGAACAAGTCAATGCTATTGAACAAATAACATACATGACCTGCTTTGTTACAGAAATATTGTTTTTGTTTGCATTTAGATCTTGACCAAAGACTCAGTGACCGTTTCTGTGGATGGTGTTGTGTACTTCCGTGTAAATGACCCTGTTGCCTCAGTGGCAAACGTGTCCAATGCAGATTATTCCAGTCGCCTACTGGCTCAGACCACCTTGAGGAACGTCCTGGGCACCAAGAACCTGTCTGAGGTCCTTTCTGACCGAGAAGGCATCTCCCAAAGTATGCAGGTGAGTGTGATGGTGAAAAGGACGGGTAAATTTGCCATTCCTGCTTGCACATATTCCAATGATATAATTGCATTTGAAAATGTGTCCCATAATTCTCCTCCCTGCTGCAGATGACTTTAGATGAGGCAACAGATTCATGGGGAATTAAAGTGGAGCGGGTGGAGATTAAAGATGTTAAACTGCCACAGCAGCTGCAGAGAGCAATGGCGGCCGAGGCGGAGGCGGCCCGTGAGGCCAGAGCAAAGGTGAGTATTACTGCCACGCATTACTAATGCATGCCTAAGTGTATTTTAACGGTCAAAATGTTTTGATGCCAAACCCTAATATGATGTGTGGGATAATGTAGGTTATAGCAGCGGAGGGGGAGATGAACGCATCCAGAGCTCTGAAGGAAGCATCTCTGGTAATCGCAGAGTCTCCGTCGGCCCTTCAGCTCAGATACCTCCAAACCCTCAACACCATCGCAGCCGAGAAGAACTCCACCATCATCTTCCCACTGCCCATGGACGTCATAAGCCACTTCATGAAGAAATGATCGCTTAATATTCATGAAGTGTACAGATGCAAGCCCTTCATTTAGAAATTGTACATGATTTCTTCTTATGTGTCATGTTTTACATGTCATTTATCTTTTTTTACGAGAAAGAGTGACACATTAGGTCTACACATTATTTATTTATAAAAAAAATACAATATCAGTATACTTTAGAACATACATCATTCTGTAGCAAATTTCAAATGGCAATTTTAAAGTCATATATACAATACGTATGCATGAAATTAAGCTACATTCTTTATAGTCAATTTCCAGCAATGTGACAATGTATTTCAGATGTTCTTTATATAACTATAAACAACCATTCGTTGTCGAGATTCCCCATTCTCTCGCATCTACATATTTCTTAGTTCCCCTTTCAGTTTACGTAAGTATTTTCTAACTTTCCACTGGAGGACACTATTGTGCCAAAGAGTTGAAGTGAGGGTCCATGGGGTCACAGGGTCCATGTTATGGTGGTAGTTCACAGATTTCAGTGTGGTCTTCCATCCTCTCCTCTGTCAGTATGAGAGATTCCTCATAAACATCCAGACGGAGACAAAGAATAACACTAAGGGGAAAGTGTGTGTAAATGTGTTATATGTTAAATTTCATCTCTGACACAATTTTAAAACAGCGAAACATAATAAAAGCAACTTTGGGAATCAATAACATTTAGTGCACTTCAAATTAATAATAAGTTTGGGTACCATTCAGTTAGTACTGTTTGTTTAATTTAAGCTACTAAGTAAGTAATTACAAAAGTGTAGGTGAATAATCTTTCTAAAATGTATTGCATTGCTTATTACGAAATACTTTCATAACCTCAAATAAATTCAAATAAATAATATACAATTAAAAAAATTATTCTTGACATGACTTTAGTATCTTAATTAATTTAAGATAAATCCCTTACTTCACCTTCAAAGGGAAAAGTAATTCAATTATAGGAATCAATCTTGTCTTGTTACTGTACATCGTTACTCCAGTAGATGGCGATAAAGTGTGCTTTTTTTGTTTGTATGTGTTATTAACAAGCTACTGTATGTGACAGTTCCTACTTGAATGCCATTGGCTCATCATACTTTGAAGAAATCAGTCACTGTTCAAAAGGGAGCGATTTAAATAAACGAGATTAAGTGTGGAAGTAAAGGTCACTGATTCTTTTTGTACATTTGACATGACATGGGTTGTGTAATGACCTCCTCAGATTTCTACATTTATGTTCTACAGACAAAAACAACAGCATACAGATGTGTATATAAGGTATATAAAGAAGAGCTGCCCACCAGATCAGGATGGCTGGTATGAGAGTTAGGCCCGCGGCGAGCAGGAAACTAAACCCGGAGAACCAGGAGAGAGTAGCTGCATAGATGCTGCTGAACATTGTAAATGAAACTCCAACACTCAGCATCTCCACAAAAGCTACACACGCAAACATAGCACCTGTACACAAACACGCAGCCATCAGTAATTCAGAGTTCATATGAATTTGTTTACTTGGAAAGAACAAAAAAAATAACACATGTAATTAAAATAATTCTGTTCTACTGAGATTCTTACCTTGCTCAGATCCAGACACCATTTTAGACATCATGGATCGTAGGACAGGAGTTGGCATGATGGACAACAGCAAAGGCAACCTCACTGCAATGAATAAAACATACACTATTGCTAATATAGAGGATCCAGCCACCCATTAAAAACTCCATAAATGCCCAAACTTAGTGTTACCCAGGAACATGAGCAGCGTGGACTTAGCAAACGCTGCTGTGATGAGGCCGGCTGCCACAGACGTCAGCCCCAGCAGGATGATGTAGGCGTCAGGCAGACAGCGGGAGAGCAGTGCCACGCCGGCAAAACTCACCAGATAGATGGCAGTGGAAAGAGCCGAGCCGTAACCCACGAACACCTCACTCCAGCACAGAGGAGCGTTCAGCTCATACAAGATGAAGATGGACATGCCACCCTGCAGGGCTACCTGGGTGGGATACAATAATAATGCTAATAATAAATGAAATAATAATAATAATCATAGTTCTTAAACTGGGGCTAATTCATCTTCATTCCAGCATAATTACAATAATTTATCTTAATTATAAATAACATATTATTACCTTTATATATATTAAATAATAAAAATGATAAGGAATTAGCCAATATAGTACTGTTTTTTTTTGTTTTTTATGAAATAAGTCTTTTGTGCTTACAATGATACCATTTCATAAAAATACAATAAAAGCAGTAATATTATGAAATATGATCACAATTTCAAATAACTGATTTTATGTAATATTTTCGTGCTGTCAAAGCTGAATTTTCAGCATAATTACTCAAATTTTCAGTGTTACGTGATCATAATTCAGAAATAATTTAAATATACTGATTTTCCTCCTCAAGAAAAATGTATTATTATCAATGTTGAAAATAGATGGTCTGTTAATTTAAAATTTTTAATAAAAAAAAATTTATTTTGAAAAATCCAGACTTTTTGTTCTGGATTCTTAGACTAAAAGAATGTTAAAAAGAGTGGCAATTAGTTGAAACAGAAATATTTTGACAAGTTATAAATTGACAAGTTTTAAACTGTCAATTATTAAATTAAATCGATTTTTGCTGAATTTCTCTCGTTCAAAATCAAAAACGAAAAAATTACTGACCCTAAACTTTTGAATGGTATTCTATACAGGCCTATTTTAAGCCTTATATTCTTATTCATTTTATTTTCATGCCTGATTTTACACATTTTTCAGTGTTCATCTTTATTTGCATATTTAAATATTTTTTAGCTATAAATTTCCATTATGATATATAAAGACACGATCATGTGAAGCAGGCACAATTACAACCACACTGTAAGGTTAAATATGCAATTATCCATTCATTTTTAAGAGAATTTCTTCTTGTCTGTATTGGAAGAATCCACTTTTTCTCACATTTGCAATTCTGTTAGGTGCCACTAGAGGCATAAAAATTATACTTCACTGTTGAACCACAAACTAAGAAACTGAGAATAATCATAATCACCCTGAAAAAGGCAAAAGCAGCTAGCATGAGCAACAGCACTACATTCCTTCTCCGTTTAGAGGTTGCAAAGAGCAGGTAGACGCCCTGCAGACGGGTAGTAAGAGCTTGAGACTGGCGTAGTCGAGGGGCTTTGGGGGCTTCAGAGAGACCGGACGAAGACAGACTGGGGTTTGGAAGAACCAGTGACTCTTTCAAGACCACCAGCACATAGAAGAGGTTTATCAGATGCAGAAAGACGGCAGTGAGGAAGGGCCAGGTGAAGCCAGCCGCTTCGATGAAGAACCCAGTGCACAGAGAAGCCAAGCCAGTCAAAACCCCTAAAATCATGTCCAGCCGAGCCATTCGGACAGTCTTCTGTCCCTCCGGATCTGCTCCACAGAGGTCGGCTACATAAGCGAAGCATCCTCCGATCAGAGTGGTGGGGCCGCCCATCAGACCTGACAGGAAGGAGGCAGCTAGCAGGTAACTGAGACTGAAGGAGAACCTGCTGACCAAAACATAGCTGAGCGCGAACAGAGTGTCGCCCACCAGAGGAGGAACGATGGCAACTTTACGCCCACAGTGGTCACTGTATGACACCAGGAGCAGCGCGGATATGAGGCTGGGAATGAGGAAGCACAGTTCACTCTTGAGGAGGAATATTGATGTCTCCTTCTGCACTGCCTGAGAGAAGAGAGAGCATCAGATCAGGACACAAACAATCTACATGTATTTTTAAGTGTTCTGTCTAGTTATGGCAGTTAAGCGCGGCTAACTGTGAGACACGTAGGGAATGAAAGTGAGTGTGAAATAGGAAACTGCTTATATAAATATATCAAATGACAAGCACAAGTAAGAGCTTGGGAACTGAAAAGGAATTTTCGTACACACACAAAGAGTACAAACAGAAACAAGTTCAAAACATGAGCTCGACTCGAAATATAACCGGTTCTTCAGAACTCTTACTGTGAATTGAACATCATCATCAATGTAAACTTTGCTTTGTTAACAAAACAAACAGTTTAGTCTCTGAACACACTCATTCTATTTAAACTTTTTTGAGCTACGTTATTTAGAGACATTTATTTTTAAATGTTATTTTAGTAGTATTAATACTGTTAGAATTTGTATTAATATTCTAATTTAGTTTAGATTTTTATTATTATTTGAATTTGTAATTTTAGATTTAGATAAGTTTTTTATTTTTAAATTTAGATTTATTTTAGTGCTGTCAAACAATTAATTGTGATTAATTGCATCCAAAATAATAATAAAAAAAGATGTAATATATGTGTGTGTACTGTGTTTATTATATAAACACACACACACACACACACACATATATATATATATATATATAATTATTATTATTCCTATATATTATATTAATATATTTCATATGTAAATTTAGCAAGTTTTTTTTTTTAAGTATATACGCATGTGTATTTAAGAAAGTGTTTGTGCTTATATATAATAAATATACATAGTATACACACATTATGTAAACAAAAATGTTTTGGATGCAAGTAATCACGATTAATCCTTGACAACACTAGTTAATTTTCTTATTTCAGTTTTGGTTGAGTATTTTTTTTTCTCCAGTTTTAGTCCAGTAATTTTAGTGCACTTGCATTTCAGACTTTTGTTCAAAATATATATATATAAAAAAAAATTATATATATATATATATATATATATAATAGTTTGTTTTATAGATAATGTCAGGATGTTTTATTTTCCCTACATGATTAGTTTAGGCAATGTTAATTTAGAGTGTATTTCCTAGAAACCTAAAAATAATATTCATAATTTCAGCTCAGTTGGTATATAGAATAGTATTTGATTGGCAAAACAAAACATGTACTAATATAGGCCTAGCTGTCACCGTCATAACAGAGAATATTTCAGTTTGAGAGCAGCTTGGGTTTCATCAACATATGGGTTGTTATTCATCAGAAACAATCCAATTCTTTTTCATTTCTTATACATTTTAAAGTTATAGATTCACAGCTAATTGTAGTTTAGTTTTTGTGTTACAGGTGTCACACACCATCACACATTTTCTACAGGACATGTGATGAATGCCTTCACACAGTAACAGAAAAAGATTTTAAGAAAGCAGAAGTGGCCCTTTTTGAAGCAGTTAAAGGCTCTGACCTCGTGTATGGTGACATAGCTTTGGTTGTTTGAGCATTCAGACAGGCTCTCAGCAGGGTAGGCTGTGCCGCTCAGCTCAAACCACAGCCTACGGTACACATACTGCTGCAGCAGAGGGTAGATCATAAACATGGCAAACGCATACAGGCCAACCGCCGGCTCGATCAGAAGCACACGACCCATCCCACTTTTTGTTCTACACCGGCAAAAATAACAGGAGAGGTGCTTGAGAGGACATAAAGCAATTAAACCAGTGACAAAAATAAGAGTAAGATAAGAGTTTAGACATTTATTATAAAGACAATAGATATAGATGTGGTGCTTACCTGCCAGTTATGATAAGAGAAATCTTTCCATTTTAAAGCAATTTGTTCCTTCTTCAAATCCTCTTGAAACATCAGAGGACACAGCGAAGAGAAAGATCACTTAATAGCATGTTGTGTTCCGATCTGATTATTCTTTTGGGACTTTAGATCCTGTAAGACAGAGACTTCCACTCCTCGTGTGTGTTTGTCAAGACTACAAATCCTCACAGGAACACACACCCTCAGAACACAAAGAAGGAAGGAGTGGAAACTAGTAATAAGAGAAATGAATAAGAGAATAAGTACAAATGTATTTGGAGACATTTAAATTAAATGTTGGAATGTCATCATATCTGATAAAAATATCAAACCAGTTGGTTTTTTACTTGAAAGAAACAATGCACCTATACACTTTTGAAGTTTCTCTGTATAATTTATTTAGTGTGAATTGACAGTAAATGTTCTCAGCACTTTGTATACATTCTGGCCAGGTGAATCAACAAAATAGGGCTGTCCAACTGATTGAAAATTATTTAGCAAAATATAACCAAAATAAAAGTTTGTTTACATAGTATATGCATGTGCACTGTAAATACTTATATGTAAATATAAAAACATAATAAAATATATTCATATAATATATATTCATATTTTTAGGTTTATTCATTATAGATTTGCTATATATAAATATTTGCTATATAGGGCTGTCAGCACAGCAAAAAAGCCAGTGTACAATGAACTCAATTTAAGTCTCCCTCCATTTTGTAGTGTAGTTGTGTAGTTAAAACGACACTTTTGAAAGTGTGAGAAATGTACATTACTCACAGAGCAGATTTTAACACCATTTGAAGAGTTCGCACTTTCTCTATTAATTGTAAAAATGTTTGCAAATTTGGCGTGCTGTCCAGGGGGCGAGCCGGGTGGACGGCGGACTCCGAGCCCTAGTGATTTGAACCCTAGTGAGGGCAGAGCTCGGCGTCCAGCTCGGACCCTGCATACCCCCAAAAAAAGCTTAGAGGAGGACAGCAGCCAAATAGCCCCCCAAAGAATGCATGGAAGAGGATGCTGGACGAGTGGTGAGGGTATTAGGTAGTCCACGCATTTATTTGGGGGAAGGGCGAGGCCTGATTAGCCTCTTTAGGCGGGAGCAACAGCGGGGTTGCCGGGCCAGAATGGACAGCTAACGACCTGTTGGCAGAAACATGAGTTAGTACGATGTAATGAAAAGAAATGAGAAATGCAGACAATAAAATTGAGGTACTGTAAAGAGGGGAAAACGGCCTCGACTGAGGCAGAGAGGGAAACGGCCTCGTTTGAGGCGGGGAGGGTAACGGCCTTGGCTGTGGCGACCTGTACAAGGCCTAGTCTAAGGCAACAGGACAACGGCCTTGGCCGAGGTGACCCACAAATGGCCCAGTCTGAGGCAAAAGGTACACAGCCTAGTCCAAGGCAGGGGGTAACGACCTTGGCTGAGGCGACCTGTAAACAGCCTAGTCTAAGGCTACGGATTGACGGCCACGGCCGGGGTGACCTGCAAACGGCCTAGTCTGAGGCGACAGGTACACGGCCTAGTCCAAGGCGGGGAGGGATGGGAAAAAACACAGCCTTGGCAGAGGGAGAGTTCTGGTAACAAAGGCTACATTCACATCACTATTTATATTTGTCCTGTTTCTGACAACAAAAGCTTCAGGCTAGAAATATCAATAAAACTATAAAAAGAGAACTGGGTGCGATAAAATATGTTACGTGACCACAGGGAAGGGAAATATTGCGCCGTGCTGACATAATGAATGCGTGGATTACGTATGACGTCATCTGGTGGCGACTGGAAGTTGCATTGAAATGGCGACCGTGGACTTAGTTCAGCGTCCGACACAGGAAAGAAGGAGGAAGCCGGCCTGAGGTGAGTAAGTTAGCATGGATTCTTTCGGGTGGGTGTTTTGGCGGATGGAGTAGAATGGATCTGAGCGTGAGAGTTAGCGGCCTTGAGTGGAGCCGTGGACACCGTGGGTCCTGATCGTGCTCGGATGAGTAATCAGCATTTAGGCAGCTTGTCTGTGAGAGCGAAGAATCATGCAAAGAAAGACGAGATGCAGAAGGGGAGGAGATGGGTCTATTTATAGTGTTAAGAATGGATCTGGTAGGCTGGCGAGATGAGGAGATGATTGGACAATGCAATTTCGTGCGCGCTCCTCTCAAAACTCGTTTGGAGAAACATCACTTATTTGTAACTCCCTGCAGATGTATACATATTTCACACTTTTAAAAGTATAATTTTAGTCAGCTGTGGGATTTACAACACGTACTGTAATAAATGTATGGTTTTGCTAGTACTTATGTGTTTTTAAATGTATGAAACCTAGTTAAACAACTCCATCGCACACCTGCAATTAATAGGTGCGTAGGATAATTAGATCAAGATAGATCATATTAGTGCCTTGCTAAATGTATGAAACCTACAATAAGCAGTGTATGGTTTTGCACAAGAGCAGATTTGAATTCACTAGTTGATGATGCACTGAACATTTTAATCACACCGGTGTGATCGTACGCTCCAGGGAACAGCCTTGCCTGGTCATATCGGTGTGATTGTATGCGCAAATTGCTTAAATACATATCGTAAATCAAGTAACGTTAAAGCTCTTACTTTAGATATTTTCCAAATACCAATTTCCCCATCTGCTCCCCATCGCGAGTGAAAGAAAATATCCCTGAGAAACACCTTTATACCGCTATAACTACATATACAGATAACTACATTAAAACACATTTTTCAAATGAGATTAAATCACTTACTTTCTGAAATTCATTATAGAAAAGAAACGTCTCAAGAATACGGATGTAACCCTAGCTCCTCGAAGGCACGAGACGCCGCGTCAACAAGATGCTATGAGGAGCGCCTCTAGCGTGACGGCTCTGAATAGTATGTGTAATGAGTCCAATGGATGAACAAAACATCATAGGTGGATGCACCTGACACATGGAGTGCAGCTGGCTTCAGCTTCAATGTCATGAAGTGAGCGTAGGCAGGGATACTGGAAGTGTGGTTATGAGACGTGGCATCTTGTTTCTTTGAGGAACTAGGTTTGCATACGTACCCTTGAGACGTTCCTCTTCAGGAACTCGAGCCGTGTCGAAAAGACGCCATGGGGAACGAGATGCCCATGCCCCCAGACTTGCAAATCCCTGCCTAGTGTGTGTATCTGCACAGCTAGGGCAAGAGAACAAAAGAGCCTGGAGTGGCTCGCAAGTCCAATCCAAAGAAACAGACAAACATGTGGGGGACAGACCATCCCGCAGCGTTACAGATCTCCTGTAAAGAGACCCCAGATAAAAAGGCCTTGGAGGCCACCACACTCCTAGTTGAATGAGCCTTGACTCTTAACAGCGGCAGGAGACCAGAGAACTCACAATCAGTATTGATGGCATCCACAATAGCTTCTTCTGGTGGGGCTCCGTGAAGGGAGGAGGATTGAAGTCCTGCAATACAATCGGCTGTGGTGTGACCACATGGACCCTCAAAACGCACCCACAGGGTACAGATGAAGGGGCCACTGTGATCTAAGATCTCCCCTATGGGCTCAACAGGTTGCCCACAGAGGGCCTCTAACACCACCCAAGGCCATCAGGTCCAAGAGCCATACTTGGCCCGGCCAGAATGGCGCTACAAGAAGTAGACTGAACGGGTCCTGGCGCACTCTTTTCATAACTCCTCAGAGCAGAGCGATCAGGGGCCTCGGCTACGTCTCGGGGTATCACATTGGACATAGCTGCCATCAAACCCAGTAGTCTCTAAAACTGCTTGACAGTGAGTGATTGGCCTTCACTCACTCTTGCAGCAGGTTCGATCCGAGCAGGTGTCATACGAGCCTGTATCGCGGTCTAATCCCACACCACACCAAGATAAATGCTTCTCCGTGCTAGAGAAAGCACACTTTTTGCCATTGCAGAGGAGCCAGGGCAGCATCCATGCACTTCGTAAATGTGCAGGGTAAGAATGCAAGGCCAAAAGGAAGAACCTGATATTGGTACGCTTTGCCCCCGAACCTCAGGAAATTCCTGTGTGAAGGATGGATGGACATGTGGAAGTACGCATCTTTTAGATCTATTATAAAAAAACAGTTTGATAGTGAGCATCCTGAACTTCAGGTTCTTCACTGAGCGGTTCAGGAGCCTGAGAAATAAAATGGGCATCAGCCCTTTATCCTTATTTTGAACTATAAAGTAAAGTAAAGGCTGTAGATCCCGGTCTCTCTTTAGCGAGGATGACTACATCGATGGCCTCCTTACTCAAGAGAGTATCTACTTCTCGTTCCATAACCAGAGCCTGCTCCGGGCCCATCAGCATGGGCAGAATACCTGCGAATCATGGCAGACCGATCTAGCTGCTCTAAAGACATCCAGAGGAGGTGGTGAGCCTCTCAGCTCCGATACGTTTCTGGGCAGAAAAGATTGAAAGCAGTGCTCGCTGGAGAACGTTGCGCCCTGAAACACTGGCAGGGTTTGAAGATCGATCTCCTGAAGGCACTGAGGAGAGACGAGCACCATGTAATGCGATGCGCGCCACTCTTTCCCAGAGGGGGCTGGCCCTCAATAGTCCTGTTCCATAGGCGCCAGGATATTTTAGCCGAGGACTAGCAAGAATAACGTTCCGCTGCACCACCTCCTGCTAAAAACCCTCCGGCCAGGGAGTGTCACTTTGACTCCATTTACTGTGAGTTTGAGAATTTTACCTCAAGCACTCCTGATCATAGATTTTAACACCATTTAATTCCTCTGAATGAAATGCAGTGAAAAATCCAAGGATTTAATTTTTCAGAAATTAATACAGTGAAAAATCCAGACGTTTACTACAATCTGGCTACAATATAAAGCATCACTTTAAATAACTGAAATGCAGTTGCCTCAGCAACATGTGATGATTTCACACACAAGCTTTTTCTCTTACTCAAAATGTGCTTTGCTCTCGAGCAGACAACACTGAAACTGTGTGTATCCTCCCCACCTGTAACGTAGTTTGGGAAGGGAACAACACGGCCCGTAATGCTGACCACTCTCGCTCTTGCCTTCACTCGTAATTTTTAAATAAGGAGTGATAATAAGACTGACACACACAGAGCGCTTGCTCAATGACAAAAAGCTGAAGCCAGGTGCACTCCACGTGCTTTTATGCTTCGTAGCCAGTGACGTCATCCGCCTATGTCTCGCCTATCCATTGGACTGATTACACATACTATTCAGAGCTGTCAAGCTGGAGGCATTCCCCATACTGTCTTGTCGACGCGGCTTGAGTTTCTGAAGAGGAACGACGTCCTTATCTATTCCGCATTGCGAGTGAAAGGAAACAAATGTTTGCGCTCACAGCGAATATCAAATTGTTTTATAACAAAATTACGTAAAACATTTTGTGAGTACGTTTAAAACAAGTTATTTCGCAGTTTTTTTGTCATATGCTCCACACTGCGAGCAAAAAAATGGCTCCTGTGGAAAATATTTCAGCTGCAACGAGCTCACAGATGTCCCGGATGTTACTAATAACACTCAGAAGTGTTAATAAAGGTAAATCTGCGTTTTTACACCAGCTAGAGGCTGCTGTTAACACCAGCTAGTGTCAATCCTGTAAAATTCAACACCACAACATCAACGCTTTACTCTAAAAGGTTTTTCACAAGTTTAAATGTTCAGCAGTTCAGTAAATTAGTTGATATTGTTTTATATTTTAAACACAATGTTATTTGTTTTTGCTCAATTTTGCAAATAATTACCTTTAAATCCTTGGCAGAATTGCTGTGGGTCTTAGTTTAGTTTCTGAATGAATCTGCATTTCGAACGAATCGTGTGAATCATTTAATGTCCTATTCGTAAAGAGAGCCGTTTACTTAATTCCTGAATGAATCAGCCGTTTAAATGAATCGACTGAAGACATTTACCGCCATCTGCTGGCAGATCTAGTTTCTTATTTAGCATATAATTGAATTATAATTAGTCATTTACTCTCATACATGAAGGTATTCTGAAGACAAAGCATTCATTAAACATTGTTCGTGGAACATTTTACTGTTTATCCGTTCATCTTATGCTTTTTTTAAACATTACCTTTTACTTTCAGATGATTTAGACTCGAGAACATTAATTAACATTTATTCATTAAATGATTGAAAAACACATTACACATTCAGAAATAAGGTTTTAATGATTATGAAAGGAAATGTTAGAAAAACATTAAAAAGCATATTTTAGTCAGCTGGCAAATAAGCAAAAAAGCACATAAGCAGTTTCTTTTGAAACATTTTAATACTCATCCCCATCCCCCATATTGAATACAAATTAGTTATATATATATAAATTATTTCCATTCCTTATTATATTTTCTATGCTACAGTTACAGCGTGAACCATCACAAGTTGAAAACATACAAGGGGAAGGAATGATCCATCCAAGACAAACATGCATCGATTACTGTGCACTACAACACAATAAATAGCTTACAAACGACTGTAAATCCAGTCAGAAAAGACATAATAGAAGTCAAATGTTAGTGAATAGACAGATGGACACATTTCATTCAGTCCAATAAGTGACTCCACCACTCCAGTTTACATTGACTGTGTCAGTATTATCAGGGGTAAGTTAACATTCAGTAGTTTAGATGTCCACGGGACACAGAGTCAGTGTGTCTTAGAACAGGATTCTGCTGTTTCATATCATTCATTATAATCTATGGACTAACGCCACAGTGAAAGACCATAGAGAAAACAAAACAGGATTTAATTACACATTTAAATACATATCTACTCCTTTTAGTAAATGTAGATTAGTAGCAAGTTTGTACTTTGTTATAAATCATAGCAGGTGCAGATTGAGGTTGCTGAGGTTTTTTTGTTGAGACATTAACTTAGAACATAAATACGAAAAAAAAATAAAAAATTAAAATGGAAAATTAAATAAATGCTAGTAAAATCAATCTAGTTTTAAAAATAATTCAGTAAAAAATAAATTAATTAATCAAGCAAACCAATATTAAAGATTAATTTAATTTCTGGTATTGAAACAGATATTAGAAGCATATTACCTGTTTGTTAAGTGGCTATTATGTAATAACCTTTTAAATTTTTGCTACTTTGCACAATAAATGAAGGCACATTCCTGAAACATTATCGTTGTTAATCAAAATCCTTCAGAATTTTAGACAAGTTACTAATGTAAAAATTTCTGCTGTTGTTTAATTAAATGTTTTTATAAAATAATAATAAAAAAAACCACTTTTTTGGGTGTGGTGTATAACGGTATTGTGCTTGACAAGAAACATCCAGAAAACTCCTTAGAATCTGTGCCAGAGTAGCAGAAAATGAACAGCAACAAATTATTTCACAGTGACATAAGCAAATGAAATTAATTCAAAATGCAAAGCTACATAACTTGAAAATGCATCAGAAATAGAATAAAAATAAATTTCACAGTAATTTAAAAAAATGTCAACTGTAAACAATAGGGTCTCAAATGAAGAAAAACATCTGCAAATACATATTTGCTGTGTGCGGAGTTTTTTAGATTGCTGGTCTTGAATAGCAGATTATTGTATTTCTGTGTATGATACCCTGTACAAGCACCAACTGATAATAGAAAAAATATTATCAGTGAAGAGTTTACAAAAATTCTCGTTCGTATCAAAAGTTTCAAAGGTTGACCATTGAAAGATGTATCAATTGTAGAAACACACAAACAAAAAAATCCTAATTTTCTAAATTTCAACGAAATGGCCTCTTTGTTTTGAAATATCAAAACTCATTTTGCTAGAGGAATGTCTTATTTTTCGTAAAAAAAAAAAATCATGTTTTACTGAAAAAATGAGAACTGCCTTTAAAACAGAGCAAAACTATTTCCCTGAACTTTATCATACAACATTTAAAGACACAGTTACATTCTTTTCTAGTTCACTCATACAGAGAAATCTCTCTCTATAGGTTATGCTACGCTCTACAGAGGTAATACAAGAGTTAACCAGCGTTACAATACAGACAAATCCAAACATACGTTTAACTGCCATATTGTACCTCTGTAAAACACATCTATAACATACCTGACGTGAAGAAGAAACTCCAGTCCTAGTAGCTATGGGTAAAATATTGTCCTCAAACGTTTCAAAAACTCATCAGAGGTGGAAGCTATCATCCTAAGGAGTCTGAGTGATCTACGCTAACATGACAACTATCCTAGGATTCACATTAAGAATGGAAGACTTACATCACATGCACATCAAGTAGCAAAATGTCCATTAAATTACAAAGTACTAATAAAAATTACAACTACAATTTACAACAACATTTCCTGTAGTCGGTACCTATACATTTGCTTGATCTCCCTGTTTTAAGTCATGCATGAAGTGAGAGCACTTGCTTTTGTCAGATAAGTTAGGAAGAACAGACTTGATGCTGAAGAGTTTTTGTCTTGTTAATGAAGAAACCAGTAAAAACAGGCACAATGCATTTGTGCCAGCGAAAATATCAAGCAAACTGATTTGTGTACGAAGAAACACTTGCTTAAAAAAGCTGGTTTTGACATTAGCTGGATTAGGAGGGCCCAGGAAAACACACTGCACCAGTGGTAGGCATTGCAGTTTGTTAAGACAATGTGACAAGGCCTTTATACTGCAAAAATCATTTTCCTGTTGGCCCCTACAGTTATTAAAATATATTCAAATAGCTATTTTAAATAGAAATAATATTTCACATTACTATTTTTTTAGTGCTAGTCAACAATTAATTCCGATAAATTGCGTCCAAAATAAAAGCTTCTGTTTATATAATAAATATTAACATAACATATTTTCCTAAATATATATATATATATATATATACTGTATGCATGTGTGTATTTATATACATAATAAATACACATAGTAAAACGTTTGATTTCAGATGCGATTAATCGTGATTAATCGTTGCCCGGCACTAATAATTTTGATCAAATAAATGCAACCTTGATCAAACTTCTAAAAACATAAGAAAATCTTACTTACTGTGACTCTCCTACCCCAAATTTTTCTACCTGATCTCAATACGTACCTGTTTTTCGGAAGTTTTATTCAAGAAATATGTAACAATGAGTACATATCACTGCAGTTTCCAACTAGAGGCGGCAAAAATCGCACTTGTAATCGTTTTCGTACGCAGTTATGAGTACAGCTCCATATCTTCTACTTTCAGGACGTAACAAGCTTGTTGGTAGCGCAGCGGACACACAAGATGCGGAATCCTTGTAGGAATCCTGTCAAAAACAAGACTCATGATAAAAGAGTTGAAAGATGAGAGATCGAGAATGAGAGAAAACAAGCTAAAACAGCACGTTTGCCACTGTTGTGCAGATGGTA
Organism: Enteromius paludinosus; assembly: GCA_032361165.1. NCBI lineage: Eukaryota > Metazoa > Chordata > Actinopteri > Cypriniformes > Cyprinidae > Enteromius > Enteromius paludinosus. The sequence continues at coordinate 8,015,434 of JAUMHQ010000065.1, read as the reverse complement.
CCTTATTTTAAAATGTCACTGAACATTAGACTTACAACATATAGGGCCACTCAATGGACATTTCAAGTCAGAACTGCAGTGACAACAATTTTACATAAAAAGTACAAACATCCCAACGGGAAAAATGAAAAGACACTTTTAGCGCCACTCTTTTAGCACCAAATATGTCACAAAACCTACATGACTGTACATTTTTCAAATCTTACAAAAAATTTCCATCAGGTACGGTTTTGTCATGAGATCAGGTTGCGAATTGTAGTGTATATACACTATATTACCAAAAGTTTTCGCTCACCTGCCTTTACTCATTCTATGAACTGAAGTGCCATCCCATTCCTAACT
>JAUMHQ010000065.1:7973047-7997775 GCA_032361165.1 Enteromius paludinosus | reverse complement strand
GTAGGGCACTACTATTTTTGAGAGTAATATGTAATATGTAATATATTACTTTTTTGAGTAACTAGCCCCAACACTGGACACCACTGATGTGTTGTCGGTGCAAACCAACACATGCGACCAGCAGGTCTAATAGGAAGTGTTTCAGAGCCGAAACACTGCCAGCATCTCCAGGCAGTTGATGTGCCACATTAGATGATGAGCACTCCACAGACCGTGGGCTGAATGGCCACTCATGCCTGCTCCCCAACCGGTGAGGGATGCATCTGTGGCTAGCGTAACACGGTGACACAGAGCTCCCAACACCGGGCCCTGACGTAGGAACTCGGGTTCCCTCCACATGTCTAAGGCACGTACAGCTCTGCGTGACACGTTGATCCTTGAGGGGATTTCCCCTCAAGGAAACACCCCCTGTTACGAAGCTGCCACTGTAGAGGTCTCATGTGCTGCAGGCCAAGAGGTATGATATTGGACGCAGCTGCCATGAGACCCAGCAGGTTCTGATACTGCTTAACAGTGAGTGACCGGCCCTCTATCACTCTCGAGACTGCAGTGCGGATCGACACGATACGCGCAGTTGTCACACGAGAATGCATCGCGGTCAAATCCCAAACCACACCAAGATATGTGGTTCTCTGTACTGGAGAAAGAACACTTTTCTTGGGGTTCAGTCTCAGTCCGGGACGTTGGATGTGGGCAAGAACTACATCTCGATGTCTTCTTGCCTCCTCCGCCGACTGCGTTAAAAGTCGTCTATATAATTGAGGATGCGAATGCCCGGTAACCTCAGAGGTGCTACGGCCGCATCCACACATTTCTTAAACGTACGGGGTGAGAGGGACAGACTGAAGGGGAGAACTCGATATTGGAATGCTTTTCCCCCGAAAGCAAACCTCAGATATCTCCTGTGAGAAGGATGGATGGACACATGAAAATATGCATCTTTTAGATCTATTGTGACAAACCAGTCCTCAGACTTGATTTGTGACATGACCTGCTTCAAGAGCCTGAGATCTAAAAGGGGCCACAGCCCTCCATCCTTCTTTGGAACAATGAAGTAACGGCTGTGGAACCCGGACTGAACTTCGTGATGAGGGACCACCTCGATGGCCTCCTTTTTCAACAATGTCTGTACTTCTTGCTCCATCACCAGAGCATGCTCGGCACGCACTTCTACAGTCCGCAGGACCCAACGAGGTACATTCGGCAGTAGTTTCCACGCTGCCAGAAAACCTACTAAGGGAGCCAGCCTTTCGGGGTTGGCCTCTGGATGAGAGGGTAGAACCAGCTCATTGTATATGCGCGAGCCACCTGCAGATGGCATCGCGGCCGGTTCTCCTCGACTGCTGTTAATATTCCCAGCCCCTTGATGTTGTCTATATCGGGCTGAGGCTGAGGTTGGTGCTCATTGGGGACATCAACGCCATGTAACATTGGCAGAGTTAGTGAAAAAGTCCCCTGAGGGCCCTGAAGACTGACAGGGACCGTGTAATGCGATATAGTCTGTCGTCTTCGCTGGGTGGCTTCCACCCGAAGCCCTAAAGCAAAAGACTCCTCTTCGCCTGAAGGGTTGACCCTCAAATCCTGCTTCGGTTTTAACCTCGGCTTTAACCTCGTCCGGCCATTCAAGTTTTAATTTGGCAACAGCACAAGTCACCACCTCCACAAGCTCCTCATACTGGGGCGACGAGGAAGCTACCACCTCCTCAGAGCTGTGCATCTCCTCATCCGCAGATGAAGAGAGCAACAGCCCTGCACCGCCCTGAGCGTGGGAAGGATCGGGCGTGGGCTTTCTCAGTCTCACGGGCAGTGCTGGACCTCGGTGAAGAGAGCGGAGAGAGGGACTCGCCCGTCTCCGACTCCTCTGTTTGTAAGAGGTCCCGCTGCGATCCCCACGAGCGCTTTTTCCGCTCTGGCTCGGCACGAGCGGGTCCAGCACCGCGAGGAATTGCAGTGAAGGCTCCCTTCTAAAGGAGGGCCTCCCGTGATTGAAGCACGCGCACTGGAAGATGATCACAGTGTGGGTTCAGCTCCCATGCAAGCCACACATAAATCTTCTGAATCCCCTGGAGAAATATACCTTTCGCAGGGGAAAGCACACGGTCTATAATGTGACTCACTGTCGCCCCTTCCACTCTTTAACTGATATGGACATATTTTTCGTTTTAGAGATGTTTTTACGTTGACACGCTGTACTGTTTGCACACACACACACACTCAGAGTACGCTTTGCTGAATGACAAAGAGCTGAATGCCGGTATCACTCCACGTGCTATAAGCTTCCTGGCCGGTGACGTCACCCGCCTATGACGTCAGTCCATTTCATTGGTTTGATTTTACACACTAATCAGAGCCGTCACGCTGGAGGCGTTCCCCATAGCGTCTTCTGGACGCACCTCGAGTTCCTGAAGAGGAACTGCCATTGTTAAATGTGACACTTATAATACTTCAGAAACTGCATGCACATGCCATTCACTCTTAGCATTCATGTACATTTGAGCAATTTAATCATTTTTCAAAAAGTAAATAAGTAGATCTCATCATGTGGTCAAAACAGTTCAGGGATGAATTGGGACTAAAAATAAGCCTGGGACCTTTTCTGGCCCATCACAACCCTCAGCATGGATAATCCCCCACCATCATACTCATGTAATACACATAATACTCGCCCATTCTTAAATCTGTATAGACTGCAGTCAATTTTGAGGCCATTTAGTGTGAACATTTTATAATACTTGAAATATTAAAGTCAGTCAAACATTCAGTCAAGCTCTCTGCAAAGGGTCAATTAGTAAATACAACTTATTTTTATATTATTGAAATTAGAAATAATGATATATAACAATATCAGTGTTCATCAATCATTGATGCATTGATGCATAAGGGGGATATACATGTAGTACATGTCTTTGTATATTATCACAAGCAAAAATAATAAAAAAGAGCAAGTCATTAGCAATCACCATTGAGTCCTTGTACATGACACTAAACCCCAGGTCACTAAAGAAAGACTGTCCATGTAATGAGTGTGTCACTTTGGATTAAAACATCTAGTAAACAACTGCTTACAAAAAGATTTTATATTGCCTCAGGGTGACACTCTGCAGTACAGGGTTAAGCAAACACAAACAGACACACTCAGTCCCGCACAGCGCACAAGAGAAAGTGTCATAAATAACAGGGATCAGCAACCACTTATGACACATCATGACATCCGCTAGCTCTCGCTCTCAAAGATGTCACCTTTTATGACCTTGTCTTTCCAAAATCACAAAGAAGGTTATTGGGCTTGTGAAACTGTGATATTGAATTGCCAACCTGCAGACAGGAAATGCTGTTTGGCCACAGACAGGCACTGATGTAAACCGGCTTCTCATGAAATGTCACATGCATGCATGAATAACCAAAACACTCAAGCATACACACACACACACACACACACACACACACACACATAGAGACAATCGCCCTGGGTTCTAGCACCGCTGCCGTCAAATGTTGATCTGAATCTCACACGACACGATGAAAGCTTCCTCCTCAACTTCTATGCAAATCCATTTCTTGCTGAGGAATAATTCTGCACTGATGCTTTTTCAGCCTGATGACTAAAGAGGCATAATTTATGACTTAAAGGCGTGGATGCGGCACGCTAAGCTGCTGTTTGTTCTTAACGAGAACGCTGAAGAACATTTCAGCGGTCTCATGGAGCAGATCATGAGGGTGTGCTTTAATTCAGCAGGTTTGAAACTATGGTCTAGCTAAGTTGTAGCTTCAAGCCCCATGAGGGGTGACCCATTAGTTACCATTATAAAGAAAACTACTTAAACTGACAAGTAAATTTAATTGTTTTGGATAAAAGCATCTAATAACTGTTTGCCTACTTAGCTGTGTCAGCATATGCTTGTTTTTATCACTTCTCTTCACTGATATTTTAGTTTTAGTTTTTTTTTACTACTATTGTTGTACTGATTTTTTATTTTCATCTAATTTTTTTTTTTTTAATTTTATTACAAGTTTTAGTCTGTTTCTGTGTGCTTTTCTCAGTTAAATTTTTGCTTTAGTTTTAGTAATAATTCCCCCAGTTTCACAGAAAAGTACGGTGGCCGAGAGAGCTCAGCGCACTGCAAACTCATGCAAACAGAAGAAAACACATGCAAACAGAAAAAAGCACATGCAAACAGAAAAAAACACATGCAATCTGCAAATTCTCACAACGCAACCAAACACAGAGAGGCGCTGCAAACACACGAACACGCTGCAAACACACGAACAGGCTGCAAATACAGAAACGTGCTGCAAACAGCACGGACCACAACGGAAATGTTTCAGTGGGACCTCAAAAAGTGACAAACCTATCTGGGACCTGATTATTTGTTCAGTGGCCTTTGGTCAGAGCAGAGATGCTGTCACTGAACTAAAAGGTGAGTTTTTTGTGTTTATTTTAACAACCTGATCATACGGTCTTTTGGATATTATTAGACTAATCTGACAAATTACACTGTTAACTGTGAACCATTATTTTAATGCTATGTTAGCTAGAGTTACTCTCAGATGGGTTGGTCACTTTTTGAGGTCCCCCTGAAACATTTCTGTTGTGGTCTGTGTTATTTGCAGCACGTTTCTGTGTTGGCAGCGCCTGTGTTGTCAAACTGATGAAGATGTTTTCTTAATGTGTTTTTTTCTGTTTGCATGTGATTTTTTCTGTTTGCATGTGTTTTCTGAAGTTTGCAGCGCATTGAGCTCTCTCGGCCATCGTAGAAAAGGCTTAAGCCTCCTAGACTAAAATGAAAGTGTTGGCTGTTTCAACTGCTGGTTCACTGACTGACCTTAAATTTTGTTTGTTGGTTTGTATGTTTTTCTAAGGATTTTTATAAAATTTTATAAAAAGTTACTTAAAACATGTCCTAATCCTGGCTTATTTAATTTAATTTAATTTAATTTCAGCATTTATTGGCCAAGTATGTGTAACAGAGGCCAGCAGGTAGGTGCTGTGCAGGTAAACCTCTCTACCCTGATCTCAAAAAGAGACGCTCTAGCAACAGATGATAGAGGTCATGGCCTTTAGCCTCCTTGTTAGAGTGTCCGCCTCCCATGGCAAAGAGTTCGAGACCCACTACATATGCATAACATACAAGGAATTTACTGCCCACAATCGTCCCACAATCACATCCAAAAAAAAAAGATCATTACATCATAAAAATTTATAATTTTAAGCCAATAAGATTTCAGTGTAGGCGGAACATTAAAGGTATAGTTCACATTCTTCTGTGGAACATGCAAGATATTTTGAGAAATTATTGTTGTCTATACAGTGGAGTGGTTAATGATCACCAACATTCTTCTAAATATCTGAAATATTAGGGTGAGTGAATCATGACAGAATTTTTGGGTGAACCATCCCTCCAAGTTGCAATGTCAAATTGAGTAAACACATTAACATTACAAAATTATGAAATATTACAATATTATGCATTAACTCGATTTGAGACTAGTCCAAATAGCTTCTCACTGTGTGCCTGCATGTATTCAAGTGTGTGTGTATGTACAGTATGTGCGCACTCACAAACCAACCAAGTTAAAATGTGTGAAACTGTGTCCAGAAATCATAAACCTCACTTCCTCCAGCTACTTTAAATCCTCTCGCAAACCGTGACCTCACAAACCCAAACAAAAAACCCAGAGCTCTAACATGCCCGGAAGTCCAAACACCCATAAGTGCACATGCAAAACCACAGGTGCACCAACACGCCATCTGCACCATAATAAAATAATAAGCACACACTTCTGAACTCAGCTGGGTTCTTCTGGAGAGAAGAAGCTGCTCGTAATGACAGAATATTTGTTCTGGTGTTGTGGCAGGTTCCTGAAAGGCAGATGTCCTGAAGGACAGAGTAAATTACTGTGTATCTGTGCAGCCTGCCAACTGTCAGCTCAGCTCGTTGCCGATGACCTTGGAATACTATTGTTGTTCCTTTGACCAGGCTTGAGTAATTGCACTCAAAGCTTGTAAGGAGGGACAGTGTGATGGGAGGGGGACTTTTGAAGACCAAAAACATAAATCAGTTTCAATCAAGACGTGCAAAGTTTATTGGTGAGAGATGGAGAGATAAATGTGCATGGAAACACATATATTTTATTACAGTGTTGTTATTGTAAAAAAAAAAAAAAAAAGCAAAATTAAAAAAATAAATAAATACAACATTTTAAACTAAAATATAAACATATCAGGGAAAATTGTAATAAACTAATACTGTAACGATCAGCTGGATGTGCCAGCTCAGGCCACTGGAGGGCACTCCAGCGCCCAGCTAACTCTGAACTCCTGTGTGTTTACCTCAGTTGTCATGTTCAGACTTATTCCCATGAACTCATGTCTCCGCCCGCTCGTCAGTTGTCATGGTGCTTCATTGCAAGCCTCCACCCTCTGGCCTAGTTTTCAGTGTATAAAGCCTCCTTATGTTTGAGTGTTTGTCACGGATCATTGTTTCAGTGTATTGCCGTCAACCTAGTGTTCTTGTACCCTGTTATCATATTCTGGATTTATTGTTGTCAACCTCTGCTTCCCTTGGATCTACGTTTTCGTCTTGTCCTTAGGACTCTGTTTACTGGTATGTTTGACTCTCGCCTGGATTATCGTTTACTCTTTTGTCTATGCCTCTGCTGATTCTGATTGCCGGTGTTCGACTTTGTCTGCCTGACCCTGAGCCCAATAAACCCTTATTTGCATTTGAACTCGCACGCTTCACGTCCTTCTTCATGACAGAATGATCCGTCGTAGAGAGTTCAGCAGCGGGTTTAATCGGGGCTCGCACCGAGACTATTCAGTGCCTCGTAGGCAGAATTCTATGCCGGTCTCTCCACCTTATTTATGCTCACTGTTTCAACACAGACGCGTTATTGAGGACTACGTGGAGGAATTTATTTCCATTTGCCAGTGTGTCGATGCAGAGGAGTACTTCATCAAAGACTGTTTCATGTGTGGCTTGGACTTCGATGTGCTTAACCAAGTGCACTATGAGGACCCGAGCTGGTCGCTCGCACAGCTCATTGATAAAGTGCTTTACATCCATGGTTCCTCTTTCACCGTTGGGGAGGTGGAGAGGGACGATCGCGCATGCGGCTCAGGACAGATTAATCGCCGTGTCACGAACATCGAACAGAACCCGTGGCTCGGCTCTCGTGTGGCCATACGGCGGACGCCGTCCTTGCGCAAAATGGATGCCGGATGCGAGGCGGAACGCAAAATGACCGCCCATCGCGAGATTCAACCCAAAATGGCCACCAAAGCAGCAAACGCCAATCCGGTGCCCGGGATGCCAGCTCCACCGAAATCCCTTGTGGTTCCCAGCACGGCAATAGGGTTGCCAGTTCCAGCAAAATCCGCGGTTCCCAAACCGCAAAAGACTGGTTGTTATCCTGTTTCACGGTGAGAGGGGCCATGTACACTCCAGCCAGTGCGGTTGCCAGGGCCGATAAAAAAAACCCCGCTGTTCCAAAACCGCAAAAGAAGGGTTTGAAGGCTGTTTCACAGCGTCAGGGGCCGTGTTCAGCTCAGTTGGTCCCGGTTTTACAGCCAGGAGTGCTGTTTTCTGCCCAGTCGGTTCAGGTCTTACAGCTTGAGGAACTGACACCCGTCCTAGCGATCCCTGAGACGCAAGTGACGGGTTCTGACATCACAGCACGATGAAAGGGGTCGTGTTCAGCTCAGCCAATCCCAGTTACACAGCCTGACGAGCTGATCCTCACGGTTAACAGCCCGCAAATAACGGGTCCCACTCCCGTTCAACGGTACGAGGAGCTGTGTGTCACCCAGTCGATTCTGGTTGAACAGCCTGACGATTTGGGTTTCGTGTGACCGGATCTGCCAGACCCAGTCTGTGATCCAGATCCTATGTGGCCGGATCCGCCAGACCCTGTCTGTGATCCGGACCCTTGGTGGCCGGATCTGCCCGAGCCGGTTGATGAGCCAGATTGGGTATTACCTGAAGTGCCAGAGACAGTAGTGATACACCGACCACCCGAGCTCCACGTAGACTGTGAGGTCCCAGGGCCAGAACCTCCGGAGCCTGTGGGAGGCTCGGATTCTCCAATGGGTCCACTTATGGCTGCACCATCTCTGGAGAAGTCAGTATCGGCCGGGATCCAGGATGGTGACGATGGAGGGAGGAGCCAGGGAGTATACAGGAGGGATCTGGAGCAAGGGAAGTCCGGGAGGACCCAGAACCCAGCCATATTGCAGATCCATGGAGGAGCTGACGGAGGAAGGAGCCACTGAGGAGCCTGAGGCGGAGACGGAGAGCCGAAGATCCAGGTGGATGGTGAGGACTCAGAGGGACAAGGGGGAGCTGATGGCGCCGGCAACCGACGCGGAGACGGGGTTCTGGAAGTCCACGGTGGAGCCGGAGCGACAGAGGACCAAGGTGACACTGGAGGGAGGGAGGAGCCTGACAGAGCTGGCAGGACGGAGGGACGAGGCGCAGCCGGAGGAGCGGAGTCCCGAGGCGGCGGATGGTCGACGACAGACCAAGGCGGAGCCGGAGGGACAATGGAGCCTGGCGGAGCCGGTGGACAGACGGGCCATGATGGAGAGGAGGGAGCTAGGTGCCGTGGTGGAGCCGATGGGTCGGAGGGACGAGGCGGAGTCCGGGACTCTGAGGCTGGAGGTGTAGCCGAGGGATCCTCTAGCCATGACACCGATGTAGACTGGCAGACCCGTGGCGGCACTAGCCCACAAGTGGTGGGCTGAGGGTGAGCAGCGGTGCTGGCAGGCGACAGCGGGGGAGTGGAGAAGACTGGGTGGGAGGGCGGGTCTTTATTTTCTATGCCCAGTGTAGGCATCAGAGGACGTACCCGAGGAGCTGGAGGGAATTTGCGAAGCGTCGGCACTGGAGGGTGCCTGCGAGGCATGGGTACAGGAGGATGCATTGGCCGTAGACCCAGATTTGGCAGCTCACCTTCAGCCTTGGTGCAGTGGGGGGAGTTCCTCTCCGCGCTCTTGCTGTCCATGGTGATCTCCACCGTGGCAGGCTCCTTGGCCGGCTCTTGCACCTGGTCTGATGTTAACTGCTCTAGCTCCTGGGTGATCCTCAGCTCTGTCGCTCCTACTGGCGATGGCTCGTCGGCCGCATCGGGCACTGAATTTCCGTCAGCGGTGGGCTCGGACTTGAGCTCTGCGTTGCGGGGAGATGGTGGGCTGGGCTCTGGGTTGGGAGTGGCACTGGCGAGCTCTTTCACAGGACAGACGGTGAATGGTGATCCATTCCTTGCCAGTGTCCACTCCACAAAGGCGGCGAAGTCCGCTCGAGGACCATCTTCGGACAGCGTCGCTCTGTGCTCAGGTTTCCGGCTCTTGTTGTAGAACGCACAGAGCACGCTGTCCGGAAAGCTGGAGAAACATGCCCTATGCAGAAAGTCTCGTATGGTCCTCCAGCAATCTCTCCTCCTGCTCCAGCAGGAGGAGGAAATAGTCTGGGTTAAAGGGAAAATCCATGAGGGAAAACACAAAACAAAAAACTGACAAAAAACATAAAAAAAGTAAAACGAGTGGTAGCATGCTGCTCACTGTTACTTTTTAAGATCGGTTCATTCTGTAACGGTCCTGGTGCGGGAAGGACGAGTAGAGATTCTAAGTCTTCAAATAACAGTTCTTTTAATACTCACAAAGGTGATATACAGGCAGGTAGGCAAAATGAAGGAACACACACAAACTCGTAGACATATACAATGAACCGACAAACTAAACAGAACTGAGGAGAACTTATAAAGAGAAGGCAATTAGTACAAACAAGGAAGGCACACCTGAACATAATAGACAATTAACAGAAACTAGGTCACACTGAGCACATGGTGAAAACCAACAACAAACAGTGCAGGGGCGTGACAAATATATAGTGTATGTGTGTGTTTTAACACAGTATGTGTGATTAATCGTGATTAATAGTTTGACAGCACTAATATATATATATTTATATATTAATTTTTTCCTTTTCTGCAAATGACCAGAAAACAGGTCTGTAAAGCTTGGAACTCGATTATGTGATTTTGTTATTTTTCATAAATGAACATAAAATAAATATTATATTTAATTTAAATAACATTGGTGATTAAACAATTGGTTAATTAATAAAAGTAAACATTAAAATGATCAGGTAACCTAAAATAATAGCTCATATGTCCTACAAATTACAAATAAAATTAAATAAAAAATCTATCAATAAATTTGCTAGCACTTCTGAGTTTGATAAATTAAGTCAACAGTAAAACAAAAGGTTTATTTTAAATTCAGAAACACATAAAAAATTCTGTCTGTGACATAAATAACTGTCAGTGCGTTGCAGTGACACAGCATTACAGGATTTACATTCTGATTTACATTCTGATTTACAACGCTAAGGGATTTAGCTTTTGTGTCTCTCTCTCAAATTCACTGAACATTTCCATTCACACAGGCCAAAGACATTTTGCATTCTGCACCCAACTGTTATCTGCAGATGCGCTTATATCATTATGTTTTCTAGTTTTGACTAATAAATTTTTAATTAAGGGAAATCTTTAAATATGTTTAAATGTTTAGTTTAGCAAAAATACAATTAGCCAGTAAACACTAGCAAACAGAATAAATGAACTAAGATCATATTAGTTTTTACAATACAATACAAGCTTTATAAAATAAAAAGCCACACATACACAGGCCCAGGAAATACAGCGAAGCAATTCACACACGCTAAATTTAAAACGCTGCTGACATTTGGATCATAATGAAGACAAATTCTCAGCCAATACGAGTGATCAAAATATACAATACAGTTTGAGCTGAATAATTTATCATACAATGCACCAGAAGAGAATGCAAAAATAATAGAGGACTAATTTAATCCAGTGTGGTGTGGGGAAAAAATTAGCTTGTGAGGCAGGCGGAACCAAACAATCAGCACTTCCTCTCTGGTCTTCTGGCCAGTAGAGACATATGTAATGCGACAGGACAAGAAAGCAAAGAAAGCATTTTAGAAGAGATGGAGGAAAACAGTATGTCGGTAAGGAGGAGAGGATAGGAATGCGCCCCATGTTGGACGCCACTATTAGAGAAATAAATGATAGGCTGGGGAGGAGATAAAAGAAGGGCTAGTTGGGTAAATCACCGCTGACAAGACCACTAGAGAGAAAAGGAGAGAGAGAGAGACAGAAATAGAAGTGAAAATAGAAAGCAAAGGGATGCAAGCAGAATGACAATATCTGGGAGGCAGAAGCTCACTTTAAGCATAAGGATTGGCATGGCTTCTAAAATGACAGAGGAAATGTTATCGGAGCAGATGTTATTCTAGCACAGAAGGTTATTTCCCATCTAGCCACATTTAGATGGCACAGAAAGAGATTCAGAATGAAAAATCAGGCCCGGTGAACTCAGCAATGACCCATTAGATGGAGCTTGCAATGCATTATTAAGCACAGAGAATCAGAGGTGCTCCTGAGGATGTCTGGAAGTAAACATTATGCAAATCCAATTCACAGCCACATGTCAGGATGGCTGCCGCTTCAGTACTAACACCATAAGGACCGGAGAAATACTGACTTACTGCTCAGCACTGCTTGCACCAAATGGACAGATGGGACAAAAAAAAGTAGTGCATAGTGTGCACTAAAACATGAGTCCAATAATATAAAATACTAACAAATTAAGTAATGTGCTCTACATGGTCACAGCACCAGTACAGAAGCAGTGTGCACTAGGAAATAAATTAAGAAAGAAAAGGTGTGCAGTGTGCAATAGAGGGTGTAGTGCAAAACTAGTACATCAAAGTAAAGTCCTAAAGTAAGTATTGCAAATCAAAACTATACCAAACTCGGTAACCTTTCCCTCAATAAATTCTTAATTTGCTTCTTATTAATAGTTAGTAAGATAGCTGTTAAGTTTAGATATTGGGTAGCATTAGGGATATAGAATAAGGTCACGTAGAATAAGGCATTAATATGTGCTTAGCACTAATAAATGGCTAATATTCTAGTAATATGCACACTAATAAGCAACTAATAGTTGTAAACACAAAATAAAGTGTTACTCTAACAGAATAGTGTGCACTAGGTAGTGTAACGTAAACTTGTTCGCATTAAAAAGTTCCATTATTATGTAGTGTGTACTAGACATTATTCTAGTATTTCGCTCTATGTAATACAATACTAATACATAAAATGAAATGTGCTAATTATTGTAGTACAGTGTGTATGCACAAAGTATTGTGCACTAAAACAAGGATATTAGGTAGTGTGCTCTTTGTAATCCAGTACTAATACAAAAAATGTAGCGTGCGCTAAGTAGTACTGTATAATGTGCATTAGGCAGCATAATGTTCACAAACTAGTTTGCATTAAAACGCACCATTATAATACACTGTGTGGTGTGCACACAGGAAATTACATAGTGTTCACTTATTGTAGTACAGTGTGTATGCACAAAGTATTGTGCACTAAAACAAGCATATTAGGTAGTGTGCTTTGTGTAATACAGTACTAATACATAAAATGTAGTGGGCACTAGGTAGTGTAATGTTTACATAGTTGTTTGCATTAAAAAGTAACATTTTATTGTAATGTGGACTAGAAAGTGTATTACAGTAAACTGGGTAGTGTACACAGGAAATTATATAACTAGCATATAAAGTATACTGCAGCATTGTATTGTATTGTGCAATAAAAAAGCACTACGTAATACAGTATTACTGTACTAAGTATAGTTTTCACAAGACATAGTAAAACAATGTATTGTGCGCTAAGTAGTATAATATGATGTGAGTGCACATAGTATTGTGCATATTATGTAGTGTGCTCTATGCAGTAAGTTCAAAAAGTAGCATACAGTAGGACATCAGGTAGTGTGCACTAAAGTGGTGTGCACTAATATGCCACATGACGAAGAGAGTGCACAAGAAAGTGTAGTACAAAGACTAGTGTGCACTAGAACATTAGGGCACTGTATTGTGCACTAGGTAGTGTGTTCTATATAGTGCAGTACTAGTACAAAAAGTAGTGAGCAATACAACATTAGGTAGTGTGCATGATGTAGCATAATACATTATACGAAATTAAAAAGTGGCAAAAAAAAACAATATAGAAAGTCTGCACTAGAAACTAGTACACAGGGAAGTTTGCACAAAAATAGAGCGACAATAGTATTCAATCTTTTTTAAACAAAAATGTAGATCAAACCATAACTGGTCGACGTTTTGATTCCAATAATGGATCCAATAAAGCTCACAAAGACTATCTAATTAGTGTGCACTATGGTTTGGGTTTTTCTTCTAGTTTTAAGCTCTGAAGATACTTCTAAATATCAGGCTGACCGTAATACACACTACAGCATGTTAATGTATTAGCCAAAACTGAGGTACTGGAATAGCTGATACGGCACTCAACAGCCTGGCAGCACTCTGAGAAACACACTCTCTCTTGCTCTCTCTTTGGGAGGCTTAAGAGGGATAACGGAAACGGAAGCTAGCTGAAACAGAGAGCCGGAGACGGCTTGGGATTTTGAAGAAAGAAAAGCCTGGTCTGATTCCTCATCCACAGAAAAATCCCATAAAAGCTTTCAGGGAAATAGACAGAATGGCATTAAGACGTGAGGTAATCAGAACAACATCATCAGGCTCCTATGAGGTTAGCAAAGAGAAGCGATAAGGTCAGTGCTAATGTGCTCACTGTGCGATATTAATATTTAAGAGTAATACGTAGCAGCTAGTACTAGGCAACATGCATTAAAATCTGACCTATCTGAGCTTTACAAAGCACAGCTGCGTAGTGTGAAAGCAGGAGGATACAAACAGCCCTTATGGGTAAAAATAGAGAAAAAGTTCATTAGCATCTCTGCGCAACGGGATCAACCAGAGCTCAGCGGTTTGGAGAGAGTGTGAGTCAGCAGACTGCCCAATGTGAAATCTGACAGTCAGAGAGATGCGGGATTTAGAAGCACACTCACTGAACATACAGATGAGACAAAGACGCTATAAACCTGTAGTGAAGCAATGTATGCTTGAGTGTGTGAGAATGTTCCTGAGTATGTGTGTTTGCTGTGGTGTGTTAGTGTGAGGAACCATCTGTTCTCAGCAGTGTTGCATGAGTCAGAGATGGGCTGGAGCGATGGCATCTGTGCTCTCACACCTCCCCCTTCTTCACCTCTCTTCACTTCCTACTCTCACTTCTCTTCCATGTGTTTTCCTTTCAGACCGCACTGTGCAGTGTACACTAGATAGTGACTACAAAGTGACAATAGGTAATTGTGTTTTAATTGCATACTGTGCAGTATTAAATTATGATTTGTGTACTATGCTTGTCCTAAGTAATATGTGATGATTATAAATAATGTACAGTACATTAAAATTGTATGCAAATAAGGAATTTGATACATTTTTACTGCTATTTTGAGCTAAAACTAAAATGATTATAAAATCGTGTTCTGTAATCCAAATGAATCTGAATTATATATATATATATATATATTTTTTTTTTTATATATATAAATATAAGGTGTAATTTTGCGTTTGCAACTTATTCATTTAAATTAGTTGAAGTTCAAGTTATTAAAGTGACTGAAAATCATTTAGACATTTAATGAAGACCAACAAAAATTACACAACAGCTAAATTAGTGAGGCTTGAAATATAAGTTATATAAGATGAAGTCAATATTATGTAGTGTGCAAACGGTAACATACTACAAATTAGCATAGGTACATTTAGCATTCTACAGAATTACTTCAAATAGTATTGTACCTCAAAACTGTAATACAAGGTAGTGCTCAATCAGTTAATATGTAGACCTACTGCACAATTAACATACACAATGCATTGTAGTGTGTATTACAAAAATAGTGCACTAGGTACACTGTATGAAATGGATTAGTGTACTAGGTAGTAGCTCACCTGGCAGAGAAGTTCAGCAGTGGGTGACTAGGTAGTGTGCACTACAAACCAATCCAAGCACTCTACTGCAGGTGGCACTATAGAAGATTCACTATAAAAACAGGTACATTCACTACAATACTGCTATTCTGCCTCTCAACCGCTGTGTAAGTGGTGCAAGTTCCCAAGCGCAGAACACAGTGCTGATCTCAGACAATATTCACACATGTTCTCCTCAGAGATTGTTCTCAAATTAAAACCTGTCCAGGTGGGAGCTAGATGTTTCGAAACTCACGTTGGGTACACAGGCACTTGTATAAGAGGGATCTGTAGCAAATTAGAACATACTCTGAGCTCTTTCAATGGAAACCAAGGTGGTCTACAAGATCAATATTGTTAAAGAAAGACCCTTTAGATGTTTAGAAACATCTACGGATGAAATGAAAATCAATAAAAGCAGCATCACCTTGACTGAAGGTCATTGTCTTTGCGTTATAGGCATGTTTGTACTGTATTTATATATATACTGTATAAATATATCTTATCAGCTTTACTGCTGGAAAGGTCACATCTAAGATGTTTCAGCTTGTTAGTGTGCCTCAAGTTAAAAGTGTTACTGCACACTGTACAAAATGTATTTTTTACAAGCATCTCAACTAGAACAACTTGTGACTTGAATGTTCAGACTCTTGATGATTTTACTTGAGGAGATCAGAAATATCCCTGAGACCAGAGGATGAGTCATGTTCAAGGAGCGACTGTCACTGAACGAACCCCCTTCAGACATTGAACTGAGACTCCGACAAAGAAGAAAAAGAAAGAATTAAAGAGTTTTGCGGCATAATCCCGGCAGGCCACGACATGAGATCGCATCCATCAATCCTGCATGCAAGCTGGGAGCTCATACCAACAAACTGACATTTAGCAATCTCTAAAGATGAATTACACCCAGACAGATTTTTTTAAAAAGTAGAAAAAAAGAGGATATGTTGCTCTACCCGGAGAGAAGGATAAGTAGTGTGATATCTGAAATCGCTGAAAACTGCATCTTTTATTGAGCTCTGTCTGCGAGTGAAGGTGGGACTGTGATCTCTCTATATAAAGAAACTCTGTCTGGGTCTTTGTTAAGGTCAGACGATGCTGGGTTTCTCAGAAGCTCACAGTCAGAAGCCAACAGCTTCAAACGGAGTGTTGCCTTTCAGAGCAGTAGCTAATATAAGCCTGCTATTAGCCATTCACTCCCCACTGGTACACAGACGATAAAGTCAGACACAGACATGGACAGACAACGAGAGATGAAAGCATTTAATTAATTAATTAAAAGTTTATTGACAACTGACTACTACTCTAACTACTGTTAGAGGCTGTTATTATATAAATCTTCTTAAAGGAATACTTTACCCTTTTTTATAATTTTATCCAACTAACCCAAACATTTCAAAACATTTTCTAAAATAGGACATGCAGCTCTTTTCCATAAAATGAAAGTGAATGGGAACTATGCTGTCGAACATTAACTTAAGGCCCCCACTTAAGACACCTTAAGTGTCGGTGGCTGTGTTCTGAAACCCCACCTTCTTTGCCACAGGATTTTTTTCTCCCGTTTGCGGAGAGACTTTAAAAATTCAGCAAAAGCAATTTCTACAAAGAAATTACAATGAAGCGTGTGCCAACGACCCATAGTTATGGGTACAAGCAAGACACAAGTTTTCCAAAGCCATGAGAAGAATGAAAGGTAGCTAGCAAATAAATATTACACCATACTGCTGCTGTCGTTGTTCTTCTTTTGTTTTCTTTCGAAGTAAATTTAAAAGGTATACAATAAATAAACCTTTGTTTTTATCAATCTTACAGGCTACGTGCGAACGTTGAGTCATGTTTACATTAATCTACACCGCGTGCTCCAGCAGCGCGGAGGTGTCTGAATGTTTGGAAGAAGTATACCTTCTCTCAGGCTTTTCAAACTTCTTTTTGTCTTCAACCGAAGAACGCAAAATAACTAATTTTTTTACTATAGCTTTACATGAGAAAATGTATATGAGAAAATGTCTGATTTAACGTAAAATCTTCTGTCCTTTATACTGTTGCTATTGTTAAATAAGATATTTTTTGGTGACTGAAATAAAGTTTAAATAAAATATAAACAGCAATTATAACAATTCTATATAATTTGGATAAATATTAGATTAAAATGCAACAAAAAACAAGCTAAAAACTAAAATCACAAACAAACAAAAGACCAAGTAAAATTGTCACCGTATTTTTGTTTTTAATTATTTCAATATTCAATATTTTGAATAACCAAAATCTATATTTTGACCACTGTCAGCTAATTCATTAGTCTGGGCTCGCCCATACTTCCTTTGACGCTGCATTCATATCGCGAGCAAAGTCAGTCTGGCCAAGCTGCCATTTTAGAGCATTTCTGTTCCCAAAAAAGTGGGAACCAATGAGCAACGAGCTCAGAGTGGTCTGATTGGTTGTAGATTCGTCCAGTAGTATACAGAGGCATCTGATAGACGCAGGTTAAGCCCGCCTCTCAGAAGGCGAATAGTAAGGTAGCTTGGCCAGACTAAGCTCCTATGAGCTTTAAAGTCATGGAAGCCAGGCTACTAATTCATCACATCCACCATCAAATATTTCACTGCATACAGTAATTGTTGACGCTAATATTCTTTTGTTTTAAGCCAGCAGTAATTATGAGTGAAACAGCATCATTGTCTTTAAAACACTAAGGAAAAAAGGAAAATTGCACTTATTGAGTCAAAAAAAATACACTATAGCATACTTTTACACTATTTTATAAAAAGTAATGAGAAAACAGACATTATTTTATATTTTATCTTTTACATTTATAATGAATAGATTGAGAAATAATAAAAGAGCTGATGTCTAACTTAAAAAA
Organism: Enteromius paludinosus; assembly: GCA_032361165.1. Taxonomy (NCBI): domain Eukaryota; kingdom Metazoa; phylum Chordata; class Actinopteri; order Cypriniformes; family Cyprinidae; genus Enteromius; species Enteromius paludinosus. The sequence goes on along the minus strand of JAUMHQ010000065.1, from coordinate 7,979,985 downwards.
ATGAAAGAGCCCCCTGGGTCCCTATAGACCTGATGTATGCATGTGAGGGTTAAATGACTGGAAAAACAGAATTGTATTTTTTTTTTTGCCTCAACTACCCTTTAAGAGTTTCCTCAGATATTTCAGGCAAAATCAAGCCATGACATAGACCTAACAAAGGCCATGTGACAGATCTCATCTCCTAAAGCATAACCAATTACTGTGCAGCCTCTACACGAGGATGAAAATGAGGATCAACTATTGACTTACCGCTCTACCTATCCGGCAGCTCGAACACTAACGACAGCTAAATAAGTCCAGTAGCATTTGCCGCCATCATTCACACTCTCCAATTCAGCCAATTACAAGTGGACTAGCCTCAATCAGTCAGACCTGAGAAATCGATCAGCTGTCTGTGACGCCCAGTCCCGCAGGGAGATTTCTGGTATCTACAGGAATCCTAGGTCAATATGTCACACTGATTCAACACAGAGCCTAAAGCAACAGTCAGGCATCACACAGGTAACATATACACAGAAAATGCCCTTGTTTACCAAAGCAGACAGGTGGTCATTATACAGGGGTGAAAGAGTCTTCATAAAATTCATACACTTGTGTCGTACTTCACAGTACTATTTACATACCCAAAGATTATTAATATCTGTTGATAAGAGTCACATTTCAGTCACGGCTAAGGGCTAATCATTTTATCTTGTGACTGGATTTATCTAGTGACTCTATTTTATCTAGACTGCTTTTTGTATCGGCCTCCAAACAGCCAATATGCAGTCGAAACACCATCAGCTCAACACTTCAGAGAGAGAGAGAGAGAGAGAGAGAGAGAGAGAGAAATACTCATTTGCACCTATGCCTTACATATTAAATAGTGTGGAAGGATTGTGAAAATACAATGGCTATAAATAGATTTGATATGTACAGGCATGGCATGTATGGATCACATGGCTGTACTGAATATTGTGCATGCTGAATGAATCGCAGCCCTAGAAGAATAATGAGCTCCGCTTCCGAAATTTCAGTAATGAGTTCTATAATAACAGAATCACAGTGTGTTAGGATATGACTATGTTGAGATAAATGAATGTTGTAAATTTTGTAGAAGTAAAACACTGTTTGGAACGACCCCAATTATATCTGCAGTAGTCCGAAAATTATTTTGACACTTGGTAATTTCTGCATGTTGTGCTTTAGATAACATTATTCCAAATTTAGTGGTACATGCATCAGTGTAAAATTAAAACAGAATCTATTAAAAATTGTTTTTGGAAACAGAAATAAAGCTATATGTCACATTCTTGTCTGTTTTAGTTCTGTTTTAAGTCTGTTTATTCACTGTGTTTTTGCATTCCTGTTTTAGTTTCGTTTTCATTGTATTTCCTGTCTGCCCTTATTTGGTTGTTCCTGTCTTTATGTCATTATTAGTTGATTGAGCCCCACCTGTTTCCCACACCTGCATTGTGTTTAGTTCATTTACCCCTTGTGTATAAAACCCCTGTCTTTTGAGTTTGATTTGGTCCGTCAACGTTTTGTGTTTGGTGCTTTGTCACTTTATGTAAGTTTTTTGATTCTTTATTAAAAGATTGTAATTATTGAAGCCTACGTCTCCGGCGTTCTCCATCTCTCCTAACACCAGACATAACACCATAAAATATTAATATTAGATTTAAAAAAAATTTAATTTAAAAATGCGGTGTCTTGGCTGAAATAAATGAGTTTAAGTACTATAATTACCTAAACTAAATAAAGAAAAGAGAACTTTAAAAAAAAAACAAAAAACACTATGTATTTATTTTCACAATGTAAAATTAATTAACACTATTTAAAAGTACTAAAATATTAAATAAGAAGAAATGTAAACTAACACACATTGATCTAGTTGTCTTAGCTAAAATAAATGAGTTACCTAAAGTAAACTCAAAATAAATCTAAATAAATATAAGTACTCTATTACTACACTATATATATATTTATAAAGCAAATACTTTAGCAAAAATGACAATAGACCTTGTAAAATTCCATTTATCTATTTTAAGATAGATACAGCATAAAAGTTTGATTAATTACTGTTTATGAATTAATGTGCTTCTTATAGGTTTAGGATTATGTTTTATTTACAGTTAATTTGTTTGTAATTATGCATAATATGCTGTTATTACTACAGTAAGTAAATACATGTATAACAAGGAGACTGTAAAAAAAGTGTTAGCAACATTTCATCTGATGTTTTATAATTTTTGCAAGAGTGCTGTCCTTCTTTAAAATGCATGTTTACAAAATTAATGTATACAAAATAGCTACTGGGGTCGCTGCAACACAGAACACAGCACACCGACTCCGTCCCTTTTACTTTCTCTCAGCATATCTCTCCTGCATCTGTTCGCTCCATACATACATTTCTGTGAACGGTGAGGGATTCCTCTTCCCAAGTGATTACAGGATAAAAAGACTTGATGACATAACTCATCCAGTGACGCATGTAACTCCGGATGCCTGAATCTGCAGCCACGTCAACTGTTACCAGGAGAAGACTGGCCAACATCACTTATGTAGGTCGCATTAAAAACACATGCGGCGCACGCAGATGCCAATTTTCAGAGACGGCCCCCTCCAAGAGTAAACTAGAATCGACTTCAGCAGAACTGAGCAGCTCTGATCATGCTGAGGATTATTTGTGTTGACTCACGGAGCCAGTTATGAAAGAAGCCCACTCAAATCAAACGTGAAGTTTCTTTCGTGACCTAAAGCAAAGGCCAACAAAAAAAAGTCTGATTTTGGAATACTTGAAAAAAAATATATATATACTGCACTTTTTCATGCTTTTCATCTATTGTGCTGAATATCCCATGATTCTATGTAAGATATTCTCTCTAATGGATAGAGAGTTGGACCTGTAACCCAAAGGTCGTGGGTTCGAGTCCCAGGTCCGGCAGGGATTGTGGGTAGGGTTAGTCAATATCCAGCACTCTCTCTGCCTTCAATACCACGACTGAGGTGAGACCCTTGAGCAAGGTTCCCCCAACTGCTCCCCAGGCAATGCAGCAATGGCTGACCACTGCTCCGGGTGTGTGTGGTTGATCACTTCTCACTGCTGTGTGTGTGCACTTGGGTGGGTTAAATGCAGAGCACTAATTCCTAGTATGGGAAACCATACCTTGTCACTTCCTTTCCTTGTAGGCGGAGTTAGTAAAACAATGCAAATTGAATTATAATTAACTCTAAAAAGTGGAGCATTACCCTTTTATGTAAACTGTACTTCAGGGATCTCGCATAACAATGCACTCAGCTACAAACACTTTAGATGTAGTGTTTACAGACGGTCAGTGGTCAAAAAGTACTTCTACTTTCAGTAAATTTTTTAGGACAAGTGAAAAATATGAATATTAGGGGTGGGCATAGATAATTTTTTTTATCTAGATTACAATGGCTCATTTGAATTCTGCCAAAGGCATTCAGAATATATGTGCTACCTAAATAATAAATAAAAGTAAAGCCCTATTATATCTGAGATATCTATTTGTCAGTATTGCCATCTTGCTTTCACAATAAGATTATTATTATCAACACAATGGCCCAGTTTCACAAACATGGCTTATCTTAAATCAGGACTAGTGCTTAGTTAAATTAAGCTATTAATGCATATTTTACAAAATTTTAAGATATGTCAGAGCAAGATCTTTTCAGTTGAAGCAGTTCAAACATGCATTTTAGTCTGTGTTTTGTGCAAAACGTGCCTTTTTTATACTCTTTTAGAACTATTACTTATTTTAAAATGCACAGCCGCTTCAGGACAAACACAAAGCGCGCTTGACTGTCAGTGATAAACTCTGTCAGCGCGCAGGTTTTCTGCATCTAATACCAATGGATTCCAAACGGTATATAAAAAACATATCTAAAGCAAAACGCGACGGATGGAAGCACACACTGTCGAGCAACGTGCACCTGTCTCAGCGCAAAGTCTGTGCAATGTGCCATATGCGGGAAAACATCGATTAGGAATTATTCAGAATCGTTAAAGAGAGTATAGCATTGCATCAATTTTTTTTCTCCCACCCCTATTCACCATGGTATTTGTGATTATACTAATTGTAATCAATCCGAATGACTATAGCAATGCACGCATACAAAGCGTGTGATCCAGCTACCGACCTAACTTTGTGAAAGGATTAATGGCGATATTTTTTTATAACCACTAACCACCACTAATGAATATCAATGTTTTTTGGTTAAATGACAACTGACCTTTTGTACAAAGGCTTTTACTGTGTCAGTGTCAAAAATTAGCATACACTAATTTTACACAAGATTTTATTCAATTTTTTTTAATAGAAATTAATACTTTTAAAAGTGTTTTGAATGAATGCTGTTCTTTTAAACTCTCTCTTCAACAAAGAATCCTTAAAGGGAATTTAAGGTGTGCAAAAACAAAACTAACACCCTTAATCAAGGTGGCAGACGGGATGAGGAGGAGAAGAATTGTTGAATAAAGTATTCATATAACAAAAAGTATTCTCATAGCTTTATGAAACCCTAGTGTCACATGGACTATTTTAACAATGTCCTTGCTACGCTTTTGTCCTTGTGTTGCTGTCTATGAAGTATCAGACAGCTCTCGGTTTTCATCAAAAATATCTTAATTTGTGTTACGCAGATGAACAAACATGAGGGTAAATAATTAATAACAGAATTTTCATTTTTGCTTCACTATTTCTTTAAAAACTGATTTTAGAATATATTTAAAAAAGAAAACTTTCAGAGCCCACTGTACATTTAAGTCTGCATTTATTAATCTGAATGCATAGTGCTTCAGTAACTTACGGTAGATGGGCTGGCAGGGGTCACTCCGTGTGCTGTCGGTTGAGTGGTTACTGGACACAGAGGAGATGCTAGAGCTCCGAACAAACCCAAAGGCGGCCAGACGAGCCGGTGGGACGCGCGAGTAACCAGGAGGACGCAGGCCAGACTGAGCCGGCTTTGGAAGGAGGGATTTAGCAGCTAACCCAGTCGCCACTGGCTTTCTCTGATCTGAGGGTGAAGAAAACTATGATTAGCACTCAAACTAATTCCAAAAAACACCAAATGTAAAATAGAGCTTTGGGAAATAAAAGTCACATACTGCTTTTCTAGCATATGTCAATACGAAGGTCAACTATGCGTAACATATTCTTGTAATACTGCTGTGACAAAATGAGGGATACGTGATCACATGACTGATTCAGCTGAGAAACAGATGGAACACAAGGAACAAAGAAAGTGAGTTTTGTGTCCATAATTAACTATTTCTAAACAGACTAGGCTAAAAGAGACTCACAGTTAGATGGAATGAGAGGCAAACTGTGTTTCATGACCTCTGGTGGGAAGTAAAGATGGATTTAAAAAGTTCCTGAAAGAATCGTAAAGAGTTTGGCGGCTGTCTGCCTTCTCTGACCACAGCATATCATGGCCATGCATCAACATCTATACCACTGTAGTATTCACATGGAGAAGAGCAATTTCTCATCCACTTACACACAGGCCCTATAAATTGCTTGGGTGTCGGATTTAATGCAAAACATATCATCTTAGATTGGTCATAAAATCCTTTCATAAGCTTGAAAGGTTAAAACTGAACACAGTGATGGTTTTATTAATTTATTAATTATGTGCAATATATGCATGTGGGTGGTTTTAAGCAAATGTACAAATGATTACAATATGCTTAATTACAAGATTACAAAGTGCTTAATAAAGGCCTCAACTGAATAAAGTAATGGATTTTTCTTACCCTATGTGCTTATTATTACACATGATAAAAGCTGTTTAGATACAATTAAAGGATTAATATGAATATCTGTTGTCTCAGTCTTTGCAAGTCTTCACATCAGATACCTGTAATGCTGGCACCGCAGGGAATGTCCTGCTGCCAAATCAAAAAGATTTTGGAAGGCACAGGAAATAGAGGCAAAGCTCAGCTCTCAAAAATATACATAAATATGCACATGCAAAGAGCTACCGTGGGGTGAATTTAGGGACCCACTTCAAGGCTTGCTTTGAACTCCCAGACTCCCCCAACCCAAGGTCGTAATTTGAGGCAGGTGGAGAGAATGATCCCCTCCTGCTCTCTGAGATAAAGCACCTCGACTCTCTGTCCCTGTGATTGCGGCAATGCGTAGCGCATATTAAATGACAATCTACAATTTCTCATTTCATCTGTCGCATTCAGTTGTTTATCAGACTGCAATGTCAGCAGAATGCTTCAGATACGCATTCTTCACAAATGAAAAAAACACGCATACACACTCAAGCAAATGGACCCTCTCATCCATTCATCTCTAATCAAAGTTGCCCCGGCTCCATGGCTTCCCCCAGCGAACCCCCACCCCAACCCCAGGCCATCAAGGTCTTTAATGAAAATGCAGGCTGCTTCTCCTCCATGTGAGGGTAATCATTAAAGATAAATGTGTTCTCCCTCTATGTTTTTTTTCTCTCTCCATTAATCGTTTTTATTCCTTCCTCTTCCTACTTCCCTATATTTCCAGACTTGCCCAGATCACACAAAATAGCCATCCATCATGGCTTAGATTAAGCATTTTCTCTGTTTATTTATACATTTTTTCTAAAATGAAAATGTATGGTGACCAAAGCTGTTCCCACTCACTTTTAGTGAATGGAAAGAGAAGCTTGCACATTCTGCTTATCAGAAATTGACACATTTTTGGGAGAGCTGAATACACGAAAAGGGGTGTCAATCTGTTTTGGGAATAAATAAGATGTGTGTGTGTGTGTGTGCAAATGTAATATTATGGCTTGCAGCTCAACAACTCATTGATTTCTTACTGAGCGTTAAAATTCATGAATACATTACTTGAATACTTTCAACAAGCCCTTATTTCACGAATTCGCACTTCTTCATTAAATTAAATAAGCAAATTTGGCGTGCTGTCCGGGGAGCGAGCCGGGAGCTC
>JAUMHQ010000065.1:7936212-7947554 GCA_032361165.1 Enteromius paludinosus | reverse complement strand
AGCTACATACCTTCTATGTACATATCAGAGAACAATTTAAAATATTCTCTCAATGCATTCTATGGCACCTTTAAATTGTAATATTACTGTCTTTGCTGTATTTTTGATCAAATGTTGCTGATCTTAAATTCTTTTATATGGTAGTATATACAGTAAATATACAAACCATTTACTTTACAATATCATCATAATCAAATGATGCTGTATTATTTAGTTTATATTGTTATTATTATGGCAGAACCGGCTCGGACAGATTTTGAGACACGCTTAAACCAACATAGGCTGATTGAAGGGGCTTTTACAGCAGAAACCACAAACAGTGCACAGCTCTCGCAAAGCTCTTGAAAAGCCCTTGAAACCGAGAGGCCACAATTAACGCACAATATCACCAATCACAGTGAACAGAATAAACCGAAGGACACACGGTGAGACACAGTGACAAACCCCACTTAAAAACCAATCAGATGACTGACAGACTGCTATTGAGCTTATAGTACCCATTGACTTCATTCAGAAACCTCCCTATCTTCACCCCCCTACATCCAGCCATACATCTGATAACAGAAAACACACAAAGATAGTAAAAGAAAGGTCACAGTTGCACATTTTTTTGTGGCTACACAAATAAGGCAGAGATATTTCTGGCTACAAATCCTTTAAAATGATGAAGACTGATGTATAGAGGTAATACTACATTAAATCTAAATTCTTCTAAAATCAACCAATATACACCGTTTATGTTTCAGTCCTGAAGTAATTAAGTTTGCGTGCTTGATAAGACAGACAGACACACACAAACACACACACTCAGATGTCACTCATGCATCACACAAGCTCACGGCAGCTTATCACGCCAGCACTCCGTGCTTAATTGCATTGCAGCGGGTTCACACACAAACACTGGGTGTGATTGACATTTGACAGAGTAGGAAGTCAAGCACACACACACACACCCATATAAACAAACGTACAGACCCTGAGCCATACAATTACCACCTCATCCACACCTCTCAGTGAGAAAATGACACTTAACCTGAGACTTCACACATACACACACAAGCGCATTGACAAACACATCATGCACAAGTTAGCAGAGGCGGCCAACAAACATAATCTTTGCCTCTCAGTGAACAATCAAATTGTACATATTATATAATTAATCAAAATGAATATTTATTACGCTAGTAAAGAAATAGTTCACCCAGAAATTACAATTTGCTGAAATTTTACTCACCCTGAGGCCATCCAAGATGTAGATGAGTTTGTTTCTTCATCAGAACAGATTTGGAGAAATTTTGCATTACATCAACTGCAGTGAATGGGTGCCGTCAAAATCCAAAAGTCCAAACAGCTGATAAAAACACTATAATCCACATGTGACTGTAGTCCATCATTTAACATCCATTCAAAGTAAGTCCAAAAAAATTATAAATCTTACAAACAAGCAGCTTTTCACTTCACAAGACATAGGACTCCATTAGCGCAGACTACTTGTGAATTATCGTTTTTATCAGCTGTTTGGTCTCTCATTCCTGACGGCACCCATTCGCTGCTGAGGATCCATTGATAAGCAAGTGATTTAATCCAAAAAATAAGAAAATTATATATATATTAGGGATGAAACGGTATTGTAAAAACCGTCGTACCGCAATATCAAATTTTTCCGATAATACCGTGGTCGCGTGACTCGATAAAACTTCTGAAAAAAGTTTGCTGAGGCGAATGGAGCGAACGGGAGGTAGCGGAAACTACAATTCCCATGAACCCAGGTGTGCCGCATGCCCATCATTCTTTGCGGTCTGTTGTCAATACAGATCAGTGTTGCCAAATTAGCGACTTTGTCTCTATATTTAGCGACCATTCAGACCCCCTTGGCGTCATTTTTCCCTAAAAGCGACTAGCGACAAATCTAGAGACATCTTGGACAAACCTCAGCGAGTCTCCGGTACTGCCGCACTAGCGCGAGCTCGAGCTCGTTTTCACAGCGCGCGCACACACCTCTCTCTGCGTCTGTTCTGTTCAGTGGGAGCCTGAGAGGAGCAGGGCTTTCGGATATCATGTTGCTTCTAACTCTATTTTACATGCATATATTGCCAAAATCACAGCGTAGCCATTGCCTATATCTTATGTGTACTTGGTTTCATTATTATGAATTATAAATATAATTATAGAATTATAAATGTTTATAAATAAGGATTTTAATCTAGATTAACATCTTGTAAGGTAGAGCTAGTTCAGTAGGCCTTATAATGGCATGCATTTCAGTCACTATTTTATATATATAAAATTTCATTATTTTAATTATTTAAACGAAGGTCTTACTGGTTTGGAACGACATGAAGGTGAGTAATAAATGACAGAATTTTCATTTCTATGCAGGTGGAGGAAAGAATTCTGGACTGTGCCGATCCTCTTGGGGCTTGAAATGAACCCCACTATCTCTCCTCCTCAACCCTCTCCTCTCCTTCTAAAAAAAGCTGAAACAGTAATTACTCCTGCAATCTCCCTACAGTACAGGACAGGACAGGGCTCCCTGCACACAATGGGGTTTTCATGAAAAATGGAACAAAGAAAGAGTGGAACCCTTCCCCCCAACATCCTCTCTTTCTCTACCTCCTTCTCTCTCTCTCTCTCTCTCTCTCTACTCCTCACCACCTCGGCTGCTATATCCTGGACCGGCAGACACATTTTATGACTCCCTGACTGCAGCGATGCACTCACTCATTCTCTCTGTCACGGGGTGAACAGGGTCGGCTCTTTGTCTAGACTGCCTACAGAGAGAGTTCAGCACATAAACACACACAAGCATGCGTTTTTATCCCAGCTACTGCATCTGCGCATCTCTGCCACGTGCGCTGTATCTTTGTCCTCTATCCCAGCACATACACACACACATCTGTCAGTCAAGGTCCCCTGATCACATACTGCATTGCAACAAAGACTCCTGTGCAAAATATAGACTCTATAAAGAGAAATCTGATCCTATAGACAATGTCACGGTCAAAGGAAGGGTACCTTTTTTCCAAGGTTTTCATTTTATTTTATTTTTTATTTATTTATATCATTATAAGCAATATGTTTACAATAGTGTAAAGATGTACAACATAAGTTAATGCAATAATAAAAATAAATGAATAATGAACAACATACATTTTACAGCATATATTAATATGATTAATATTAGTAAGAAACTGCAATTTTCTTTACATGCATTAATCCTTTTTTTTACCTCTTTTCTGAAGCAACAATAATTAAAATGGCTTGTAAAACGCATCCTATATCCTTATGATGCTAAAATTGTAATTTCACGCGTCATATTGAGGCAAAAAGCATAATCCGCTGTCAGAGAGGCAGTGCATACACATGTTCTATTAAGTGCAATTCTTTCAGTAATGGGGTAGCTATTTGCAACAGTAATCAGTAGACAAAGGTCCCTGACACAGTCCTAGGTGGATAGGACGAAGCTTATCCCTCCCTCAGCACAGGTGGAATGTAAAACAGATTGCCCGAAAGGGTTAATATATTCTGCAGAGCGTCTAGGGAGTCAGGGGGGGAGGAGGAAAAGGGGGTTGGCAGCAGGTCTGAGCCAATATCTGCACAGATTTATTGGGATTCTTCCATTGTCATTACACCGCCTTGCTTTCATTCGCTCTTTAGGTATATTCAGCCACAAAGTTCACTGTACGAAGAAAATACGGACTCATTTTTTCTATCACACATCAGTTCTTCTCTTTGTATCTTTCTCCTCTTTTAAAGATGCAAGCAAGCTCTGACTTTCTCGTTCTCTCCATCACGCGTCAGCCTTGTAAACAGAAAGGCATGGTTGAGCACACACACAAAGCCTCGTGCGGAGCAGCGTGAAGGGGAGGAGTGACAGGATACTGCAGAGACCCCGCCTCACACACACACACACACACACACACACAAAAACACACTGCGTCCTTTCTCATCTTCTCTTCAGTGTCACCAACAAAAATCATTTAGACAACAAACTATAAAGGAATGTGATGTTCCGGCCATCACATTCATTAATAACAAGAGAAGCCCGCCTCTGTTTAACCCCTCAGGCTGCACCTTTAACCCCTATTTCACCATCATCAGACACCATTACAGCCAATCAATCACAATCTCCCATAAATCAGCACTTTTGCATCCGAAACCCTCAAAATCACGTTTTTCACACCCGTTATTTTGCCAAAGGCAGGCTTTAATATGAGCAGAACTAGTTTTAGATCGATGTGTCGGTGGTCAGTGAGATTTTCATTAGCGCACTGACCTCAGCGGATGTCTGGACCACGACAAGGAAGCTTTACAGTGATGTGATTAATTAGACTGAGAGATGCAGCTTCCTATTCAGATGTAAAGGCAGAGAGGCTGTAATTAATGAGGAGGAAGGAGATGAGGAACCTGTGAAAGAACAAGGCAGTGAGAGAAAGGAAAAGAGATGGTGACAATAAAGAGAGATATAGAGATGAGAGAACATTTGTTAGTGAGCAAGAGAGAGAGAAAGAAAGACTAGGGTGTTAAAATTAAAGAATAGATGATTGGCAGACAGATTTTAAGAGGCTATTGCATATATATATATGTGTGTGTGTGTGCAGGTTTATGTGGTTTGTGAGGACACAAATTTGCATAATGACAGGGGTATGACATAGCTATTACAATATGTAGGTGTTGAGGACATATGAGGACATTTTCAGTGTCCCCGTAATACAAAAGGCTTAAAAAACATACTAAATGGTGTTTTTTTGAAAATCTAACAATGCACACAGTTTCCTGTAAGGGGTAGGTTTAGGTGTAGGGTCAGTGTAGAGCAATAGCACATACAGTTTGTATAGTATAAAAACCATTACGTCTATGGAAAGTCCTCATAAAACACAAAAACCAACATGTGTGGACGCTCATCAAGTCTACATTTACTTGATAAAAATACAGTAAAAACAGTAATACTACTAAAATACAATATAACTAAAATGTCATTTTTCCATTTAAAAGTATTTTAACATGTAATTTATTCTTGTGAATACATTTTCAGCAGCCATTACTTCTAATACTGATTTGGTGTTCAGTTATCATCAAGTATCACTGCTGCTCAATTATTAATAATGATTATTCTTATGCTGGAAACAAATTTTGTTGCTTAATTATTTTGTAGAAAATGTGATGTATTTTTTGGGTTGTTTTAATTAATAAAACGTTTGAAGCACTTATTTAAAATGAAAACATTATAAATGTCTTGACTGTCACTTCTGATCTATTCAAAGCGTCCTTGCTGAATTAAAAATATTAATTTATTATATATTTAAGAAAATCGTACCTTTAAACATGCATATTTACTGTACATATATGTATATATGATTTCTATATATTTTAAGGCGTGGAAAATGATAAATCACATTTAAAGTTTATGTTTACATAGTGTTTACTATGTACTGTATAAATAAATACACACACATATATGTGTATTAACCCTATTGCGCATGAATTATTAACTAACAAAAGCAAAAAACATTTTGCATGTTTGTTTTTACTTTTAAGACAAGTGAAAAATCATACCAAATTCTTAAAAATATTTTTTATATGTTACATTTTGTGGACATTTACTGTACATTAATTTTTTTAATACTTTTTAATATATATATATATATATAAATAAATATTTCATATATAAATTAACATATTTCCTTTTAATATATAGGCTACATGTTCATGCGAATTTATATATATACACTTAATAAATATACACAGTACACACAAATATAGTATGTGAACTTAAACGTTTGAACGTGATTAATCGTGATTAACTATTTTGCAGCCCCAATATTTTTTTTAACTTTAATATTAAGCTGCAAATTGCCATTCTAAGACGCAATAGACATAAAAATCCTATAAAAATGATTTAATTTGTGTCTTACTAAAAATAACTTGACATGACGGTGAGAACAGAATAAAAACAATAAAAAACAACAACTAATATTTGGGTGAACCATCCCTTTAAGGCCATCTGTGATGGTGAGCTCGTGTGAAAGAGAGAAAGAAGGAGAAAGAGTGAGATACTTATAAATACTTCAGGGCTTTGGAGAGTAAGAAACCGTAGGGTGATGCTACTGCGAGGTGAACGAGGGGTAACTCGCTCCTCAGGGGGTAAAAAAAAATGTTCCATAACCCTGAACAGACCCGCTGTTTCATATAATAAAACAGATTTTCCAGCACTGACAAAGTTGTTTCTCCACGCCGCGCTCGAAGAACGTGTCGAATGGATGTAGCACCAGGAAATAGGAGCGAGCGGCTGGGTTGGCGGTTTGGGGCGAAATAAGATCCACGACTGCGACATGCAACTGAGCTATCAAGGTCACTGTGGAGGCAGGAAGAGAGGTGAGCCGTGGGCTGCCATTACCGAAGCGAAAATACGGGAAGCTTTCAGTCAGCACTTATCGGCTAGTCTCAATTTTCTTTTGAAGAGACAATAGATAATAACCTCGGTGAGAAATGACAGGCTTTACTCCACCTACAGGGCAAAGGTACATGACTCTATGAAAAGGCAAACAAGAGTGTCAAACAAACAAAGCACTCTTGACTTATAGATTATACACAAAGCACCTGTGCAAACACAACATACACAGTCATAACACTCATCCAGAGCACTACATCAGCACCTAATCTATAAGTGATAACAAACACAACATATATACTATATGATCATCAATGCTGAAGATACAAATCCCCCTGATGTGTATTAGAATGAGGGTGTGTTACAGTAAAATCATATTGCAAGAGTGTTTTCTCCAGTCCTGCCCACTCATCGGGACATTACAGAGCAGCTCATGGGATCTTGCCTGGGTTTTACAGATGAAAGGCTATGGCGAGATTCTGCAGAGAGAAGCAGAGAAGGTCCCAAGCTCTTGAAATCACTCCCTTTTTACATTTCTTTTATTTCATCTCCAGTCCTTAATGACACCTCACATGGAAATGAGAGCGTGGTGTCTGGAGGCGCATTCCGTAGGAGTTGTTTTTCACCAAATTGCATCAAATTGGTTTACAAACCACACTGAGAGTTTTAAGTTACATAAATTCTACATAAAATTAAGATAATAAAGCCTCCAGAGGCAAGACGATGATCTTTTTCTCTATATGACTGGTAAGAAAGCAGTTGTTTGATAAGATAAATAACGCAATCGTGACTTTTTAATTATTAATCGCCAGGCCTGATTCACAAAACCCTTTAGGCATAGGCAAAACATCAACTGTGATTGGCCGATGTACCACTATATAGCGCTTGAAATTCAAGCATTTACAAAAACAGAAGTAAAAGTGTTACAATATGCTATGATTTTGCTAGCCACCCGTATGATGCTAGACTTGCACATTCAGTGTTAGTGGCCAACCAACCAAGGTAACGTTAGTTCACAACCAGGATGATAACGATAAAGATAAAGATCGTTCTCAATATTAAAGAACAGAAGAGTCCCCACCACAATTCTAGCGATAAAGGCACAGAGAAACGATATCTTTAAGAACTATTTTTTTCCCAGCTGATGAACTAAAACCTTGATACCCAGAATCCATCCTGCTATAACAAGCTTGAGAATTTAAAGCAGCAGACGCATATGCGCTAAGAATATACAGACGATAATGTCACTATCTTTATAGATATGTTTATATTCATCATTCTTGGTGTAAACGGAGCTTAATGATACTTAATGTCTTAAAAACTAGTAGCAGCAATAAAATAATACACTTTTTCAGGGATTTTAGGTCATTTGGATCATTTGGATTTTAGGTCATTATGTGTAACATTCTCTATTTCATTATTATTAATAAATACACAAACTTTTGGAACTTTATTAAAGAGGACATTACATAAAATCCCACTATTGTTTGGTGTACGTTTGGTATTTACAGGCCAAACTAAAAAAAAGTATTAATTTTGCAGGATATTTTTCTACCATAGAGACAGTAGCTCTCAAAACCAGATATAGACCATTTTAGAGGGTTGTTTACATCTTTATATCATCATATTAAACCATATATGTGATCCTGGACCACACAATATGTAGCACAGGTATATTTGTAGAAATAACAAATATATTTTATGCCAAAAATCATTAGGATATTAAGTAAAGATCATGAACCATTAAGATATTTTGCAAATTTCCTACCAAAATAAACCAAAACTTAATTTTTTATTAGTATATATTAGTGTATATAGAAAAAAATTATAGGATATTTTTATTTATGCAACATATATATATATTTTTTTTTTTTAATTGCTCTGTATTATAGCATTTCTTTCTATATAGACTCTATTAGATTGCTTATTTGTAGAAGTCATCAAGTTTTGTACAAAAACAAAATTATAGAAAAATGTAGAGTTAAGAAATTCACAATAAAAAATAAAAGCTAACATACTAAACAGTTAATTCCAAAATACCTAAATATTTAGCAAATGCATTCCCAGCAGGTTGATGTCAGAACAGACATTGCATTTTAGTTGAAAATGAAAATTGGGTTGATGTCAATATTTGGCACCAATTTGACATTGGATTTTCACAACAACAATTGAATTTTGGTCATCCGACGTCACAAATGAAATGACATTGTTTATCACTAAGCTCTATGCCTTAACAAGCAGCAAAATGAAAAACAGCTAATTTAATAACCAACATGTGATGATGAAGAACAACGAGTAGCTAGAGGACTGTTAAAACAGAACTAGACAACTAGCAAAGATAGCAGAAGGAAACCCAAATAAACTGCTAATGCTTCAGACACCACTTCCCTTCCAGTCTCAAGGACATCTATCATCTCACATAAAAAAATAATAAATCCCAAGCAAATCAGCAACACCACAGTGATATTTGAGTGTAGCCTTCCTGGCTGACTTTGCGTGACAAAAGCAGGGCTCAAATCGTGCATGTTAGGCCATGCTAAATAAATTAAAAGCCTGGGAGGAACCCAAACAGCAGCGCGAGGGGAAGAAAGACTGATCCAGTTGAAAGATCACAGGCATCTGAGAGCTGCCAGATAAAGACAGGATGAGGAGACAGGGAACAGGGCACTTTACGAGACCTCTCTGCAGGAGACGGGGGATTTAGGACAGGTAAAGTGTGCAAAAGTGCGATGTTCTCAGCAGGGTTAGAAGTACTCTAAATCCGTGATCCACGTCTGGAGGCCAAGGAATAGAAGTGCTACTGTGTTACCAGAGGATTTGTAGAGCTAGAGTGATGGAGTCAAGTCGATGGCAGGAAAAACATCCCGGCAGAGCCGTTTTCCAGAGGTAACAGACAGGTCACACTCACAAGATGGTTAGACTCAAAGCTTAAAATGTCAATAATCACTAGTTTCCCATTTCAACAGACAACTAGAAGAAGTCTCACTTGGATTCCCGTCCATCCTATATTGACTGACAAGTGGATCACAATTCTGTTTGGGGGCAAAAGCCTTTATAATCCTTATCGGCAATTGGAATAACTCATACAAACACCTCATTATACTTCTCCACCCATTTCCCTTCCATCAAACCTCCTTCACCAGATCAACACGTCTCTAGTAACCCCTTGAGACAGACTTCAGCTTTTATCAGATGTGTGTTTGGTGATGCTGCAACCTTGACAGGGTTCTTCGCATGTTCTCATCACTCTTTTTGTCGTGACCCCGGTCTATCAACTACAAAAGCATTGCAAAAACATTTATTCCTATAGGAGCGGTTTCCGGGA
This sequence comes from Enteromius paludinosus, assembly GCA_032361165.1. NCBI lineage: Eukaryota > Metazoa > Chordata > Actinopteri > Cypriniformes > Cyprinidae > Enteromius > Enteromius paludinosus. Next base: position 7,937,838 of record JAUMHQ010000065.1, on the reverse strand, counting down.
TGCGCCGATCGTCAAGTTCATTTCCAGGCTAAGTAAGTCAGTTCTAAGCTATGCCGGAGGCTTTGCCTTATTCTGATACATCCCATAGAGACAGCAGCTCTCAAAGTCAAGATCTAGACCGTTTTAAAAGGGGTGTTTACATCTTTATCTCATCATACTAAAGCATATATGTGACCCTGGACCACAAAAATAAGAAGCACAGGTATATTTGTAGCAATAACAAATATATTTTATTGATTTTCTACCATAAATAAACCAAAACTAATAATATACATTACTAGTAAAACACACACCAATGGAAACCTTATTTATTTATAATATTTTTGCATAAGTCTTGAGTTTAATGTTTTGGGGGAATGTTTTTTTTTTCCATATAACCACAATAAATACAGTATAAATGTATGCCTTAGCAGGCATGTTATCTATTTATCTTTTTATCTATGTTAAAGTCAATGTGGAAAAATACAGCAGCATTTGCCTAGTCTAGTAGGTTCAAAATATTTATAAAAGTTCATGTAAAAAAAACGCCAACCTTTCAGGGTTATCTGCCATCACATGACTTTTTTAATGGGTATCAAGTTAATGTCATTAAACAGCAAAGATAGCACTAGATACCAACCTGTTCGTATCCAAACACGCGTGCATGTATGTTTCTCCATAACAAGTCACAAAAGCCCATAATTCCGTGTATAAACACTCACCTTCGTGAATCACAGGTTCCGTCTGCCCTCATTGAGCCCGTTCTCCGCCCGCTCTCTCCCACAGCAGACCCGCTGACTGAACGAGCTCGCGTCGACGCGACGCTTTGAGAGGAGCATCTCTCTTCAGCTCAGCGCTCACCTCTCTCTCTCTCTCTCTCTCTGATCCGGGATGCTGCTGTTGCTGTGGTACCTGTTAACGCCGACCCCTGCCGGCCACTGCCGCAAACTGCAATCACAGCACACTTGCGTAACACGCCGTTACCCAGCGGATATCGTCATGGCAACAAACAACGATAAACAAAACGGTGTTCTAAACCATAATAAAATATTATAAACCATAAAAATAACAAACATAAATTCCAAAATGTATTTTATTTACAGCATCAAGTTGAAACAGTAGGTAGACAGTCATTTACTATGTTATGCATACCGCATGCGCACATTTGAAATGGTCCAAAAATGAACACACAAAATGACAAAAACAAAATACTTTAACACTTTCTTTTTGTAATAGTATAACTATGCAATATTGGGTGAATCTTAGATCATCTGGCTCTTTGTTAATTTTTACGACTTGCCTCATTACAAATATATTATTTATTCATATGTGTTATGTAACTATTTGAGCAGCTAAACATTTTTATAAAAGAAAATACATTATGCATGTATGTAATTTCATGTTTTAAGAGTTCAAAACAACCATGTGAAACTCAGCCACAATCCCAAAGAAAACATTTTAATCCACTAACATCTTTGTAACCAAAAACATGATCAAGGCCACTGTTTTCAGCATTAAAAAAAGCATTATGTCATTTATAAATCACTTAATTCATGGAATATCAACTAAGAAAGATATTGAATAATATTGATTGAGAACCATCTAGTCTGCATGATACATCACTTTACTGAGAATATATGAAGAGGT
>JAUMHQ010000065.1:7863783-7892957 GCA_032361165.1 Enteromius paludinosus | reverse complement strand
GGGGGCCACAGGGGTGGCCAGGGACATGTCTACAGAGGCACGGGCCTCCCTAGGCCTCCGTGTAGAACCGCCACTGCCTCTAGCAGAAATCTGCTCTATCTCCTCACTACATGAATCCTTCAGCATCTCTCTCAGCAGAGAGACAGATTATCAAGTACTGTCAAAAGAGAGCTGGGAACTGACAGTGATGTTGGTTAGCCTTACAGAATGCAAAACAGGATATCCGGAATTCTACAGACACAAAAACAGAATTACAATAAAGGCATTAAAAGCCATTTTTCAACTCCCATATGGTTAAACAGCTGGGCTTTAACCATTTGTGAATCCATTCAGACGATCTCTGGGTCTGGCGGTAGCTCTTTTAGCTGCAGCTTAGCATAAATCATTGAAACAGATTAGACCATTAGCATCTCACTCAAAAATGACTAAAGAGTTAAGCTTTTTTTTTTATTTAAAACTTGACTCCTCTGTAGTTACATCATGCACTAAGACCGACGTGAAAAGAAAATATGGCTAGGAACTATACTCCATGGAAATCAGCTGTATAGGGCAGTTAGAATATTAGCCTATTTTAAAAAATAGTGGATTTGTCCCTCAAAAGATGATTATACTCTACATAAATGTTTACAGATTTAGAAACTCTACAGATTATAATCCTTCTATTGGTTAAAAAAAAAAAAAAAAAAAGTAAATCCTCTTTAATATCTCCTGAAGGTAATAAATGTGATTGTCTGTGTGTGAAAACTGCTCCAGCTTTGCATCTTTCCCCTTCAGAAAATGAATTGCTGACTCCAGTCTCCTCATGTGGAGTTCAGCTTGACTCACCGCAGCCTCTTCCTGATCAGCTGTGTGACCTTAGAACGTGGATCAGTTTGGTGAAGATCCTCTCACTGTCCTCCACTGCTGCCTGAGCGGAGCACTGTTAGGACACACAAAGTGAGGGTTCTCAGACAGGATAGAAAACGGCCCGACACTGGATTTCCACATTGACCTTTTCCAGCTCAACACAACTCTCCTCTAAAAACTCACCTTGTGAGAATCCTCAACCTTTCTATTCTCCTGGAGTTTTAGTTCTTTCTGCTGTGTGAATCAAATATGATGCATCAGACTTTTGAGGAACGTTTACATCTCAATAATCATTGTGTTATTATGTTAAGCAGTATAAAAGTTTTTCTATCCTCTCTGCTTCAGCTGTTCTAATCTTATGATTGTTGTGTTTGTCAAGCATACACATCATGCGAATACACTCCTGGACAGATTGACAGAAAACTTCTAGAGGCCTGTCGCGCATCTCACAAATCATCTTCTGAAGCCGTTCAGTTGCTTCCATCAAATGGTGTTTCTTGTATTTGAAGAACCTCTCGTGCTGTTCAAGGTGAACTTGACAGTAAGAATTTGTATATAATGTAGAATGGAGCAAAGCCTCTTGGGAATGGGGAATGCATTTATCCACTGAAACGATTGCAGGTCAAGTCTTTAAAAAAAAAAGATTTAGTAGTCATTTAGTAATAGATTTAGTAATATTGTAATGACCCGGCAGTCGGCGCTGGGTGCATTATGGGTATTTCTTTAGAGTTTACTCATTTTTGTTACTCAAATTGGGGTTTTGTATGAGTTACTGTATTAGTGATGTTAAGTTAGTTTGGGTGGGTTTGGTTCATTTGCAGCCCTGTTATATAAAAGAGTAACTGTTACCGTCATGGAGAGAGATATGCAGGGGAGTCACTTAAATTGCATGTTAAAATACTGAACCATAGTTATTATCAAATCGGTGGAAGATAGCTCTGCCTCTGTTGTACCTATGCTTCTGCATTTGGAGTCATTGGAGTACAATAGATAGGCCCAGTTGTTACAATATTAAAAGGGGGTGAACTGGTGTGGACAGAATTTTCCCGGTGAAAATTAGTGCCCTACTCTGCCAATGAGCGTTACATTGAGCAGGAGAAGCAGGTGGTTGTGTTGCCTTCCCTAGTTTATCCAACATTTCAGTCAGAATGGTGTTTTTGCTCAGAACAGGTCTTGGAGTGAAGGGCTGTCTGCATTGGGGACAGCTGTACACCCCCTCGTCATCATCACCTTCTTGATTCCAACAGTCTGTAATACAGAACATGCAAAGGCTGTGTTCACAGGGTATAGCCACAGGCACCTTCAGGAGATCAAGACATATTGGACAGCAGAACTGGTCTGGAGACACTGAAATACTGGCTTTTGCCATTTCACCATGAAACCGAGGGACAACCGCTTTCTCAATAACACCTGGCTTTGTTTTTGAAAAGAAATTAAACTCAATATAACGAGTCATCCAGTAGGAGGCGGTTTGTAAGTCACCCCGTACTTATAGTGCTGCCAAAATTTCAGCCACAGGGTGTCACTAGTTCTACCAAAAATATATGAATGCATACATAATGAAATTAAAATAAAGAAAATTACAATTATTACATAAAAGCAGTACTTAATTTAGTTATTTTTTCTTTTAATTAAAATCTTAGCATTTTTTTTGTAAGTGTATACTTTTATGTAGTTAATGTATTTTTCGTTTTTGTTATTTTATTACATCAATTTAAACAAAACAAAAAAATTGAAATGTTACTTTGGCAACTAGCATGAGTAAAATGCATTAAGGTTTTTAAAAATATGTTTATTTCTGTTCACATGTAAAATAAAAATGACAAAATGTTTAAATTAGAAGGCAAAAAGTCATAATTTGTGACTTTAATGTCATAATTTCAACTTTTGCCATAATTATGAATTTTATTTTATAATTTTTGACCCTTTAATCTCATAATTATGACATGTGACTTTTATATTATAATTACCAAAGCATGATTTTATTTTTGTGTCTGCAATCTGCTTCCATAGTTATGACTTTAAAGTTCCATGTATTATATTTTAGTGCACTAGACATAGACAATGCTTAACATGAATTTTAGTGCTTGCCAATGATTAATTGCAATTAATCACATCTACAATAAAAGTTTTTGTAAATATACTGTAATGTACTATACAAACGTATTATTTTTATATAAATACATACACACAGTATATATTTAAAAATATAACGTATATAATTGTATAAATAAATATATAAACCTATTTATTTTTCTTAAATATATACATGTGTGTATTTATATATACATAATAAATATACACAGTACAATTGTTAAATTATGTTTACAGAAGCTTTTATTTTAAATGCAATTAATCATTGCCCAACACTAATTAATTTCATTAATATTTGTAACATTGTACATAGTAGGGTCATTACTAAAGTTCATGGGGCCTAAAAACAAAACATTTTATGGGACCTTTCATTTGAATGATTATTTATAGTATAAAGATTAAGTTGTTAACTAATCACAAATCCACAATTATTATAAAACAGACATCTTATTCGGTTTATCATTCAGATATTCTTATATTAACTCTCATATGAAACTGAAATGCAATTATGGATTTATAAGCCATATACCATTATGTTAAAATTCTGTTCAAATCCTGTATCCTGTAGTTTCGGAACATGATAGCTGGTTTCTAGCTGGTCATTAGCTGGTGCAAGCTGGTTATTAACTGGTTGCCCATGTTCCAAATCGTTTTGACCACTTTAAACTAGTGTAACAAGACGGTTTGTTTATTTCTATTCCAAGATGATTTACCAGTTTGCACCAGCTAATAGCCAGCTTGAATCAGCTAATGACCAACTTCAAACCAGCTACTATATTACAGCAAGCCGTCTCAGATGAATTCTTCCGGCAGGGAAGGGCTTCCCATGAATTTCATGGGTGTGTGAATCCCAGAAGGCTGTCATCATAGCTTATGACCGCTCATCTTAATGTCTTTGCTGTCACATAGCGCAGGGCCACACAGAACGTTCCTGCTGAGAATTATTTGAGGACTTAAGCAAGGACAGTCGTGCTTTTCTGAGACTATGGTTACTTTCTGGACCTGTCTGGGATATTTGAGCATCTTTTGTGCTCTGATAGTACAAGTGTCTGGAATCAACAGAACCTTCTACATTGGAATTCGAGAGGAAAATTGGAATTACGCACCGAGCGGCCATAATCTGATAATTGGGAGACCTATTGCATTGGATGAGTGAGATTACCATTTATGTATTATATTATTTATTGTTGTTATTATTACTATTATATATTAATGTAGAATGTATTTACATGTATGTTTATATATGCTTTGAAAACTGTTCATAAAATGTATAGTGTGTTGTATAGTGTTTATATACTGAGTATATAAATTCCTGATAAAAGTATCTCTATATTCTATATTAATTTTTTTCTCAATGTCTGTGATATTTTTGTATTTTTATTTTACTTTTTATAATAATAATAATACAATTGTTCAATTAACTTTTTCGTAAAGTTATCTTCTACATTTTTTTATGATATTTTTGGAACAGTGAGATTTGCACCACACATTCACCTGGCAAAAAAAAAAAAATCTACTATCAGACCATAAAATCAGGGATGCTATTATGCCTTTTTTTTTTTTTTAGAAACTCCAGACATGCCGTCACATGATTCTTTTTGAGAGCTTTTTTTTTGGCATCCTCCCACCTGCACCTTCTCTCTGCACTCATCTACTGTTCTCTCTTTCTTGTTTACCAAAACATGTTTGAGTACTGACCTTTTCTAGACAATATCTGGTAGTTTGATATACTGTAACTGTATTCATTTGGGGAATATATTTGATATAGTTTTCCTGATACCAGTGCCCACAAGGAAATTTCCACGACCATCCTTCAATTTTACACACTCAGTCAAACGCTTTAAATACCTGCTTTTTTTGAGTTTAAGGAATGAGATACATTGCTCACAATACGAACTGGATAATGTTTAAATCTCTAAATACCTTTAAAAATGTATTTTCTATGCACTTTAATGGATTTCTCGAGGTTGTACAATAATCTCCTAAGTCTTTATCTTTCTCATTGCTCAGGTATGCATCAGTATTCCTGCAGCGTGGGCCTCGGCGGATTGGCAGTGTGTACAAAAAGGCGATATACAAGCAGTACACAGATGCTTCTTACTCTCAAGAGATCCCCAAACCCACCTGGCTGGGCTATCTGGGCCCCATACTGAGGGCCGAGGTCCACGATGTCATCATCGTGCACCTGAAGAACTTTGCCTCCAGACGTTACTCCATGCATCCTCACGGTGTCTTCTATGCGAAGGACTCAGAAGGTAAAACCTATTTCTCTCTCAATCGCTCCTTATAAATTTCAACTATTTTGCTTGTGTTGACTTCCTCTTGTCTCCACAAGGTGCACTGTATCCAGACGGAACCTCAGACTCTCTGAAGAAGGATGATGGGGTTCCACCGGGTGGAAGTTACACCTATATCTGGACTGTAAAGCCAGATTACGCTCCTCAAAAGGGTGATGCCAACTGCCTGACATGGGCCTACCACTCCCACGTCAGCGCTTCACAAGACATTTCATCTGGGCTTATTGGAGCCCTTCTCACCTGTAAGAAAGGTAAAGCTTCAGAAGACATTGTCGTTGTCAGAAAAAAAGAAGGTAGTTTGGATTACATCCTAGAGCTGTCTGACCCTTCACAGACAGTAAGCTCACAGCTCAGAAAGGTAGTAAGGACATCATTATAATAGTCCATTTGACTCAATTCTAATGTTATGAAGCAAAGAAAATAAACTTTGTTTAACAATTTCTTCTCTTCTGTGTCAGTCTTCAACATGAGAGTACCAGGATATGTTCTGACATTAAACCCGAATGAGCTGTTCCTTGTTTTCAATCAGAGGAATGCCCACACACATTGTGATGTTCTCTTGAATGCGCAGCAGAAACTGACATAGAAGAGAAGAAATTGTTGAATAAAGTCATGGGGGTTTTTTGTGCACAAAAAGTATTCTTGTTGCTTTATAGAATTAGAATTTATATATTGAATCAACTATCAAAATTAAAATGTCGCTCACAGGAACCCTGCGTACTTCTGACCACCATCAAAATCAGCGTGCTGATGTGGACCAGGAACTTGTCCTTTTGTTTAGTGTGGTGGATGAGAACATCAGCTGGTACCTGAAACAGAACATCCAGACCTTCTGCTTTGATCCATACGGTGTGGACCCTGCCAGAGAAGACTTCCAAGAATCCAACATGATGCATGGTACGTACCTGACTATGTACCACTGTCACTGTTCAGGCTATAAAGACAAAAAGAAAATGGTGTGATGAGTGTTTTTTTTTTTATGCAATGGAAACATAAGTTACACAGTTTGAGCCATTACTCAATTTTTCACCTATTTTTAGCCATTAATGGGTACATGTACGGCAACCTACCGGGCATTGAGTTTTGCCAAAACCGCACAGTTGCTTTGCATCTCTTTGGCATGGGGAACGAGATCGACATTCACTCTGTTTATTTCCACGGACACACACTCCTGGACCGTGGGCACCGTGTGGATGTCCTGAGTCTGTTTTCTGCCACTTTTGCCACTGCAGAGATGGTCCCTGCGACAATAGGGACGTGGCTCTTGAACTGCCAAGTCAACGATCATCTGAAAGGTAATTTTTGACCAAGCATATTGATAATTTACCAGTATTTTTAGAGATTTCTGTTTCTTCAAGAAGCTGTATTTATATTCATAACATAATTATGCTCTTCCATGTTGTCTTCCACAGCTGGTATGCAGGCCTTGTTCAAAGTTTCGTCCTGTAAGGATGAGATGAACTCCACAGTTCATCTCAGTGGGAAGATTAGGAAGTATTTCATCGCTGCTGAGAAGATTCGGTGGGACTATGCACCATCGGGGATGGACAAACTGACCAATGAGTCGCTGACCAAACCTGGGAGGTCTAACATTTGATTATAATTCATATTATACAAGCATTATATTCCAATCATTATGACAGTGAAGATGAAGTTAAAATAATAATTCTTGGTTGTCCTTAGCGTTTCAGAGATATTCTTCGGGATGAGTGGGGGCCGACTTGGTGGAAAGTACTGGAAAGTGGTTTACAGAGAATATACAGATAACCATTTCACCTTAAAGAAAAAGCAAACCAGTGCTGAAAATCATTTAGGCATTTTGGGTAAGATCTAAATGATCATAGTGCCAACAATAGCACTTTATTCAATTAAAAGTGTTTTGTGAGTTTGATGCAAACCTTTCTGTCAAATTCACTAATCATGGTGCCTGTAGGTCCAGTACTAAGGGCTGAAGTAGGAGACACTCTTCAGGTGATGTTTATGAACAAAGCTGACAGAACCTACAGTATCCAGCCTCACGGACTCCACTACGGCAAACCCTTTGAGGGTGTCTTTTATCAAGATGGTGAGACTTGTTTCACACCGTCTGGGATACTTATGCCTACATAAGGTTTATTTGGCCCTAGAAAGATTAACATCTTTGAATGAACTGTAGGTATAAAAAGGAAAGGATATCAGGTTCAGCCAGGTGAAACGTTCACCTACAGGTGGCAGGTGAGGGAGGGACCGTCTAAAAGTGACCCTCCCTGTATTTCCTACCTGTACTTCTCCTCCAGCGACCCAGTCAGAGACACCAACTCTGGTCTCATAGGCCCCCTGCTGGTTTGTAAGAAAGATGCACTGGATTCCAAAGTTGCTCAGGTAAAATAAGATTGGGTGCTGGATTGGCCCATGAAAGGAGATATTCAAAATAATTTACATATTAAATCTTGTCTTGACCCATATGCACATCAACCATAATTGGATTTTCTAATAATTACTTTTTATATGCAGATACACATGCATGATATGATTTTTCTTACAGAAAGATGTCAATCTGGAGTATTTTCTGCTGTTTACAGTGTTTGATGAAAATCTCAGCTGGTACTTGAATCAGAACATAGAAACCTATGACACCAATGAATCAGAATCAGAGAATAAGAAGTTTCAGGAGAGCAATAAAATGCATGGTATGCACACACACACCTTAGTTCTGTCTGCCCATGATATATGCTTCATTTTCTGTCTATGCCTTTCTGAACTAAAAAATATACTCAAAGTCATGTCTCTGGTACATCTTTTATCACAAACTTGACAGATGCATGCTATGACTTCTTTGTGAGACTTTCTATATACTTCATCCTTTGTTGTTTTAAGAAGAATTTTTTGTCTTCTATAAGGAGTTCTTAAAATCATAGGCCTAACTACTAAGGTGACAATCTGTCTTTTTTTTTGGTCAGACGGTATAGTTTTTAAATAACATATCCACATACTGGGGAAGTCCCGAGTCGGAAGCTCATCTTCCTTTTAAGATCATCACTATTTTATACTTTATCCAGTGACATCAAATAAATAAATTACTTACAACAAAGGCTTTAAGAAAATACTGTATATGTGGACTGTTTTTGCTTGAATGTAGCTGTGAACGGCTTTATGTATGGGAACCTGCCTGGCCTTGAGATGAATAAAGGGTCAAAAGTCAGGTGGCACCTCATGGGACTTGGTACAGAGATAGACATGCATGGGATTTACTTCCAAGGCAACACCTTCCAGAGACAGGGAACTAATCGTGACACGCTGGGCCTGTTCCCACACACTACAGTCACAGTGTCCATGCAACCAGATGTCTGTGGTCAGTATATCTATCTACACACACACACACACACACACACATAAGCAATAAGAACTCACCTTCTACATAATCCCTGTGACTGTAGGTGTATTTGAGGTAAGCTGTCTAGTTTCTGATCACTATGTTGGTGGGATGAGACAGCTGTACAGAGTGATGGGCTCAGAGGATGAGGACATCTTAGATTCTCAGATAGTACAGTATTTCATCTGTGCTGAAGAGGTAGAGTGGGACTACTCACCTGATCGAACCTGGGAGCTGCAGAACTTCAACACGACTGAGGACAACAGGTTGGTTTAAAGGGTTACTAAACCCCAAAATGAACATTTTGTCATTAAGCACTTACCCCCATATCTTACCAAACCAGTCAAAGCTTTGAACGCCCTCGAAAAGCACATTTTAATATATTTGGGGTGAAACAGAGAGGCTTGTTACCGTCCTATTGACTGCCAAGTGAATAACACTAGGTCCAGAAAAGTAGGAATACACTATCAGAATAGTCAAGGTGACACTATACTAAAGGTTTGGACCAATACAGGGGTAAGCTATTAGTGAGAAAATTTCATTTTGGGTGGAGTACCCCTTAAAGAGCTTTTGTTACTGTTGCAGTATTTGAATGACAGTTGCAATCAGTTTTTTGTCTCAGTCCTGGCAGTTTATTTGTGGGAACTGGAAAAAACAGACTAGGCTCCAAATATAAGAAAGCAGTTTATCAAGAATACACTGATACCACCTTCAGGACAAGGAAACTGAGACAACCACAAGAGGAACACTTGGAGATTTTAGGTGACTTAATACTTGCCATTCAAAAGTTGGTTTCACCTAATACTTCCTCATTTGAATCAATGAAGGATGATCTGTTTGTGTTTTACAGGACCTATAATCCGAGCTGAAGTAGGTCAGGTTTTGCTGATCACATTCATGAACAAAGCCAGCCATCCTTACTCAATACAGCCACATGGAGTCAGGACTGCTTCTAAACCAGAGGCCGTCATGCCAGGTAGAGGAAGCTGAAACATCCACCATTTGTAAACAAAGACACCTTCAAGGATTCATAAAGCTGTGTTTCGAGCATTACCCTTCTGACTTTACCCATTTCAAATATGACACCGTCATTTTCTTTACTGCAGGTAATATCACTCAGTACCGGTGGACCATTCCAGAGAAATCCGGCCCAGGAGTGTCTGACCCAAACTGCATTGCATTTGCCTACCGCTCATCTGTGGACTTTGTTAAGGTAAAGCTCTTAATAACACAATTAAGAGTTTGTTACAGTAATAATATTATCATGAATATTATGCATTTTATAGGACACAGCCAGTGGTCTCATTGGGCCATTAATAATCTGCAGGAGAGATGTACTGGACCAGGACCGGCAGAGATCGGACGTGGATAGAGAATTTGCTCTCCTCTTCATGGTGTTTGATGAGAATAAATCCTGGTACCTGGAGGAAAACATTCAGTCCTACTACAACAGCCCAGAACCTCTTCTGAGGGATGCTGAGTTTCAGAAAAGCAACAAGATGTATGGTGAGAGCTCATAAGTAAATGCAACCCAACCCTAGTGAAGTACTTTGCTGTCATATGCTAAACAAAAGTCAAATTATGACCACTAGGAGGCATTATTTGATATATGATGGACTGAACGGGGTTCACGATTTGTGTTGTACATCACAGTATAGATGTAAAAAGGACACTTGTAGAAACTACATTAATGTCATTTTGTCTCAAGAGTTTTATTTTCTGCCACTGTTGACAGGGATCAATGGAAAGCTCTATGCAAACCTTCATGGCCTAGAAATGGTGGAGGGAGAAAGGGTAGTTTGGTACCTGTTTGGGATGGGCAATGAAGCAGACATCCACACCGTCCATTTTCATGCTGAGACCTTCACCTACAAGGTGCACAATCAGATTCAACAGAATACAATTGTTTTACTACAGCGTTTTAGTGTAACTAGTTGCCGACATTATGACTCTTTTTCTCAGGCAGATGAGGCTCACCGAACTGATGTGTATGACCTGATCCCTGGATCATTTCAGACGTTGGAGATGGTGGCAGAGGTCAATGGAACGTGGCTTCTGCACTGTCATGTTGCTAACCACATCCGTGCTGGAATGGAGACGACTTTTATTGTCAAACCCCATTCAGGTGAGTTACAGTTTTATTGGCTTTCTCTCTTATGACTTTATTTAAATGTGTATACTCACGGTTTGGAGATATGATGTCTGTGGTCTTTCTTCCCCAGATGGTGGCAGAGTGAAGACAGATTTAAGCATCATTTGCTTTGTGCTCATATTCATGCTCAGACCGATATGCTGATTGTTCTGTGGACAAATACTACTTGACCACTTGATTTCAACAGATGTATTTGTAACACAGTACCGTTCAAAAGTTTAAGAGCTGGTAGGACTTTTAAATGTTTTAAAATAAGTCTGTAATGCTCACCAAAGCTCAGTAAAACAGTATTGTCAAATATTATTACAGCTTTCAACAATAATTTTCTATTTTATGTCATTTATTCTTCCGATGGCAAAGCTTAATTTTCAGTAATTATTACTCCAGTCTTTAGTGTCACATGATCCTTTAAAATCATTCAAATATGATTTTTGTAGGAACCATGATTGTGTTTTATTTTCAGGATTCTTTAATGCACATTTGATGATTTCATTTCTCCATGAATAAATATTAAACACTGTATTAACCCCAAACTTTTGAACAGTACTAAAATGTAAAAGAAAAAAATCCCCAATCATTTGTACTTCTGAAGTTACAGTAAAGGCACAACTTTCATCATCATGATAAACAAACTAGGGTTCAAATATATTATAAAATATTTCATACATTTCTGTTAGCTTACAAATCTTTAAAGGGTAAATATTTAGATTCTGTGAGAGTAATTTAAACATATTCTATTATTGAACAAATATATAAATATTTTGTCTTGAAAAAAAAAAAGTTTGATTGCTAACAGTCAAGTTTATACGTATCAAAATAAAAAACTACCAACATTCAAATGTGAAACATACTGCAAGACCACCTAGTGAGAGAAGAGGTCAGTACCTTTTCCTTACGCATTCATAAGTTCAATTTAGTTTGAAGTTTTTGGAATAAAGATCTAAATTCTGACGTTAAAGTATAAAATCATGAACTTCACAAGGCTCCTTTAGACCAATATGAGAAGGAATTAAAATCACAGAGGACGGCGTTAAAAGTGAAAAACAAGTGTGAGCTGATTGGAGCTTATGTAACTTGGTGAGCAGTTGTTTTTGTTCCTCTTGGTTCGTTTGATGTGCTCATTTTGAGCTCAGAGCTTTGAGTTCTCAACTAAATGTAGTTCATCAAGCAGGCTTTAGTGCCCAGTTGAGGATTATGATGTAAAGAAGTGAACCTTGCCAGTAAACATTTGACTTTAAAGTCCTCAAAAAACTTCTTGGAATATTTATCAGCACCTGTGAATGGTTCCTGTTTTCTTATCAAAACTCTGCTTTTATTTTGCGAAGATAACATGCCTGAACCCCCCGATCAAGTGTTTACTTTTCAGTGATGAAATATTAAATCACATGTTTGAAACAGGCATATCTGCTCACTATAGGAAAGAAAGCAAAACTCATTCAAATAAACAAGCTAGCTGACACACATTGTTTCCTTGTCATTCATTTTAATAACTTTTTAAAATTATGTATCCTAAACAGTTTAAAGATGGTACATTTAACATGATAAACGTTTTTGTGTGTATGTCAGCTATCAGTCAGACTGATATGACAGTGATATACCAGTTTTCTACTGATTAGGTTGATCAATACGACTCTGTTATGCAATGATTTAATCTAAAACACCAGACTACTGAGCGTTCTGCTGTCATGCGAACCCGTTTGTAGAAAATGTGACGTTTAATGTTTGCATCAAGATTTATAAGTAGATTGAAAAGTAATGCCCAGTAACTGCTTTGCGCCTGTCAGAGCAGGTTTTCGAGCGCGCGCGCAAAGTCTCTATTCTGGTAAATAACACGAGGTCGACGTGTTTCGAGAATAACAACCTGATTTACACCCGGTGTCTTGCTGTAGCCTGGTGACCGGGAGTGTACTGCTGAAAACTGGCCAGTTTATGACACGAGCAAAACGATAAATCACATTCTGCCATGGAAACTTTAAGCATAAATCTCCCCTTTTATCGTTATGTGACAAAATTCAGCATGGTAATCATTTTTCCAAGTCCAGAAGACCAGTTTAACCCGTTTTTTTTTCTTCTGTGGTCTGACAGAAAATAGGTTAGCCTAATATTCTTCTGAAGATGTGGTTTGAGAGTGAAACAGTATCGTGTGTTAAGTGACATATCCTTTAACGTCACTGTTTCAGACACTTCGAGCTGTTTTTGTTGACTTCTGTCTATGACGCTGTCTTATCTGCAGTTTGCAATTCAGCATATCGCCTCTCGTCCGTGACTCCACACAGAAAAAAAACAAGTTCATGACAATGAAAAACAAGATAATGACAACGTCAATGTATTACCTGAACAGATGTAATGTCTTAGAGATCTGCACTTCATCCACCTCAATAATTCATAGTTCTATCTGCATTTTAGGAAATAATTATATATCAATAAACTCGGTCGAAAATATCGATTTCACCGTTGATGATAAAAGGACCTCACGTTAAATAATGCGACAAATCTAAAAACTATTTCCTGTACAAAATCGAGCCCAATCGCTTATTTAAATGCAGATAAACATCAAGCTGCTCACCTGGTGACGCCCATGGTTTTTCAGTGCCAAAGCAGACTCGCAGCTGATTGGCTGACAGGTGTACTCAGCCTCCCGATGCAGCCAATAGAATCGTTTCGATGCTTTCTCACATGAAACCGCTATAAATTCGTCAGCTGCCCTGAAACAAATTCTCAGTAAGTGCCGGTATCTGCAGGAGGCACAGAAAGAGGGGAAGAGGGAGAGCAAAGGCATCAAGGGGAAGACCACTCTGCACTAAACGGCTACACACTTGTTTGCCTGCCTCTCGAAGGTATGTTTTTATATATTTCTATATATTATTTATTAAATTTATTTTAAACAAACGCTTTTATATTTCCAGTTGGTTTGTTAAATTTTAAAAGACAACTAATATTATTTCACCTTTTTTTTTTTTTTTACTACAGTAAAGTTACATTACACAACGTGATTAATAAGAATAATAATGAATGTGTGTTTGATAAAGTCTAAGATAAAATTTAGATAATGTCAAAGGCTTTGGGTTGTATAGCTTAAAAAGCTCACTTTATGATGTTTTGCATCTAAAACAATTGTTTGGTACCCCTCCCTGTGACTGCTCTTACACTGTTTTGCAAAACAGCCTGAAAGACTTTAAAAGAACTAACTCTGAAAGTGGTATGCATAACAAAGAAGGTGTGAGTCTTTGAAGTGACTTTAGTGGCCCATTCACACATCTTAATTAGAGATTTAGAACTTCAAAAAGTGCATGCTCAAGCATTTTGACTGGAGCAGTTCCGTAACGTTATGTTTCCATATCATCACATGCAGAAATGTTTAACTTCGTCATTACATTCAGATGACTTCAAAACGCTTCTCTCTTCTTTATCCACAGATTGTGTGGTCGACCACCCTTTTCCTCTTCTCTGTCTGATATCCTACTCCTTGCAGCCATGGCACCCACTTTAGCCACTGCATTTGCCCGCCGCTGGTGGATGGCAGTAACAGCCATCATTGAAAATCTGCTCTTCTCTGCTGTTCTGCTGGGTTGGGGCTCCTTACTCATCATGCTGAAGTCTGAGGGTTTCTATTCATACCTCTGCAAGGATCCAGGTAGGAATGCTTCTGAAATATATGCATATGTATATATAATGTAACACCAAAAACTAGCAAATTAGAACAGCCATTGAGGAATATATACATGGTGTGCAAGTCAAGCTTGTGATCTTACCTTTGAAAAAATGTAATTTAACGCATGATTGTGTTTTATTTGTCACTACGGATATTGCCAAATTCCATCCATTCCTGTGTTCCAATCTCATCTTGAAACAAATACTGCATCTGACAGTACTTGAAAGATCCTACTTTTAAAGTCACATGTGTATTGTACAGTAATGCATCACTGACAGTAGTGTTTTATGCGGTGTGACTTATTGCGCTCCGCGGCAAAACACTTTTGTGCTCAAAGAGGAAGGAATGATGTCTTCCCTTAGGAGCCTCACAACCTTAGATACTACCACAGACTTCCATTAAATCAGCTGGTAGTCACAGTAAAACACAAGAATGTTAAAGGGCTTTCCACAGGGATCCTGACCTAATCAAGTGCATCTTTAAATGGAGACGCTTACAGCCTGTCAGATGTAAATGAAGATGTTTATCATCTCATTCAGAACCTCAGACCTGCTGATCATCTCATATTTAACTAGTTTAACTGTCTTTGTTATTGATTAGCATCACATAAGAACACGTTTTGGTCTTATTGTGGCTTGTGATGCCCTTTTATCACTGTCCTGTTCTCTCTCGGGCTTGATTTAATAAAAGATGAGGACATTGAGACCTATTTAAACACAAAAGCTGGTTTGAAACTCCCAAGCTGACAAGAAAAAGGGGGTAGAGGAGGGGCAGAAGATGAGAAAAAGAGTTGTTTGTGAAGGAAACTGTAGGAGGCTTATCGTTGGGTAGATCTAGGAATACCACTTCTTCTGGGTGGAGTGGTGGGCATCTTACGTATCGGTCTGTCTGCTTGGCAGCTGACATGGCATTTTTGCATTGAAAGTGCTTATTCTTCCTTTTTGAAGCTGCCGTAGTTCCCATTTTTTTGACATCACTCAGCTGATTTGACTGTCCTTTCGGTCAGTCACATTATTGTGACGTAATAAGACTGTCTCAGCGAAAATCGTCAGTGTTCAAGAGTATTCAGCAGGCTTAAAGTCCACAGATAAAGTCTCAAAGGACAATGTCATGAGACATTAGTCAGCATTCAGATGCTTCGTCTTTGACCATTTTAAATGATGCGAAGCATGTGAGGACTCTTGTGGTTTAGTACACAAGCTGAGATTTCCCATAATGCAATCACTGAAGTCATCATGATAAGAGTTTCACGCTCAAACTTTCTCAGAAAAGAGGTTAGGGACACTTTGTATTGTGTGTGTGTCTCAGTATTCACTATCTGTTCCTTACATTTTATCAGATCTGGCCAACAAACTAATGGCTGGGAATGAAAAGAACAACCCCTCCTTGTTTTCACTCCTACTTTTGCCCTAATCCAAATTAATATGTTAATATATTTACAGTTTCCTTCAGGAATGTGAATGTATTAAAAATTAAAGAATTTAAATTATTTATGTGACACTCAGAAAGGCATCATGTGGCAGTCAGCCCATCAGAAAATAGGTGAAAGATTAGATGAAGAGCTATATTAATTACTTAGTTGTTACAGTGAAAACAGTTTATTACAGTGAGGTAATAAACCCCTCAAATGAGGTTCAATAGGTTCATGTATGCTCTATGCTCTAACAACACTTCTATGAAACCACATCTGACCAGGTTTTCTTTTTGTTGCTGAGAACAGGTGACTGCTATCTCTGTGCGTGTGTAATTTGCACATCATTTTGGCCTACGTACACCCTCTCTGGTGCATCTTTAGTAGGGTTGGAACACCATCCACACATCAGCATGGTTTAAGAAAGAAGCCAGAGCAAGCTCTGCTAGTTTCCTAGCAGTCAAAAAACCCAACCCTTCATGTGTGGCCCTAGAAAGTTCACGACTGTGTGCCAAACACGTCAGAACATTCTGCACTCAGTTCTAAAGCATGCTTGGAGATGGAAACCTCTTCTTTGTTGTGGAAGGAAGACACGTGTTTCAGCAGGACAATAATGGCACAGTGGATAATTAAAGCAAAGTCACTGTTTCCACGTCAAAAATGGGTGGTATCCTGACTTTAGAAATGAGAGACTTTGGTCTAATTCACTCACACTTCTTGAGAAAAGTGTTATTTTGAAATGATATTTTGCATTTCCAGAGAAACATCATCTTTTATCACCCATCAGCATTTAAGATGGAAAAACATCCAGATTAGTATAAGGTCTAATTATCTCATTTGTATGTCTCCAGTCCAGCTGCCATTAATATTGTATCACCTGGTTCGGTATCAGTAGTTTATGTATGTGCGTGGTGAGATAAAGTGGAACAAGATTGTACAATAGTCCAAAAGGACGATTATAAACCTTGTTCCTGCAGCAGAACAAGATAAAGGAAGAGCAAATGCTCAGCTTTCTTCTTTCTATCATTCCCAGCCCTTATCTTGGGTTTTATTGAGACCACATAATGGTGATTCCTCATTCCAAGCATTTTACTGCTGGGTGAAGGTTGATCTCTTTGTTGAGAAGACCAGCATAAACCAGAAGCAATTCTAGACTGGTTTTTACGGGTCTAGCCATTCTGTTCAATAGTGAAACTTGGTTACACAAGTATTTAGTGTATTTTGACTGTATGGACACCATAGCTACAAGGAGTAACTCACAACTTTCTTTCTTCTGTGAAACACAAAGAAGATATCTTTGTTTTAGTTTTCATACACCAAAAGTAAATGTTGCTTGGACCGCAAAGTTCTGCAAATTTCTTCTTTCATGTTCCACAGAAGGCAAAAAAAACCCATACAGGTTTAGGCTGACATGAAAATGAGCAAGTAATGACTTTCTTAGGTGTGTCCAATTCCAATCTCTCAAAGAAATGTTTGAATGTCCTTACCTTAATCCACTGACCGGTCCACCTATGGCTTCGTTGACAAGGCCGTGTTGTTCTAAGAAACCCCAGTCAGGAACTTCAAAGAAGGTGTTGGAGTCCATCTGCACGGCTGGATAGCAACCACAATTACAAGTAACTGATGCTTACGTAACAGTATAGGGCTCACAGCAAGGGCACACGTGACAGGTTTTTACACCAACATCTGAATTTTCTCACTCTTTATAAACTTGATTTAGCAGAAATGGTAACCTCTTGAGTACTGCAACTCAACATGGGTTGGATATCAGCTGTTCAAGCAGAGTTTTGGAACATAGTCGCGGCTGCTGGAATTGTTTAACACAGCTCCCATTAGGTTAGCTTCTTTTTATATCTCTACTCTTCTCGTTCTTTCCCAAAGGAAACAGCTCAATGGCAAACTTCTCCTTACCAGCTGCGCCTTCATCACAGTCAAACAATGCAGAATATGAGTATGACGAGTTCCAGCATGATGGCGGCGTGGAGGTGGTCCCTCTAAACCATCCAGAGGACAATCTGAGGATGAACGGCTGGCTCATCTGTAAAGAACAGGATGAGATGCTGAATCTGGCCTTCACCGTGGGCTCCTTCCTTCTCAGCGCCATCACACTCCCTCTTGGAATCGTCATGGACAAATACGGCCCACGCAAACTCCGCCTGCTTGGAAGGTAGATAACATGCTTCATTTTTCAATGTCATTACTATACCAGTTACATGATGCATAAATTATTAATGTAATGAAAAGCGTGTTATGGTCAGATCACAATACAGACGAAAGTGTTGAATTTTCCAATATTAACTGACCTTTTCTTTTCCAGTGCCTGCTTTGCCCTCTCATGCCTTATGATTGCTTACGGAGCCAACAACCCAAATGGTATGAATTAGTTCCATTTTAGTGAACGATTCCAATAATATTCCATCATTTAACACCTGCTTGTTTTTCCAGATCTGTCCGTTTTGATCTTCATCGCTTTGACCTTTAATGGCTTTGGAGGAATGTGTATGACCTTCACTTCACTTACGGTAAGTGCGTATTAACTTATTCATGAAAGTACGCTTCTGTTTTTGTTCAGCTCCTTTGATGTGTTTAAACTTGCCTGTGATGTTTACATTGCTAATTAGCATGAAATTGTAGGGGATATATCCCACCTGATATTCAGATTTTCTTTGGTTGATTCTTGAATTGTTACCATTTGGTTAGACGTCTCTGTGTTTCCTTTCCCACAACTGAGAACTTATTTCAGCGTCTCTCAAGCGTGAAGCAGTAGATTAATCATTAGACCCATCTGTAAGTCTTACTTTAGTGTTTTTCCCACTGACTAGCTCTTCAATGGCACCATGCATTAACTCCTAATGATGTACTATCCAGTGTGCTGACCCAGTAAGAATAGCCTGCGGTTATCATGCACATGGAACAATTTGACCATGAACTCACAAGAACACTTACACCCAGAGTTCAAAATTAACTTTTTGCCCCATGTTAAGGGCCAAGACTTGAGAAAATTAAAAACAACACTTGCCTTACAGTAAAGAGGCTTAATTCAAAGGTTTGTTCTTGTTTGCCAAGTTGCATTTCCCTCTTGAAGTGTAAATGGGGTGGCAAAGTTGCTTTACAATTGATTTGGAGAATACCTTCAAACCAGTTCTGACTGGAATTTTCACAAAACACAACTCTTCCGTTACCAACCTGCTGATCACACACTTTTAGACGCAGTCTTACATAACAGGACACTCACTGTTGCTCATCCACTTGTTGTCACAGGAACAAGGCATAACTGTGAGCAAGCTGCCCCAGTCTGTGCTCCAATTAGAGTCATAAAAGAGACTCGGCTTCAGCTGGTTCAGACTGGATGGATCATTCCTCAGTTCTTACTGCCCCACTTATTTCTGTTTTATTGACAAGTGTGGATTAAGTGTTCAGAAATATTTAAGGGTCACTGGTAGTGTTCTAGTTTTCTAATCATCTGTCAATTGTTCTATCTTTTTTTCTTTATTTCAAATCTCCCAACCTCGTTCTCCCGCTCTAGTCAGTGCCTCTGAACTGAAACTGCTTTCACTGTTGATTTGCTGTGCTTTCGTCAGCCCATAATTGTTGGCCATCTCTCCTTGCCTGTTGCCTTTTATAGAGAAAGACGGTGGATCAGTTGTCTTCATAGTAATCCTCTGAACAGCCACAGTGAATAGGAACAGAATAAGATTATTACATTTAAAATAAAATAATAAGTAGAACTTAAAAATAAATAAAATGTAATTTAAATGAAAATATATAATAATATAATTTAAATTAAATAAAAACAAATCATTTTTCACAAACATTTTTCTTTTTTTTTTGCCAGGATTGTTAAAATGTTGCTTTACTAAATTTAAAGTTATATATATATATATAACTTTAAATTTATATATTGGAAATAAATTAATAAATGAGATTCATTCATTAACAATTAATTTAACCTGATGAGTTATTAATCTGCTCCCTTGTTTCTTTTCAGCTGCCCAACATGTTTGGTGACCTGCGTGCCACCTTCATCGCACTTATGATTGGCTCGTACGCTTCCTCGGCTGTCACCTTTCCTGGGGTCAAGGTTTGTGAGATAAAACAATTTGGTGAAAAACAAGATTATAATGCCACATTATGTTCTTAGACACGGATTATCTTTACAGGTGATTTATGACCTTGGTGTGACCTTTATCACGATTCTGGTGGTCTGGGCGGCCTGTGCAGGCATCGTCTTCATCAACTGCTTCTTCAACTGGCCCTTAGAGCCTTTCCCTGGACCCGAGGACATGGACTACACGTAAGAAACCCACATAGACAAAACAAGTACGCATTAAATACCTACAATATTTGACACTGTTTGTTATAATATCTGTTTTGTCTCTCTGTCTGTCCAGTGTCAAGATCAAGTTCAGTTGGCTGGGATTTGACCATAAGATTACAGGAAAGCAGTTTTATAAGCAGGTGACGACAGTGGGCAAGCGTCTTAGCGTGGATAACACTCAGAAACAGAAAGAGCTTGCCAAAGAGGGCCAAAAACTCTGCCTGTCCACCATGGACCTGGAACTGCAGTGTGAGGCCAAGGAAGAAAGTAAGTGATGGTCCGACACAAGAAAAGACCAGAAATTATGGTTATTTGACAGGTCAGTAACTAGTTTATACGAACTCTGTTTTCTTTGTAGCTCAGTCATTCATGAAGAGCATTCTCAGCCCTCTCTTCATGCTGAGTCTGGTGACCATGTGTGTAACTCAACTGCGTCTCATCTTCTACATGGGAGCCATGAACAACATCTTGGAGTCCCTCAGTGGAGGAGATCTCAACACTGGTGAATAAGCATCTTTAAATATGTCAGAAAAAAATAAGGAAAAAAAAAATACAGCAATTATGCACCAAAATATACATTTAGAGCAACAACAGCAAAAACATTTGAATTATAATAATTCAGATATGTAAAAACAGCAAGAAAAAAACTTTTTTGTTTGTTTTACTATTTTTGCAGTTGAGAGAATGGAATTGGGTAAGAATCTGAGTATCACAGTAGAAACCATTAGAGCGCGTCTTTCCTAAAACTTGTAATTCTAGCATTTAACCTGTATGTCCTGTTCATCAAGCATAACCCATTCCCTGCCCACCTGTGCTCTGGGCTGTAATGCATACACAAGTCTGCAGAGCGCCATAAACTCAGCCATTAACCAGAGTAGTTATTAACTAACCTCAGACGTTATCTATTAGAGGTTATGTTATAACCTCTCTCTCTCTCTGTGTCGCTCAGTGAGCCTCTACACCTCCATTTTTGGCGTGATGCAACTCTTGTGCTTGATGACGACGCCGGTCATTGGTCAGATTATGGACTGGAAGCTAAAAGAATGTGATGATGGAGAAAACGACGAAAAAGAGCCCAACAAGTAGGTCATAAAACACTTTCAAGTGTGATGTGAATGTGACCTAAATAATAATTTTTGAAGCTCAAAATACTAAAACAAATCAGCTGTTTAAAATGTGTCGGTATTTGCTTTTTTTGTCTCTAGGGACGAGCCCCAGCCCAAACGCAGAGACAGACAAATTCAGAAAGTCACCAACGCCACACGTGCCTTCATCTTCACCAACATCCTACTTGTCGGCTTCGGCATCACCTGCCTAATTCCCAACCTCCCTCTTCAGGTGTGTGTTATGTATGGAGTTAATCCTGCAAAATGCTGAATATTACTGGTTGACACATTTAATAATGTAGTGTCTTTTTAATAATATGCTGTTTGCAGTGTATAATATTGAATTTTTCAGTATGCTCTGTTTGCAAGTGTTTTTATTGTTAAATATAACGACTAAAAATAAATCTAACTAAAACTATAAATAAAGCTATTAAAATTGTTAAATTCTAAAAATAGTAATAATAATAATAATACTTAACAAAAAAATATATAAAACTTACCAAAACTACAACAAATACAGAAAAAATACAGAAAATAAAAGTTAAAGACATTAAAAAATGTAAAAAATACTAAAATATCAACAGTTGTAAAAAACTAAAATTAGAAAGAGAGGTTATAACATAACCTCTAAATTATTTAAACAAACTTAAAATAAAGGACAAAGTTAATTTAAAATACTATATACTATACTATAATAAATAACACAGTTGTATTCTTTTTTTTCATGGATATTCTAGATATTTGCATATTTTGCACAGTATACTGTACATAGTACATATTGCAGCAACAGTGCAGAAGAGTGCAATTGCTAAATTTGGAATAGCATACTTATCTTAATATTTCATCTATGGAATAATATGCAAGCATACCATATAGCAGAAATATTAAGACTAGTATGCACACAGAAAAAAGAAGCAACAACCACCATTGGTGCCTTGAGTATCTGCTGAGTTGTACAGCAACTCCCCCTAGTGGTCCACTTATGAAACTAGCATGTCACGTGCTAATTTTGCCATAAGAAACAGCAGAATAAACAAGTTTTAATGTTTGTGATTTAACCTTATGTCTTCTTTCTCCAGATGCTCTCGTTTGTCCTTCACACCATCGTCAGAGGCTTCATTCACTCCGCCATCGGTGGACTTTACGCCGCCGTGTGAGTTTATCAATATTATCTATAAAACATGATTAAATTCCGCTTCTGATAATCACTTTTTCCTGTAATAGTCGCATTTAAATCATATAACATGATAACAAATAATCTGTTTGTGCGTCTGCAGATACCCATCCTCTCAGTTCGGGAGTCTGACAGGAATGCAGTCATTGGTTAGCGCTGTGTTCGCTCTGCTGCAGCAGCCTTTGTTCATGGCCATGATGGGACCACTGAAGGGAGACCCACTCTGGGTATGACACACAGCACGGAGAGCTTCAGTAATACCAAATGGATTAAATGCCTGTCAGGCACGTTTTGACCTCCTCTGTATGTTTTGTTTCTGGTGTAGGTGAATGTTGGTCTGCTGGCTGTCAGCATGCTGGGCTTCCTGTTACCACTCTACCTGCTGTACTTCAGGAAAACCCTGCACAAAAAGAGGAAGGAGAAAGAAAACAATGCTAAAATCTATCTCAAAATCAACGGCACTGATGTACCAGAGGCATTTGTATAAAGAAAGCAGACAAAGGGAAAAACAAAGGCATGAGAGAATCATCACAGCTACACAAAAACAGACCGTGCCTCTTACTTAGAGGTTAACTCAATGGACGAAAAGAGGAATAAGAAAGACAGAAAGCAACCCTCTTCTTCCCCTTTTTATTTTCATTTACACAGATATTTTATATTATGCATTTGCACATGTGATAAAGTTTCAACCCTGACTATTTCTCCATAAAACCAGGGGCATTTCAGTACACAGCATGATTTTTTTTAATATACACCATTTATGCCAACTGGATGTTTTTGAGCCAGACTGGCCTGCACAGACATTGTAATAATGCCAGTTGGCTGTCTCGCCCAGGAACACCCAAAACACCCCTATTCATTCAACTGAACTTCATAAGGGATAAACCATTATTGTCCCAGTTTTCACTGTAATAGTTGTGGCGCAGTGCAGTTGTATTCACAAAAGACCACATTTTTCATTTATACTGATCCACAAAGGGCTTTTTTATGTTTTTCTATGAAATAATGTTATTTATGAAAAGGATCTGTGGTCTCTTTTGACCATAGGACCTTTATGAAAGCCACAGTTTGTGCATTTCTGTTTGTACTGTATATTTGTTCTTACACTACATGCGCATGAGATGCATACATAAAAGCGGCTGAAATGCTTATGATCTGCGAGGTGATGGCTGAAAGCTGAGGCGCAGATGTCAGGGCAACAACAGCACTTTAAGCACATGTCCCATAGCCACCCCCCCCCTCATGACCCATAATTCCCTTTTTCTGTCTTTCTTTCACTAACATTTGGTGATGTTTCAGAGTGAGTTAAGAGTCATTTGTGTCACTGATCGTAAGATCGCGTTATAATGGACCTCTGAAGTAAAATATTATGTAGAACGCACAACTTAACTCACAAATGTGCCTTTTGTGCGGTTTACAGTGAAGTTAGCGATGCTGATGATAGCGGACAGGAGGACTGGAGCCATGGATACTGTGGAAGTGTTTTGGTGTTGTGTGTAACGTATTTATTTCTTTAAAATCTAATGGACCATATGGACAACGCAGCCTTATATGCAAAGGTTTTTATATTAACTTACACCTCAGTGTTTCAGTGGCTGTTTGTTTGTTTTTCAAAAAGCCTTCATGTATTGTTCTGTATGGCATTACTTTTGAGGAGTATATTCAATAAAATGTTTAATTATTGCTCATTGTTGTCGTATGTTAATTCATT
Organism: Enteromius paludinosus; assembly: GCA_032361165.1. NCBI lineage: Eukaryota > Metazoa > Chordata > Actinopteri > Cypriniformes > Cyprinidae > Enteromius > Enteromius paludinosus. Next base: position 7,868,844 of record JAUMHQ010000065.1, on the reverse strand, counting down.
GAAAACAGTACAGTGTCTATTATCCATTGTCTTTTTTAAAAAGCATAATTATTAATAAAAAATAAAAAAAACATTTCTGATGAAATCGTTAGTCATCTGATACTACCAGATGTCCTTAAAACCAGCGGGGGAAACTCTAGTTTTTGTGAACGTGGATTTTATTTTGTTTTGTAATAATGGAAATCGGGATATTGCGATTATTTCATAGACTGTTCTAGTTTTTAACAGTAATAAATGAAAACAAATCTGCATAGCGTTTAGCATAGAAACAAACTCACTTATTTTTGCTTTGCTACAATAAGCAATTAAATTATTTAGTTATTTTAATGACTAAAAATACTATTTAATCTGAATACTTTTTTTACATTTTTAATATCACACTATTTACCAAACATCACATAACAAAACAAAATAAAAAGAGAATAAGAATAATTGTGATATATTGACAACAATAACAGATAAAAAACAAATCGGCACGGTTTTGAGGAAAAATAGATAATATTTTATTTTGGGTGTAGTACAAGCAATAAGTTACATTTTTTATTTAGATTTTAAATATTTAATTTAATGTGAATATTTCCATTGTAAACAATTTCACATTGTTAATGAGTCTATATATAGTTGATCTTAATCATTAGTTAGAAATCAGATCAAAAATACTGTATACACAATCAGGTTTCTAGTCTGCTGCACAAATACATTTTGAAATATATAAATGAACAGTGAATGGGAGACAGTGTATTTAATGTGCTTTGAGAAACGCTTTGATGGAGGGCAGATCGTACTGTAACTACACGAAAATAATCGGATGGTGGGATCTGTCTCCAGATGTGCTATAAATAGACTGCACCAGTTTATCGTTACATAATTTGTGACAGATTGAAATTTGACTAATATACAGAGAGCTATGCGACCACCAGCTGTTACATCACACAAGCGACCACCTCAAGCCATCCATCGCCGGTCGTCCCCGTTTTTTTTTTAAATAAAGCATTAAGTCTGACCACGATCACCCCCCCCCTCCTCCTCCTCCTCTTCAAAATCATACATGACGTCATCACTCTATGTCACAGCATCAGGGCTTGTCGTTGACGCCCCCCTCGGCCCTGATCAGGAAGTGAATCTGTGGGAAATAGAAAAACGGTCCCTAGAATGACATAGAAGCGGGTGAGGTGGGGTAGACCGAGACACCGGGACTAACGCAGGACTCGACACCCATTTGGATTCATCCAGGTGCAAAACCACGTTATCTTTGGAGGGCATAAAGCACCGGAGAAAATGCTGATTAAAGAATTGTAAGTGCAGCGTTATTTTTTGATCTGATTGTGATGGGAGCATCCTCTGTGCGTCCGTGCAGCGCAGGTACTAGAGGCCATGGCGACATTGTAAACTTGACTTTCTAACAGTTCACATTTAAAGCCCTTGATCGTGAATATTTGTGAAGCATTTAATACACAAAGGTCTTTGGTGCATAATTGTTCATTTACCTTGGCCTACAGTACACTTTATGTATGTTAAAACGTGACTGTGACGTTTAGAATGGTGCAATTATACCTCTGAATATTATTAATACTATTTTTTACTCAACTAAATGCTTTTCATGGGATGTTTTGGCACTGACATCACGTCAACCGAGTTTAATCGTCTCTTCATTGTGTTATTGATACGCTCGTGAAGGTGAAACGGACCGAACTGAGCACACCGCGTTCCGATATTAAATGGCGCCTGTGTATTTATACTAATACTTTCAGAAACATCCCGTTCGTTCATCACCATGTGGCCACGAGATTGGCTATATTCACATTTTCGTTCAACCGTCCGCGCTTTTCAGTACAACTGTGGGTCCGTTCACCTAGGGCACGTTTCATTGAACCGCGCGACCGACTATAACTTGATAATATACTCCAAACCTCCCTCCGCAAGTCACCTTTGCAATATTAATAACCTTTCATTGCCCACAAACACACAGGGCACCATCATAAAGGTCACTGAAACCATATGTGGCTTTCTATTCATCTACAAACAGTGCAGGTAATAGCCTAACATATAGCTATAATATTTTCTGACGTCCTTGGTCTAAAGAAGCCTGGTGTGTTTATTGGATTTAGAAAGGTTCTGGTAGTGCACATTGTTTTATTTAAAATGACTAAAATAAGTTCTGTTGGTAATTGTACAGTTCAAAACGTCCTGTCGCGCCCCTATCGTCAAACTATGGCGTTTTCTACAAACACCGTTAAGGTGTAAAACCACTCCGATATTGAAACACATGACAGTAGCTCGCGTGACAGCTGTTGTGTTGATGTAGCAAACGATACAGACCGCTAATGTCGAATAATTTCTGTTCGCGTGCGTTACATTTAGCCCACATTTCGAGTAACGTTAAACTTTGTGTAACAGTTAAACTATGACACTTTCATCTGGTTAGACTGGGACATCAGTTAACAAGCAAACCATCGTGTTTTTCCTCATTTGTCCTTCAGAAATACCTCTTTCTGCGGTTTTAAATCCGCTGTCGAGGTGCTCTTTTGTGCAGGAATGCGCGCACACACATCCTCTGAATGACTCAGCCACGAGCTGAATCTCTTCAACGCGATGCGTGTAATAAGGACGCGCCGCGAACCTATGAGCTATCGCGTGTCATACGCTCCTCGTCTCTGGCATCTCTCTGACGTCACTTTCAGCGGCGTCATGGAGTTTTTAAGGGATAAATAGGGTTCTTCAGAGAACGAGGTGTCCGTGATGCCGCATATGACTTTGGTTGAATGCGTTAATCTTCATATTTTAGAAACTAGCCTGCTGCAATAAACAACTGGCACATTTTTAAGAGGATCAGGTTCTCTTGGCTCTACAGTGGATGCTTGTACACCTCATGTCCCCCGGGGCTGCTGTCCATGGTACTAAAAATAACTTTCAACACTAAAAATACCTTTGGGTAAAGAATTAGACCTATAACGCGAATTGAAATGTGGTTTGAGTTTCAGTTTTGATAAGTTGTATTTAATCAGGAATAAACTCCAGGTGTCATGTTCATTTAATTATTATATAGCCTATTATTTAAAGTAGTCAAGCTAAAAATTTAAGTGAAATGAGATTGATATAAAAACGTAAATCTTTATATCATGGATATTATGTATTAAACTGTCTACATTTTTGTGATTTTAGTAGACAGTCTATGTTTCGTTGGAATATATGTGAGCTAAAGCAGTGTCCTCTTGTTCTGTGTGCCTCTTTCTCACTGCTCTGGTGACACTTTCTTGTGATCTAGTTCACATCCAGGGTTCAGACACAGTGTCTGCTGGGTCTCTTGCATATCTTAATTGCCATAAAGACCATTTTAGTCACACTTGCCTCAATGTCATTTTAATATTACAGTCTATCTGTTTGTTAAACACCCTTCTGGCCTGTGAAATCTTGTGGAAAATAATGTCTTGCTAGTTTTTTTTTAATTTGTCGCACTAACAATAACAATTCCGTCATTTTGTCTTTTTTCCCTGAAAATGAAATGTTTCCCTGAAAAGAAAAACATGGTCGACTAATTTGGTAACTGGATTTCATGTCTCCTTAAATACAAACCAATAATATTTTACACTTTTGGTGTATCGAAAGTTTAATTTATAAAAGGATCTTTTTATTTACCTGATTTTTTGGGTTTTCTTCACACATTATCATGTCTTATATTACATTTTTACTGACACTGTTGCATTGGAAAACAATACACCAACTCTTAAAAAAATAAACAATAAACAATGGATAAAAAATTGTTGGCTGTGGTAGAAATTATGACATAACTGTGGGACAGTATGGTTTATTGTCATTACATTTAGGAAATTAAAAGTGTGGCTTTAGGACAAGGGTAATATACAATCTATAAATACCATAGCAGAAAGTAAAAAAAAACATTAAACAATATGTAAAATTTCACATTACCATGTTTTAATCTCTAGACAGATGCTGTGACAGATTTAGTAAAATAGCAGTGCTGACCTTTCAGCTGAATATTGAATTTCACAATCTATTTGTAAACTTGATTGTCTTGTTAACGAAACAATAAGTAAAGCCTTTCTTAAACAGCGAAATGCAGCCATGCGGGCGAAGGCATTTATAATGCAGAAAGTAGCCTGGGTGTCATGGAGGCAGAGTACATGAGACACCAAATCTAGCACTGTGACCGATAGTCCCTGTTCAGGACACAGGCAGTACTCGGGAGGGCAAGGTGACTCCTGCTATTAGCAGATGCTAACAGCAAACAGTAAAACACACCTGTGCTACCATGGCGTTTGATAAATAGTGAGACTTCCCACTGAGTTTATAGAGCATCTAAAATATATGGCCAGGACAGAAATTCCCTCAAGCGCGAAACGAGTATATACTGCAAAATCATGATCATTTTCAGTATTTTTGACTGATCAGAACTATCCAAACCACTTGTTCTCATTAAGGCATGGACTACTTTGTCAACGATCTTGTTAGAGATTAAAGGTAAACCTAGTCCTTGACTTCCTGACAAGCTCATGCTTCATGTCAGAGAAGCCCTCATAAGTCAGGTGTAGACAGTCCTGAGTGTGTGTGTGTGTCTGTGTTCATGTCATAAGGCAGATAATGAGAGAGCTGTGCTGGAATGGAGCGCAGTAGTGGTGTTGTCTTACTCCTGAGAAGTATTGATTATATATGTGAGCTGCACAGAACTTGGTACGCTGCCAACTACCATCCAGAAACAGTACACAGACGAGGGACAAGGAATAGCTTTTATAGTTTTGCTAATATGAACGGATTCATTTTGTATGTTGATACTTAAAGCCGCTAATGCGTTGAAGAGACAAAGCCAAGGAGGTCTTGGTGCAGAGATTGTGTTATAGTTTCTCTGTCATTTTTGTAGGCGCTGTAAGTTTTGGTTTAATAGGAATATAAGACATTTTTTATTCGAAACTGCTTGAGTTGGTTTGAGCGGGACGTTTATTATGAAAAACCGGAAAAGGGAATAAGAAAGACCGATGTCTGCAGCTCATGGCTGTTAGAAAAGTGTTCATGTTCTGAAGATTATAGTGTACTCATCTGGAGTCA
>JAUMHQ010000065.1:7815267-7826581 GCA_032361165.1 Enteromius paludinosus | reverse complement strand
TCGAAGCTTTGAATCTTTTCCCGGAACAGTCAAGGGAAAGCCTCAGTGATTCATGAGGCTTCATTTCCCCATCCCTAAGACAAAGTCGTAAATCCAGGTAGAGCAAAGGTCGGTAACGAGGAATCCAGAATAAACAACAAATGACTTGAAACACGAAAGAAAACACAGGGTATGACGGCAATACAAATAAACAATGACCCGTGACTAGACAGACAAACAGACCGGTATTTATACAGGTGGAACTGATTGAATGATTGAATCAAACTAGCAACATCTGTGGGGGAGAGATGCATTCTGGGGAATGGAGTCCGGGAGTAAAAACAGAAACAAAACACATGGAGTACATAGAAAGCTGGAGTGCCAAACACAGTCTTTAGCTGGCAGCTCCAGCTGGGCGTGACATCAGCATTGTTTCATGGTTAATCTCATCAATAATTACCTCTTTTTTAAAAATAATTACCTCTCTTACTACATCTAAAGCATTTTTTAGTAGATCAATGTGTTTTATTCAGATCTTGGTTTGTGCCTGAGGCTAGAATGCAAAGCAAGACGACGTTAACATCGGAAATGTAAAGGCGGTAATGTGATTCATTAAAGGCTGCTGAATCAGAACTCATGCTAATACAGGAAGACAGAGCAGAAACATGATGAGGTCGAGCTCCAGACTGTCTGCTCTGTATCTGCACACACAGGTGATGGAACTCCCATTATAAATCACAGCTGCAATGATTTAGGCCTCAGTCTGGAAGCTGGTAAATTTGACTAGTCATCCAAAAATGAACTAGTTCATTAGTATGGTGTATTTACCCCCTTAAAAATAATGCTGCTGCACAAGTAAACTGCTCTATGCTAAGTCAGGTTAAAACGTAACACACAAACACAAATTAAGACATATAAAAAATATAAGAACTTCAAAATCATTAGATTCAAATGTTGAAACCAACACAAGGTTCATTGATTTGTTCATTGCTTTTTAAGATGATCAAGATAGTTTCTCTTAGCTACTAAGCTAGTTTAACAGCCTGCTGAGAAGAAACCCCCCCCAGCGAAACAGTACCAAAACATAACATGCTGCTGACTAGCTAAGCTAATCTTTCTAGCAGGGATAAAAGAGCGGTACTGAGAACAAATGATGAGAGGAGTAAACTCTTTTAGGCATTCGAAGCCACCACAGTGAGAGCAAGACTCGAGACTGTGCAGATGTAACAGCAGGAGCTTTGGACTCAGTAGGGACAGGATGAACTCTCTGACACTTGCTGCAAGTGCCCCAGCTGGTTTACTGTGTCACACACACCGTCTCGTCTTCTCACAAGTTAGTGCTAGTTCATGCTTAATAGTAATTGCAGGTAGACCTGTGAGCTGAGGCTTTTTTAAATGTGTTTCTTTAACTTTCAAATGTCCACATAAATGCCTACATTTTAATATTTACATCTCATTTTAAAGGGTTAGTTTGCCCAAAAATTACAATTCAGGCTGTAATTAATCACCCTAATGTCGTTCCAAACCCGTAAGACTTTTGTTCATTGTCAGAATACAAAAATTAAGATATTTTTTATGAAATCCGAGAGCCCTGACCCTCTAAACATACAGTGGGGTGACTTCTATATTGCTTTGATTCAACATACCTCCAGCGCATCTTTAAAGCAGTAGGAATCAATGTCATACACTGATCGATCTGCACAGGCAAACAAAGCCAAAACCTAGATATTTTAGGCAATATAGAAATCCTGGCAGGATGCGTCTTGGGAAAATGGCACGTACGGTAAAATAAGCAACCTGATTAAATGACAAAAACAGAAGAATAAAGTAATGGAGAACAGATCCCTGTATAGTTCCCCTTCACGCTCTATGATTTTGCTTTATACACAACAATCACCTGATAAGCTTGTAAGAACAGGAAACCCTAACACATTATAGGTGACAACCTAAAATTTAGCGCATGCCATACATTCTGTTTACTAATAAACACATAGGATAATATTGCAAATCACTTTTATAATTAACTTCCATACATAAAAAAACCCCCAAAAACATTATCAGTGCTTACTTTATCATGCAGTGCGAATGACCCAAAATACGTTACTTATCCTCCTCTGGATGGTGCTGTGATCCCAGACTTGTCGCCATTTGGCTTTTTACCATATTTGGGACTTTAACAACTGATACAAAACAGTGATTGTAGTTATCTCCACCATGGTTGATCGTGCTATGTTTTTATTTGCGTGAGTGACACGGAAAATCTCGCAAGTAATCTTGAGCGAATGACGAGATGTGCATATTCGTTTGTGCGTATGCGTTTGGTGTGAACGCACCATTAGCCTACTATTCCTCACAATACTATGCTACTATCCTTTTTTCCCTGTATTGATTTACCATTTGTATAACCACAATTTTACTACAAGTACCATGGTTCAACTGATTGGTGAAAGAAAACCATTATTAATTTGTGATTACCATGGTTGTAGTAAAACCACTTTTTCATGCTAAAGGTTAGCATTATTTTTATCACGCAAACAGTTAGCTTAAACAGTATTAGCTTGTCCTGTCCTGTATGTGCGATTGACATGGTTAAGGTGTACAAAAAATGCAGTAGACTCCATTGCAAAGAACTGGCAACCACTCACAACAAACAAACACCTGTATTGAATGGAGCGGAGGCATGCGGATCCATGTGCATAAACTCTTTATTGGGTGGTCAGCAGGCAGGGTCAAGGTCACAGGCAAACAGGTACAGAGGAGACAGAGCAGATTCACGGCCGATATAAACAGGCGAGAAGGTCGAGACAGGCAGCAAACCATCAAACTATGACAAAACGGGCAAAGGGTCAAAAACACAGAAATCAAACACAGGAATAATGCTCACAAACGAATCACAGGGATATCAAGACTTTGCAACGATCTCAGTTTGGCAAGTGTTTAAATGCAGTGAGATAATTGGTGTGGTTAATTGGATGCAGGTGTTGATTACAGAATGTAAACAGGTGTGGGTGTGCACTGCATGATGGGAAGTTGAGTCCATAATGGAATGTGAGTCCAGGTGAGGTGAAGTGAAGAGAGAGCCCTAGGGCTCCACTAGAGGTGGCTGTGACAACACAGAGGCAGGAGGCTTTCGAACTTGAGGTGTATTAAAGGTTCTGGCAACACCCTACAAACTCTAGCATCTACACCAGTGGTCTCAAACTCAATTCCTGGAGGGCCACAGCTCTGCAGAGTTTAGCTCCAACCAGCTCCAAATCACACCTGCTTGTAAGTTTCTAGTGATCCTGAAGAGCTTGATTAGCTGAATCAGGTGTGCTTTATTAGGGTTGGAGCTAAACTGTGCAGAGCTGTGGCCCCTTCAGGAATTGAGTTTGAGACCAATGATCTACACAGTCATGCATGTTTTGCACAGACACCCCAAAAACTCAAACTTGTTTTTAAGATGCCCTGAGTTCGAGTGTGGGTGGTTTGTATCCCAGGCGAGACAAGATGTGGACACAGTGCTTGAGGGCTCCAGGTTCAAAGGTCCCTAGACTTCTTTTGATTACAACCTTGCCCCGAAATGCTCCAGGGTGTGCCTGTGTGTAAATGTGAACTTGCTCCTCATGCAAAACCAGAACTTCTTGTGCAAAAAACTTTTTCATTTCATGCTCTTGCATAGCAGAGGAACAAAGCTGTCAAATGACTGCAAACCCTCAGACATTCTCTTCACGTTCGAAGCTTGTATCACCCACAGTGAAGGTTTGTGGCTTGCAGTGCCTCTCTTTCAAAAGGTGCACAATGCCTTTATGTAGATAATATATTTAAACACTCTGATCAACATTTTATAAGCATATAACGACAGAAATGGAAGGGCTGTCTCTCCCCTTGAGTGTCCCAGTCTAACCTCTAAGGATCCTGAGCAGTTTTTCTTTTTCTCTTCACCTTGTTCTGCTTCTCGATATATATCTTACCCGACAGTCACTCTTTCTACTAATGAAGGCCATTTCCTCTTGTGGAATGAGAGGTTACTAAGTCACCAGACCCATAAAAGCACCATGACCTGTAGAGTGTCCGATAGCAAGGTGTCCTTCCAAGAGCTGTCACTCACTCAGCCTGGTCACTGGAATCCAATAAATGTGGGTCAGAGGGAATGTTATAAATTAGTATGAAAACTCCCACTGTTCTTCCCAGTCTGCTTCCTTATTATCCTTACAGTGTGACTGAATGTGGAGGATTCATATTGCTTTAGACAAGAGAGTGAAATGAAAGGGAGCTTTTTCATTCCTTTGATCACAGAGCTTCACACTTCTGTATCTTTCCTCTGTTCTTTTCTTCAGGAATCGTCAGAAGAGCTGCGTGGCCTATCATGAGCTGCAAGGATCTCATCAAGAAAACATCTAACGGCGGTAATTATTCAATCCTGCTGCTCATTAAGAAACCTTCTATTGCCCATTCTTCAGAGACAAAGACGGAAAAAGGAACAACTGTGAAGTATGGCCAGAGCTCTTTCAGAACTCCTCCGAAGTGCATGCACAGGAACTATTAAACCACTATTTTCTTCACTTTGGAAACGCACAACACACATAAGATGGAAATTAAATAGTTAATAACAGGATGTTTTTTTAATTAGTCTCAGCCTCTAATGACGTGTCTGTAGACTGTCCTAAGGCAGGTATTTGAAGCTGCGACTAATGCTTTTGATCATGAAATAATCGCTGGATTTGATTTCATTTAATAATATTTTTCAAAGATATGTACAATTATGTTTGAGGCAGTTAGTAGCAATTTATATAGATATAGCTAGATATCCAGCAGTAGAACGATATATTCAGTTTTGGAGTTATGTGTGGCAGTTCTTTTTACTTCTGGATGGGTCGGTAATCACATCTACATAAAAAACGATTCTCTGAAACATACATATGTATATGCATATGCATAATTAATATACACATTTCAAGAACATATATTATGTACACAAAAACTTTATATATTGGAATATTCAATTTGCATTTTTACAGTAACATAAGCTTACTTTTCCAGTAAAACAAAAATTGGCATCAAACTTTAACAATGGCTTCCATAAACCTACAATAGTGGGTTAAATTCGAAAACAAGAAAAACAAGGAGATACGCATGTTGTGAGCGAAAGGTTAACACAATGGATGATTCAGCACTGGATGTGTCCAAAAATGGTCAGAAACTACTTTGAAATGAAACAAGCTCACCTGCAATTGAGCCCAAATTGGAGGGGAGCAAAAACCTTTTTCCTGATCCGACAAATTGGAGCTTTTTGAAGCGAGCACTGCAGTGAATAAAGTACTTCTTCTTGTCCCAAAATGAAAACTACAAGGGATAAAGTGAGTAATTCATGCAGAACGCCTGTGGAAAGGGCTGTTCAGGGTAACGGGTGATGCTTCCTACAAGCAGGCCTGATCGAAACCAGCGTGATGTTTATTTATGTCCGAGTGCTGAGGGTACCATGTGAAACCTGCAATATTGAACGAACACCCTAGCTATCCAGCAAGGCTCATCCTTTTAAACTGCGATAGCTGCGAGCAAAGAAGTGCAAATTCAGAGTGTATATGCTGCTTTGTTTCTGAGAAAGAGAATAGAATGAGTGAGATAGCAAAAGAACAAGAGTGAGATAAGGCAGAGAGAGAGAGAGAGGGGGGAAACGATGATTGAGATGATGGGTCCCATTAAAGAGAAATGGGGAGAAAAGACAAACTTTAAACTGACTTTGAAGCAACAGTCCTTTAAATAAATCATGTTGTGAGTGTCCCAAAATGGAGGCTGCATCCGGCACCTGCGTCTCGTTTTAATAATTCATTTTCTGTCACAATCAGACATTCCTCCAAAGCGTGTATGTGTGTGTGTGTGGTGTAAACTTGTTTATGTGTGTGTGAGAGAGAGAAGGAGGTTGTTTATCTTTTTTATCAGGTCTTTAAAACGTGAACAGTAGATGACAGAGAGAAAAACACTACTGCTAGCTGCTAGATTTGCATGGGGTAGATAGTTTGCACTTACAATGAACTGAAAGAAACAATGATGAGTTTAGTTTTGCAATTTAAAACAATATAAGAAGAATTAATTTCATGAGTTTCTTAGCAACAGAAATCTTGCTATAAAGTATAAAGGTCAGTCTCTAGGGGATGCCGGGGCAACACTCAAATTATTTGAAAAGCCATCAAAAAAGATAGACTGGTGATTTTTGTTCTGCACTCGTTTAGTAGTTATTTACATCTGCCTAAAAATATATAGTATATATATATATAGTGATTGTTTCACTTTGTGAGATTTTTTTTTTTCATTTCTAAAAAAAATAATAAAATATTATAAATAAACTGATCTTTTGCATTATGGGTTTATTAATGGGGCAGTTATATTATAGACCTATATGCTGGTAGATTTGTAGCATTTCCAGAGTTATGAAGAATTATTGTAGGCTGTTGTTTGAATCACATATAATCCATTCATCCATCTATACAAGCTTTCAATATCTAATATGGACAAGAATGTGCGGTTTCATTGAAAATGTTTGTTTCACTTTCCACCTATTCATCCATCTTTTTTATTCATCTGTATACCCTTAATAAGCTGCCTAGCCAGTCGTCCATGAAAAGGAAGGCGAGGCAGACCGTAAAGGATAAATATGAGGAAGACGTTGTGAAACTAATAGGCTGAGTTTCCTATAGCTGAGAAAACAAATGATACATTTATCAGTCTATAAATAAGCGGCAGCCAAAGATCAATAGCAATATGAAACCAAGGGGGTGTGTTTATGGACCTGCCCTGAGCGAGAGTGAGGGAGAGCTAAACAGAAAGTTTATATTATGAACTGAAAGTTACCAAGGCTTTCACAGGCTAACTGATTGGAGACGGGTCTTTCAACTGTTCGTTACAGGTCTACCTTATTCCCTGGCTGGAGCGCTCCATCAGAAAACAGCCTGGGGAAATGACTGAATGGGCAGTTACTAGCAGTGGAGAAAAGGGAGGGAAAGATAGAGACAGATTGAGAACTCTGAAAATAAATCAGGTTTGGAGGAACAGTTTGAAGTTTGGCTTAAAACCTCCCCAAGGGTTCATCTCCATTTCCAGAGTTCCTGCTGTATCCAGGCTAGTACTTTAAGGGCTCCGTACTCATGTTTGAGGGACAAACACACTCTTAAAGGTGGAGTATCTAATATTGGGTACTGAAGTCCAGATTTAAAATATTAAAGAGGGTCGTTTTCCCTCAGACTTGAATCTTATGCGGGTTGCCAGATTGAGGACATGTAACAGCAATACAGGCCATGACCACTGCACCTAAGCTGATGTGAAGATTTATCCATGTTTTAATATGCCTCTGGTCACAGAGCTTTACATGCATGCTGAAACTTCTTAGGCTGAGTAGAATCTGCGATCTCATGGCCAGTTTGTTTGCTGCTTTCATTGCAGTTTTCTGCCAACTGGCAACCCAGGGTATATTGGATAAATTGGTGGAAGTGGGTGGAATCACACAGACTCAAACTGGCTATAAGACATGGAACTCACAATTCAAAGTAGAACAACTGGCTGTACCATTGTTCAAAACTATGTGAATTTAACATGTTTCCTAAAACATACCTAAATAATCTGGCATTTTTATGCATAATCTGTAATCTCTAGCTTCCGCTAACTGTCGTTTGCACATACACGAGAGAGTGGCATTCCAGTGAATGGATGTAAATGAATGTGGAAGTGCTTTGGAAAGAATTAAATGATGTTTGCAAACAAATTTTTGGAGGAGCACGTACAAGTAATTAACTGCAGCCAACCCCTCGTTTTCCTATCATCCTATTACCCTATCAGAGCAAGAGATACTTCCAATAAATAGTACAAGCCTGATGGATGTTGAGATATTAAGGTCCAAAAATGGAAAAAAAATAATTTACACCAATGTTCAGAGCAATATTTCCCATGAATGAGACCAGGTGTGAACATGAAACTTTTTTTTTGAAAGAGCATATTGTTATTGATAAAATATTTAAAAAATGGGATGGGGTTTTGCTTCATTTTTCTGTAATAATAAAAAAAAAATCATTGTTGTGTGACATTCACAACTACTCTAGTACCAGCTATTTTGAACTCATATGCCTAAACTAATGCTATAATGTAGCATTCCATTGTGCTCGGGACTCGGGGAAGTTCGACCTCCACCTCGGGAAAGTGCCAATGGAAGTTGGGGTTCCAAAACACACACTCGGGCCAGTTCAGTGCAGACCGAGTTGGTTGGAATTATCCATAGGCATCCATACTTTTGCCAGCTGTTACAATGGAACGCATTTACGATGGACATCGGGAGAACTGACTCGGATTCACCGACTACCTACGTTCAATGGCGTTCACATTCATGAACAACTTTCAGCAACTGTTATGTCACACATTTATTTGTGTTGGTGGTATACATTATTAAAGTGACTCATGTCTGGAAGTAAGTTTTTTGTATTTTGTATAAGTGGAACATTAATAAATTCTGTTGAAATGCCCATACCAAGTTGAATAGCAAAAGTGAGCAATAGTATCGAAACTGAGTTTTAAAAAAATCATTACAGAAAAACTCCATCCTATTTTTTAAATATTTTATCCATAACAATATGCACTTTCAAAAAAACAAGTTTCATGTTCACATCAGGTGTCATTCATGGCAACTATTGCTCTGAACATGGGTGAGTTATCCCCCCACCCCCCCATTTTTGGACCTTAATATCTCAACATCCATCAGACTCTATTGTCTGATATCAAAGGATGTGGAAGACATGGTACATATCAGACCATTTACTAAGTGTGTTGCATATACATTGAAAATTGAGGTTTCTATGGACATCTAAAAACCTGAAAAAAGGTCTGAAAATCTGAAAAAAGTAATAGTTTCAAAAAAGTAGAGGGTCAGCATTCAGGTGTAAATTCAGTAACAATGCTGTGAGTAATTCATGCAGTTCTGGACTAAGACTCTTAGGCCATAAAATTTCATGGACCTGGCACAACTAGTTCAGGAGATATTTCAGTATGAACATGGTCACTCAGACTGTGATGCCAAAGCGGGGTAAAAAATAAGCATTTCATTACCCATAAGGGAACCTTAAATATTATACTGCATGAACTCTACATAGGAAAAAAACCTTGCATTCAAAGAATCTTTCATCTAGAACTCTCAAAGAACTTGAAAACTTTACAGTCCATAAAAGAACTTACACTATAAGAAAATTTTTACCAGGCACTAAGACAAAAAAAAATTAAAATCGAACAGCATGGCATACAATTACTGCTTAAAGAACTCTTCAAACCAAGCTTAACACAGAAAAATTATGTTTGCATAACCAAAGAACCTTCAAATTGCCTAAAGAGACTATATACCTCAAAAAATCAGTTTGGGCTGCTCTACAAAAAAAAAAAAAACAACTTCAACTGATTTATGGGAAGGGCAGCAGTGCTCACCTTCAGAGTTCAGACTTCATAGACTATATAAAGTGGATTGTCATAAAATTCAACCAGCTGTAATGAGGCCGAAATGAGATCATGATTTATTCAATCTCTTGCTCTACTTTAAAGCTGTATTTTTCAATAAACGCCATACTCTCTGAAGCTTACTATTGCATAATGAAATACGACTCTGTTCACCTCTTTAATACCACGGCTGTTTTGAGCTAGTTTGGGAAATGTTTTTTATACAGGTAACTTTAGCATTTTACCAGGGTCAGAATCAAGGTTCTGTTTACAGCCCAACCAGTGTGTGCTTAGGACACAAGAGACCGCCAGGATCTTTTTTTTAGCTGCAAGTATATACCAAACACACACATACTTACACAACTTTGAAGCCGTGAACAGACAATAATCTAACTCACTACATGTTGCAGCACATGAAGAAAAGATAGATACTGTAGTTACAAGGAGAGTCAATGAGGAAAATGTGTAGTTAAATCTTTTCAGATTACGGTGATTAAAGGAAGCAATCAATCTCGCTAATCACATTCTGAAATGAATGGATATATATTTTTTTATCAATTATTTTCTACATTTGTTACTTTTGGATAAAGTGCATTAATCCACAACTGTACATTCAATAATTTGTCTGTTTTTGTACTGAGTTACTGATTCAGAAGCACACTCATATGCATTTTGTTTTGTGGTTTCACTAGACTGGAGTGAAAATCAATTGAGATAACAAATTCCAATGTCAGATCCACTTGTTATAACAAACAAAATGAAGACTCCTCCTTAAACAATGGAGATGCTTATATACATCCCTGCCACAAGTAATTTCATAAAGTGGTATGGAAAAATAAGCCATTGAAATATAAGGTGATGGAAATATCATCTATCGAGTGATTGTTATAGGGCAAACTTACGATCACAGACCAGCCCAGACTGTTGCCCACTACACAACATCCCATTTTTTTGTCAATGGTTTAGGAGTGGAAGGTTCTAATAGAGATAAAAAACTTACCAGGAATGACTGTGCTCGGCCATTGAATGGCTTGGGCTCTGTGAAGAACTCTGTGTCCTGCACAAGCCTCCCGTGACCCCCGTACCGAAGCTCATCCGAGTTCAATTTGATCTTATAACTGATATGAAACATGATCAAGGAACTGTAAGGAGACTCTGGTGAAACGCTGTTTGGTCTTGTGACATTTATCTCTCTCTTATTCTTTCCCTCTATCTCGTCAGGAGTAGCTCAGGGACAGATTGTTGGTCGGATAATGATAAATGCAGGAGATGTGATGGATGGTAGTGCTGTCTAGTAACAGTTCGAGACTGAAGCCACCGGAAAAATGACACACGAGACATTGCTATCTACATCTCTGAGGTGAGACATGCACATTTGCAGCCATTAAAGAGACCTCTAATCAATGATACTTGCTTGAGAGAGAAATCCAAAGATTAAAAAATTGTTAAATTTCATTAAAGGTAAAAGATAATTTGTAGTCTCAATGCTCAATGTCATGAACTGTGAAAAAATGTAATAGTTTTCTATGAGCATGCTCACACCAGCGTCTAATATAAAAAAAAAATGCTCTGCTCTAGACATTTCTCTGGCAAACTAATTAGCTCTAGACACTGATGATTTACCTGATGTAAATTAAATGCTACGTGTCATTTTGTTTATTGCGGTTTTATTGACCACATTTGGTGATTGAGTAATTCCAAGAGGCGTCAAATGTTCATTCATGTTTATTTTGCATTAAAACTAGTGAAACTGTATAAAACTGTTTATACAGGGATCTGTCACAACCAGTGTTGGGGCTAGTTACTCAAAGAAGTAATATATTACATATTACTCTCAAAAATAGTAGTGCCCTACATTACTTTATTACTCCCTGGAGAAAGTAACTAG
>JAUMHQ010000065.1:7795974-7813022 GCA_032361165.1 Enteromius paludinosus | reverse complement strand
GCACTGCGAGGCACTCAGTCTTACCACTCTCCGCGCTAAGATAGTGTCCTTTTCAGGACGCGACTTCTGCCCCCGAGGCAGCGGGGCAGAGGGGCACAGCGCTTTGAGGATGATGAGCTCATGCTGGCGCAGCTCCCGCATGCCTCACCACCTCCCTGGAGAGCTGTTTCACCCGTTTGCTTCCTAAATGAAGGCCAGTGTCCCTTTGCGGCTGCGAGCAACCTCGTCTCATTTGGGAACAGTGAAGACGAGCTGCAAGAGGACTCCATGTCTTTTGCAGCGTCAGATGCAGAGGAGCTGTCAGGCTCAGGTGACCCCGCCCAGTCTGCTCTGGTTCTGGTAGACAGTATGACAGTGGTGTCATACAGAAATCATCAGGGAGGTCTGTCATCAAAGCACCCTTTCAGATTGTCTGCGCGCCTCCTCAGATGGGCCAAGCACAATCTGCCCTTGATAAGAGCAACTCACATGCTTGGCAAACTGAACAAGGGTGCTGTCACGGGAAGCAGTCCATCCACAGGAATGGGCTCTCCACCCAGGAACTACCCAGTTAAACTGGAAAATGTTCAGCAAAGTGGAAGTGGGTCTTTTTGCTTGGGACAGAAACACAAGCTTATTTCACGAGGGAAATGGACGCGCTGGCCCAGAACTGGCCCAGCCTCTTCCTCTATGCTTTTCCCCCAATCGTGCTGATTCCCCAAGTTATCAGCTGAATCAGGGAAGAAGGTCACAAAGTTCTCCTGGTCGCCCCCCTCTGTGGATTGCAGACCTGCACACAATACTGACGGCAGCCCCATGGCCCATTCCCCTAAAACAAGACCTCCAGCCTGTGGGCCCTAAATGTTTGACATCTCGATGGAAGCCTGTTTGCCTCCCCGAGCGCATACTAAACCATATCTCACGCTAGAGCCCCATCTACGAGACATGCTTATATACTTGTATGCTGTGAAATGGTCAGTATGTTCGAGCAGGCCAGACCGTGGGCAAGGATATTCTTATTATCCATTTTCTAAGAGGTGCTAGACAGCTCAGGCCCTCTCGCACCAATCCCACTGAGCTTGAAGCCCTCAGAGGTGTGCCCTTTGAACCCCTGCAAACGGCTACAGTAAAAGCGCTGCCGCTAAAGACTGTTCTGCTGCTGGCATTGGCAGTAAAGCGAGTAGGTTTGCAAGCACTGTCTGTGAGCCCCGCCTGCCTGGAATTCGGGCCCAATGACTCAAAGGTCATCCTGAAACCAAGGCTTGGTTATATACCGAAGGTGCTCTACACTCCGTTCAGAGCAGCATCTCTTTTGGCCCCCAAACGAGGGCCATTACTTTAACCCCCTCTGCCCCGCCAGGGCATTGAGAGCCTACAACATTGAACGGTTGGCCTCCTTTAGATGGTCTGACCAGCTGTTTATCTGCTTCGGCGTCCGCTCTAAAGGGCTACCGGTCTCGAAGCAAAGGCTTTCTATGTGGGTTATGGACACTATTTTGATAGCTTACTTTTCTCTATGCCAGGACTGCCCCATAGGAGTAAAAGCCCATTCAACTAGGGGCATCGCCTCATCATGGTCTAACGGAATCTCCCTGTCAGAGATTAGCTGGTCCTCCCCGTCCACATTTGCCAGGTTTTACAATTTGGATGTCCCGGCATTACATGCCAAGGTCCTCTCTGCCTAAATGGTTGAAACTTTTAGTTCGCTGTGTTTGGCCGTTGCACACCCAAACCGCAAGCTCAGGCTCTCAAGCCTTAAAATTTTGAATTTTTTTAGCTTGTGTGTTTGGCCGTCATATGCTCAAACCACGAGCTTAGGCTCAAAAGCCTTTATATATGTAAAATACTAACACGCTGTGTTTGGCCGTCACACATATGCCACTCCACTAACCAATGGCTGTACAGTTTTCACTAAAAAAAGGCTCCAGTTAGGAGGAAAAAGGTTTTTTTTTCCCATTGCGTCTTAGCAGACGCAGTACTTGTCCCGGGTCTCAGAGAAACTGGGTTACAAAAGTAACTTGTTTGTTTTGTTTTTTTTTTAAATGTAAAGCCAGTTACTTTGTTTTCTTATTAATTGACTGACAAGTCTCCTGACTCCATGTTGGGAGAAATCAATAATACAGAGCATTGTGCGTGGTGTGTGAATACAGTGTAGTTCTAGACTAAATGTAAATGCGCATTAGTGTGCATCTCATGCTCAAAAAAACAGATTTAGTATTCATCAAAATGAACTAAAATGAACTCAAAATATGACGCAAATGTGTAATTAAATGACACAAATGTATCTAATCTCATTTTATTAACCAATGTCTTTGCTACTGACCTTTGATGATCCAGTCCAACCATACTTACAAGCAAAAACAAACACTCAAGCTCTGCCCATATTTAAAAAGTAATGCTAAATTAACGTAACGCATTACTTTCTATAAAAAGTTACTAAGTAACATAATTAGTTACTTTTTAGGGAGTAACGCAATATTGTAATGCATTACTTTTAAAATTAACTTTTCCCAACACTGCTTACTATTATAATAATAAATTATGCACATTCCATGCAAGTAACCCTAAAATAAGCCCTAATCCTAACCCTTACCATACAGTAAGTACATACTGCATAGTTTATATTACTTAGTACTTAAATGTATAATTACACTCTAATAAGGAATAAAAGTGTAACCACAGTTACTCATGAAAATGTTTACATAAGCATTATTATAACGGTTTTATTATTTTTATTATTTTATAATTATGTATTTATATCTGGAACAGTTGAAATTTAGCTCAGGAGCATTCCTATTGCTTGTAGATCTCACTACACTTCGGTGATGTAAACCTGTGGCAAATACACTGAAATGGTTATGATTTTGAAAGGCACACATGATTTTGAAACTGATGGAGAAGGGCCTTGTCTAGACTGGTGCCAAAGTACCTGATGGCCAGTCTAGTTGAGTGCCATGATTATACAGTATATGCTGATATAAGAAATCTACGATTGTGGTGGAAAAACTCAATTCTCACAGAAGAAACATGAAAACATACATGGAATTTGCAAAAAAGCATCTAAAGGACCCTCAGACTGTGAGAAACAAGATTCCCCAGTCTGATGAACCTCAGTTCCAAGCATCACATTGGAAAACAGCTCTGCTCATCTCCTGCAGAGTACCATCCCAAAAGTAAAGTGCAGTGTTAGCAGCGTCATGCTGTGAGATCAGAGTAGAAGAAAAACTCAGCTCAACTATCCTAACTAGCTATCAGAAGGCAGAGCACAAGGATCAACATCATATTTTAATGTTCTCCCATCTTCAAAACCCCAATTTAGCCTCTCTATGTACATGCACAGCCTAAATAACAGCGACCTGCAATGATGGTTGTAATAACAAACAGCAGAGGCAGACAGGCATAACGATTTTTGATCTAGTTCCCTCAGAGAGGAGCCGAAGTCAATGAGAGAGAACTACTAATCAGAGGAGGAACACTGCTAACATCAATGTCCAATAGCACAATGATCCGGAGAGAAAGAGGGCAGAGTGGAATGGACGTGCACCACAACCATCTCATGAACCAGCGGATGTTAATCTGCCAAGCCTGAAGCAGCTCCTACAGTTCAAACAGCTACATCTGAAATGGTTGGAATATTTACAGAGCTGCGCTAGCGTGTCGGCTGGTGTAGGAGATGATGCAGCGCAGCATGCTAATTAACAGCGTTAGCAGGGAGAGAGATCAATGTGTTTGTGTGGATGGATTTGAGCAAAACTGAGCATTGATTTGAGAAGAAGTGCAGTCTAGTCTTTCACCTGAACAGCCACGATGAACCTGCTCTGTTCCACCAAGTGCTTCTTTACACAGTTTACATTTTAAGTAACTAAATTATAAACTAAAACATAATCGACCATTTCTGCTCTACATCTAATCACTAGAAATTAGTTTAGGAGCCACATTGTATTTAGGGCTGTAGTCACATATGTTTTAAATTTACAAATACAGCCTATTTATTTATTTATTTATTTTTTGTCTGTAGTAGACTTTGGGAGTTTTCATTGTGACAACTTATACCAAATAGTGTGAAAAAAAAAAAAAAGCACACAAAATTCTCTGCCTTCCAAAGCTTTGACATTATGGACACAAATGCCTTTTGAAATGCAGGTATGTACTTTTCCATGTTCACCAAATGTTTTTTTCTATTGCTGGCCTTTCTCTTGCTTTGAGTTAAGAGGATTTTTTCTAGGATGAGGAGCTTTAGGCTTGACGTGTCAGATTGATTCTTTTGCTCGAACAATTTGTTCTCACTCAACACGGGCTAAACGACTGCCTTGCCATCGATCTGATGGCACTGCTGTTTGCTGTCTAGCCTTGACTGTTTTGAGTCTCAGGCATACGTTCCTTTTTTCCTCTCTAAATGTGTACTGCCACTCGCTTTGTGTGCAATTATACCAGAGTGCCTTTACTTACTATTTGCAGATTGGAAGATACAAAGATGGTGACCTTAGGAAATATTACAGTTTTCAGTACTGTCGTACAGACATGGATGAGCAGACAAAGTGAAATGCTTTTATGCGTTTGATAGAAGAGTAGCGTGCTTGTAATGAAAGACATCTTTACTCATCCAGACAGCAATCTTTTACCGCCTTAGGCCTGGCACGACTGAGTTTCTTCCCCTGTTGTGATGTGTGTACACACTTGCTTAGCCTTCTTTTTGGCCACTTGTCTGAGATAGTGTCTATATTGGTGTTCTAGACATTATAGAGGTTATTGTATACTTATATGGTTCTTTGATTAGCAGTAAATCTCCATCAGTTAGCTTCTCAGTGATCTGTGGCTTTGTGAACGAACTGGCTGTCCGTTTGAAAATAGCTGATGGAGATTTACCGCTAATCAACGAACTTGCTTTACTGACGAGATGCACAAATATATCGAATTATATATATATCCCACAGCCCTACTTTATACTATAACCAACAGAAGCAAGATTAACAAAGCAGTAAGTAATAGCAAATTTAGAACAAAGGAAGTCCTTATAAGGTATTCAATAATTTATTAATAATAATAATTTGTTATTGAAAACTACTTATTAATTACGACCAAATAATAAAGAATAACCAATTAATTAGTAATAACGACAACAGTACCATCTCTAAAAAGTATTTATTTTTTTATTCTTAACAAGGTCATGAAATGTCTTTTTCTGAAGCTTGCACATCAGATGGGTTCTCTGCAGAAACTTTTTTTTGAATGTTATACTCCTTCCAATAAGTTGGCTACAGGTTGAGATTGTGACTACAACTCTCCAACTTAAACATAGAATAATAATGATGATAATAATTAGTTTCAGTTTTTACAAATTTAGCAAGCAATGCTAATAAGCTCATGATTGGATTAATTCGCTATTATAAACTCTTTTCAATGTCAGTTCAATAAGTTTCCAACTCTAAAACACCTGTTTTTATTGGCAGTAGCCTTTAGAGTTCTTCTCTTTAGGATATGAATATAAACAATGATGTTCTCTGGTCAAAAACAATTTGCATCCTTAATGAAGACATTAACGGCATTTATAATGTGTTAAGCACAAAACCACATTTTCCAGATTACAACGTCTGTCAGAATCAAAAGTGCCTCAGCAATATGGTTGTACAGTATATGCCACATATAAAATATATTATATAACTTACTTATATAATTAACTTATATAAATTACTTGTGACATCTATACCAGCCCCTCAATAATAACTCAAGGGTTACCTTGTCAGCAAATGTCTGTCAAAAAGTGAATAACATGGTAACCCCTCACTAAATTACAAAAGCATTACAGTACCTTACCAGCCTGCAGTAATTCATAAGGGGGTTAAGTTTAAATTGTTAACATGTTTTCCACTTTAAAATAATGGAACAGATCACTAGTTATCCCTGCAGGCTGACAATGTAACACTTGAGTAATTACTAAAAGGTTAGTAATAGTCTAGATTACTCGTAGCTCCTGGCTGATGAGGTATACCTGAGTAATTAGTGAAGGGTTCACATTGATTGTAATTGAATGGAATATGTTTTCAGACATGTTACTGTTTAAAGTAATTTTTTTTTCTTCATTAATTTGGTCACAGTTAACAAGTAGTTCTCTATAAGGATATTTTTATTTTGTAATTAGCGAATACCTAATGGTATTCAATACCACCTAAACAAGGAACTACCATTGTTCTAAATGTGCTACTGCTTAGTGTTTAGTTAGTTTATTTGCTTTCATAGAGGTTTATAGTATTAAGTTCAGTGTTTATGTATGCTACCTATTACTTTCTGCATATAGTTATTTGTTAACAACAGACCGTTATTCTAAAGTGTTACCCAATAATAACAATATTTTTACCCAATATTAACTATACTGTATTTGAATGAAATACTGAAAGCTCCACACTGAAGATGAACCCAAACCAAAGTTCACATCTTGACCCTTGCATGCTATATCCTCGGCACTTGCATGAAAAGATGCAAAGTAAATTAGTGGGGTAGGATACATGAGTCTTTGAATAGGAAATGACAAGCAAAGCTCTTGGGGTGGCTAGATTTTTTCTACTGTGTCAAGTTGAGGTCAGAGCTGTATCAGAGAGTCAACTCGGGACAAAACTCAATGTAGCGAGCTCAATGGCCTGAGAGTTCTCTACAGACCAGGTGTGGAACACTTCATGTGTGAAATCCCACATTGCTGCTCTGCATTCGGATGCCCGTACCCTGTCATCTGTCTTTCCCACATCATGTGTTTTGAAGCAGCCATCTTAAAGCTGAATCTGTATTTAGTGGAAGACTGGCTCATTGACCACATTAACGGTCGGAGCTGGTGAATCCCATTGACTTTGCCAATACCGACTGTAGTTCTGGGTCGGTGATTTGGCGCACTTTGTGGGAGCGGGTCGATGGCTATGTTTGGACTCAGTGGAGCAGTGTTCAGGTCATTGACTGGATCAGTGCTCTATGTTGTCCTCCAATGACTTATTTGAGAATGAGCTCACACTTCGAAAGAGTCAAAACGAAAGATGAAAGTTCTGTTCGCAAAAGGTGACCTTCCAAACCGTTTCTAGCTTGCAAGTGCTCCGTGTTGATCGGACACGATTTGAGTGGCCAAGGGTCAACGAGCACAGCTGGATACTAGGACGAGTCTGGCACCCTCCATCAGAACACAGGATTAAAGTCTCTGTAGTGCTCGAACTCTCTCTAACGAACACAAACACCTGCTTGCTGCGAGACACCTGTTTCTGATTATGAGTATTTACCTCGGGATGTTTTTTCCCCTGGTGAGCATATTCATTTGGCACATCATTTCATTTTATAAACATTTCAGAGCATACTGATAACTAGTCAGGAGGCTGCTGTTTGTTTAGAGTTTGTTTGGAAGTATAAGGTGAGGGGGTGAGGAGAAACATGCAGACAGAGAGAAAACGTTTAATACTGGATGATACTGGGTAATCCCTGTATAAACCTTGTATAAACCTTTCCATTTATTTACTGGTCAGACACTGGTGTCTTGGAAATCAGCTAGACCTTCTGAGCTTCCCTGCCTGGCTAAGGTTGGTCTGCTTTGCTGGTTTTAGAGGGGTTTGAGCTCTTGCCAGTTGGTCAGACTGGGACACCACCAAAATAGCAAAACAGACCATCAGGAAATGTGGTCTTTATATGGTCTCCCAGTCTAGCTTACCTGTTTAGGACAGTCTGTTTTACCACTTTCAGGAGAGTTTAGGTCATTTGCCTACTGGTCAGTCACTAGTCGCTTTTATAACCAGCCAGACCATGAAAAAATATCCCTGACTGGCCAAGTAGTTTAGATTAGTTTGATCAACGTAATAGGCTGCGAATCTGGTCTTTAGGTATTGGTCTTTCTTACCTGGCCAATCTAGGTAATACAACACATTTTTATTTTAATAATATGAGAACTAAAATAATTTCTGTGGTTTCTGGATGTTCCTGGGCCCATTTAGTAATGTCAATGGCAGAATCATGCCGATGAATGATGCAGTGTTGTCGGAGAGCACGAAGACCACAGGTATCCAACAAAGTTCTTCGGCCTAATCCTTTACGATTTCTCCAGTTTCTCTGAATCTCTTGATGATGTTATGCACTGCAGATAATGACAGTTACAAATCCTTTGAAATTTGACTTTGAGGAACGTTGTTTTTAAAGCATTTCTTTTTACGCACTCTTTCACATATTGGAGGGCCTCTGCCCACCTTTACTTCTGAAAGACTCTGCCTCTATTAGACATTTATTTTATAGCTAATCATGCTACAGACCTGAAATTAGAATTGTGTTCAATGAGAGTGAATGAAAGTGTTTTTCATTCTCAATATATTGTACTCTAGATATATTAAGCCGGTTTGAACATTTTTAGTTTGGATTGACCTTGGGAACCTTTTCAGTTGGTCAGACATCTCTAAAAAAAAGCAAAACAGTCTAACCTTGTAGGCTGGGAAGATGCTTTCAAGATGATCTAGCTGGTTTTCCCAGCCTGGCCAAGATAGTTATGTGGGTTGGTAGGTTTGTTTTTATGGTTTAAAATGGGTTTGAGTACTTTTCCAGCTGGATGACCAGCTAAACATCCATACCACCAAACAAGGCCAGTTTAGAATGTATACATCGTAATAAAGTTGTGAAGCACCATAGATACAATTAGGGTGCATTTAAGTAATTATCGCAAATAATAATCCACTAATGGCACATATAGAATGTAACACCAGTAGGATGTTAGCACGGTTGTGGAGGGAATAACCGCAGGGAGCACAGAGACAGAAAGGAAGTGACTCTGACAGGCCCATCTCTCTCTGCTCCTCCTCTCCTGCTCACCATCATTAGAGCAGAAGGGTGACGGACAGATAAAGGAAACCTTTTAATAACACTGCAACCTTTTAAGAGGGGGGCACAATCGACAGAGCCCACGGGCGAGCTGGAGCCAATCAATGCAGCTGTGCCCTGCCATCTACTCTTTCTCCTAGCCTCCCACTCCCTATCTGTTCCATCTCTCTCTCGCTTTCTCATTCTGTCAGTGGAAGGGGAGACATCTTCCACCTACATTTTCACAACTGCTCCTCTGAAACTTCTCTGTTTAAACAGTACTTTTCCTCCTTATTAGAAGCGCTCCCTGCTCTCCCTGATGGGACTGACTCTCACTCTGTCATTAGCAGCAATGCACTGTACAGTCCACTGACGAGGCCTGTGATAGGATCGGGTTCCTCTGAGGAAAGATCCATTGATGCTGTTGCGACATTTTAACAGCTGGTTGTTTTACCTGTCCTTTCCTTTATGTTCACATGTTTTTTTGTTTTTTAAGTTCTCACTAAGACGTCTCCTCCCACATAGTCTCTCGCCTGGGGAGTAAACTGTCTTATACTTTCTCTCTTCATTTTCTTATCTCTTATTTTTTCTTCCTGTTGCTGTTGCTCTGTCCATAGTAAGCAAGTCCAAACTCAGCCACGTTGCCATTTATTCAGAAGTGACCCAATTAACTCCTTAACGCTTTTTGTGATAATTAGTACTTTTGTGACATAACTGCTGTTATTGTGAAGCCTAATTAAAGTCTAATGTAGAAACTACACCATTGCACAGTCAGTGCTCTTTGAACCACATTAACACTTTTTAGCACCAACACAGGCGGCGATCAGTATTTGATAATGAGCTGTAAATCCTTACCACTGATCTTGATGTTTAAGAACCAAAAAAAAAAAGAAGCATTAATCAGGAGCTGGAGAGGGACAGCCGCTCATTATGATTGTACTGCCTCGCTGCCCTTGTCCTTATATCATAAAGGAGGGGTGACCATGCATGGAAAACAAAACAAAAAATAATTATTCTCACATAAAGTCACTTTCAGATTCGCCTTAGTTTTCTGATTTATTGATTTACACAGTTGCAGAAAGTTGTTTATAAATTTTAATTAGAACTTCTGTTATGAGGTTTTGGTTTATAGTTTGCTATTTTTACAAGCACGATTATGCTTGCATATGTGATGCAGCAGAAGGACAGAGAATAGTCCCGCATAACAAAATATGAAATCATTTGTGCACATAATTTCTCGAAATGGTTCAAAAACATAACTGAAAATAATTATTTGACAGTGCAAGCAAGCTGTCTTCATTATCAGAGTGTAATTAGTTAATTCAAATGGTTAAATTATCCTATCATTTAATGTGGCATGTTCCACGTCTTCTGAAGCTATACAATAGATTTCCATGAGGAACATAATAAAAATGAAAGCCATTCACTTCAAATCTTACTTGATCTTTACTTTATGGAAATGAGCAGCTTGAACATTTTACTAAATAGCTTCATTTGGGTTTATAGAAGATAAAGTCATACTAGTTTTGAATGATCTTATAAAAATGCTGACAAAATTGTCATTTAAAGCGAACTATTCCATTAAATATTATAGCATCATTATGAGGTACACTTCATGCTAGAATCAAAGAGTTTGTCTCAGAAAAGTTTCCTTCCCTAGACAGAAGTTTGAATCACATGCATTCAAAGCCAAAGCTAGAAGCTGTGTTTATTTTCCCTCTTTTAAAAAAGATCAAATCAAAAGAATGGAACGGTTTCCTGTGGAGGGAGTGCATCAGGCCAGCGTGTTACATGCCCTGCCAGCACACTTACACTGCTTTACAAAGGCAATCTGTGAAGATCTTTCCGGTCGAAATATGCTGCAGTCTGCCTGTCTGCCGTCTTTGTTGTGTTGTGCTGTGTAATTCATTACAGTTCACTGAATGTGACAAGAACTTCGGCTCACATTTCCTCTTAATATAAGATACACAAAGAGAAATTAGGATTAAGAGGAGGTGGAAAAAAACTCCAAAAAATTCCATGTCTGCCAATGTGCGATGATGCTAAAAAACTAAGACACAGATAAGCAACATGAAACACAGAGGACGTAAACAACAGAAGAACAGGAATAAAAAGGAACTCCAAATATACTGCCAAACAACACAAGAAAAATAGCAGCAGAACTGAAACACTTTTATGTGATAAAAAGCAGGTTTTCCATATTTGAGACAGGGTTAGTACACTAATACAAGGGACGCAAAGGAGATGGAGGCAGAAACCACAAACTGCTTTTGGAAACTCAAAGTTTCTCGCTCTTGCAGGGCCTTCAGAATGCGAATACAGTCTTCAAATAAATATGCCAAGCTGAAAAGCAATGAGAGATGCGCAACGTCGGTGCCTCTGAGCCACAGGATGTAAGGAAAGGATTAGAAACACGAGTCCCGGTAGGATGCCTTTAACACAGAGATTCTTAGATGATGTAGAGACGATGGGAGTCTGAGTAGAGTCTTTTGTGAAGCAAGGATGAGATCCAACTGTAATCTGTCTTTACAATGGGTATCAGCTCTCATTTAGCAGTTCATTTGCTCTTTCAAAAGAAGAGGTCATCTTTTGTCGTAACATATGAACTACAGTACCATGCACACAAGCACATTAGCTTGATATTATGTGCTTTTGCTAAAGTACATTATGGATTTACATTTATGCCTTCGGATGATGCTTCTATCCAAGAGTGCGTTCAAAGCTTGCATTTTTATCAGTTTATGCATTTCCTGGAAACTGCTCCCTGGACCTTGCTGTTGCTACTATATATACATATGTATAAGCAAAATGAATCATTAGCGAATCATATATGCTTTATAAATTTAATGGTGGATTGAAATGCAGAAGTGCTTGTGTTTGTGTTTATAAGCAAAAGAAGGGGATAAATAGACAAATCAATAGATGATAAGCTGCTGTGTCATCTCATTGGGACTGGCTAACTCCCAGAGGTCAGAGAGGTCAATGCTCACACAAGCTATATAAGTCTTCAAACAGTTTCGAATCCAATCAATATTCTGAGTTTTGTGATTTTTTTCTTTTTCTACAAAACTTTTCTACTTTAAAAACTAGTTACTGGTTAGTAGGTGCACGTTTTATTTGGCTACATCTAACAAAACCTCACATATATTTTTAAGTGTTTGATTTTTAAGGCTGCATTAATAACTAAAAGCAGTAATAATGTTAAATATTATTACAATTCTAAATAAAGTTTTTCTATTTTAATATATTTTGTATAATTTATTCCTGTGGTGACCAAACTGAATTTTCATTAGGCATGGCTATAGTCTTCGATGTCACATGATGCTAATATATGTATATATATATATATATATCTTTTTTTTTTTACCTTTTTTGAGGAATTATGTTTTTATTAATTGTAAATAGCATGTTGAGTACTTTTACTTTTTATTAGTCTAGTAATTACAAAATACAAGTACAGTATATGGGAAAAGTATATGAGCAACTAGATAACTAAATAAATCACAAATAAAAAAGATGCAAAAATAAACATAAAAACAGGAAAATAAATTAATAGCTTGATTAATTAATAAAAATAATAATAACAAACAGTAAAAAAATAAAATAAAAATAATGCTGTCTGGACTGTATTTGTGTTCTAGTTGGAGCACTGTATAATATATGCATCATACAGAATACTGCTGTGCCTTGGCTCCAAATATGACCATGCCATGAAGGCCTATAAAATATAATGCACTTGCTAAAGATACAGGGAACACAAGGGAGAAGGACAGAGAAGAGAAAAGCAAATGTAAACACAAGCACGATGCCAACTGTGCCTCCCTGCTGTCATTTGCAGCTGTAATTCCTCAACTGTTCAGTAGAGGGAGGAATGATTACACAAACTTAAGACAAAGATTTAGGACTGTTAGGACTTCTGTAAAATCATTCACATGTTAAATATTAAAAACTGTGCTGTCATGAGCAAAGATGACCGATTTCCAACTGGGAATCATATGGCAACAAGTGCCATTAAACTGAATAGAAATGCTAACAGGAAGCTTTCTCCTCTAGAACTCTCTGCTTACACATTCAATGGCCAATCAAGCTTTGAACAGTGCTGCTGGCACAACATATCATCTTCTCTCTCATCATACGTTTACAATAATTCCACATCTCATGAAATCTGCTATTTAACCAAACAAACAGGAAATGCACATGCCTAAACCGTAGACTTAATTACTGCAAACACAGCTCCCCCGCAATCACACACAATCAGTGCAGTCTGAGAGCCAGTTATCCGCCTTACCAATCATCATACCATCTTTCTCTCCCTCCCACATTTCTCCTCCGTAGACCACAGGAAGAGGGAAAAAAAGTATATCGATACATAATTCATCCACCGGAGGCTGAACTAAAAGTCCATTGTGCTCTAATGAGGAAGCCAAAATCAGAGTGACTTCCCATTACAATTACACGTTACGAGCTTTAATTGTTCCTCTTGAGAGCAGACGAGCACGAGGGTGGGGTGTTGACGTGGGGGTGGAGGTAATGGAAAAATATTAGATAATTCGAGTTAATTTGCTTAAGCAAATTAATCAAATCAACAGCCACATGGAGCTCAGCACCAGGATATGAATTAAACAAATAAGGGTTGTGGAGTGCTTTTAGCCAGAGAGGCCAGAAGGATATTAATCTGTTTTCTAGTGGCACTACTGGTAATTACACACGATGGCTTTATTTGCCATCATGACCTCTTTCTCGCGGAGCACCCAAGAGATTGCTCGCACATACACTTACACGTACTGTAAATAAATGTTCACGACTACACACAGATGAAAATAAATGATCAAGCTCATAACAGTCTTAAACCTACTCACAAAGATCTGTGCTAAGTGCTTGCATAGTTAACAATACTGTATGCGTAATACTTACAACAGTAAGGTATGAGAGGTTGTGCTGTATTGTTAATATAATCATGTTAACCATGACGTGCAGTGGATGGGCTTATTGCTTTAATGGTTACTATATCAAATAAATATTTTGCTTAAGAATAAAAAACACAGAGTAACAGTTTGTAATTCTATGCTTGCTTAGAAGCCATATGGTGAAGATGTGTTATAGCTTTTGCTTAATGTGTTACAGCTTCTAATTAATCCAGAGGCTATAACACAAGAAAACAAAACAGAATGCATCAGAGTGATACAAATCACAACCAAAAAAAATAAATAAATAAAATGCAATAAAACAAAACGAAATAAAAATGACCTCAACACGAACAAAATGTTACTTTAAACTTACAGTGACAATGATTACATTTTAAAAGATTAACTAAATCATTTGTTTTATGAATTGATTTGTTAACCTTGACACGATATAAACAACCACACAAAAAAATCCTCAAGACAACACAATTGAAACAAAAACCTCAAAGAGCACCAAGAAACCTGAACAACACAAACGAAACAAAAACCTCAAACAAAACTTAAACACAACATAAACAAAGAAAAAACCTCAAACAGCACAAACAAAACTTAAACAACACAAATGAAACAAAAACCTCAAGACACAAACAGTACAAGACGTCATCAATCAAACAAAACATGAAACAAAAAAACAAAAATTAAACAAAACAAAAAAGAACACAACATAATAAAACTCAGCACAAACAAAACAAAGCTGAACATAAATTAAAGTAACAAAACATAAAACAAACAGAAAAACTTCAACACAACCAGAACCTCGACACAACGAAATACAAAACTAAACCTTAACACTACCAAAATAAAACAATTAAACAAAACAGAATCAAAAACAAAGCTTAAAATATTTGCTTATTTGAAATAAGTAAAATATTAAGTAATTTTATACAATAAAATTAACATAAAATAAAAACAAACAAACAAAACAAATAATATATGCAATGACTGTATGTGTCAGTTCAAGTTGACTTCTTCACCCAACAGACAGCAGCAGACATTATAACCGGCACCCGCCACAGGCCACCAGAAACTCACTCGCATTGTGATCTAATCTGCTCTTCAGTTATAACTTCATTACCATTTATCTTCTTCAGGAGGTATGACTGAACTCTCGCTCTCCTCTCGGCCCCGCAAATCATATGGCATCGTTAATAAACCTATTGATTCCACATATTAATATATTCATCACTGAATACAGTGAGGGAGAGAGAACAGCTGCTCTCTTTATGGAAATCTCTAAAGATTTCATTAGCTTTTGGGGAGGTTTCATTACGGACCGTGGCCCTTTTCTCCTCCAGTTTCTTTCCACTCTGTTCATCATCTGCATTATCGATTCGAAGCGGCGGACATTTTAATTTCACAAGCGAGCCACGCTCAGACGACCTCTGTCACAGCGCAGCGCGCAGCTGAGAAGCCCTAACGCTGTTTGTGACATAGGAGGAGAGGAAGAGAGACACAGAAAGCTAGAAAGAGGTGGAATTCAGTAGTAAATCAGGAGGGAGTTTGCCCTTTTGAGCACCTCATTGTGAAAACCAGAGTTATGGCACGGAAAGGTGAAGTGTGGACATAAATTTATTTGTCTGAGAAGGGTCACAGACGCAGGGTTACTGCAGTTTGTCAAGGGATTAAAGGAAAAGTTCATCCAAAAATGAAAATTCATCTACTCACCCCCATTCTTCCCAACCCATATGACTTTCATCTAAAAATAACATAAAAGTACGATAAAACTTGTATATAGGAGTTGTGGGTTGTACTTAAAGTCTTCTTCTGAAGCCTGTTCTGTTCACCAAAGCTGCATTTATTTGATATATTCTAATAAATTATAAAATGTAATTTATTCCTGTAATGGCAAAGCTGAAGTTTCACATGATCTTTCAGAAATCATTCTAATATGCTAATTTGCTGCTTATGAAACATTTCTTATTCGGTAACTCTTTACAATAAGGTGTCATTTGTTAACAATAAATACGTTAACTGACAGAAACAGACAATGGAGAATAGATTTATCACAATATTTATTCATCTTTGTAACATTAGTTCATAAAGAAAAATTTAAGTAAAGTCAAATCAAAAGTAAAATCATTCATGGTAACACTTTATAATAACTACACACTATGATTCGTTAGTTAAGCATTAGTTAATAATCAATGCATCCTTTATAAACCATTGTTCCAACATGCATTATGCATTAGTAAGCAGTTTAAAAGTGCATCTATAAATGCCTTGTTCTTGAGCATATGTATAAAGTTTAACTATTGTATTTTCATATTTAATGATCAATATATAATTTATAAATTATTACATTATTTGCAAACCAGTTATTTAGGAGTTGTCAGTGTTTAAAAAGATTATTTGTTTGATTATTTCTAAGTAAATTATTAATAAATTATTAAAATGTACTGATTAATACATTATTCAATCTTATTATTTAGAAACATAATTATAGTTGCCCAGTGTGTTAATAATATTAACACATGTTCCTGTTGTAATTCATGATCAAGTCAGGTAGTTATAAAGCATTTAGTAGTTGCCAGATGTTGCCAAAGCATTTACAAATGAGATGCAAAGACTCATTTATTTTCCAAACAGAAAAGTTAAACAAACACAACATAGAGGGATACAGAACACAGAAATATTTTTTCAAGACGCAAAAAATTTAACTGGTTATCTTGAAATTAATAGTTCTGTATCCCTCTTTATTGTGTTTGTTTAATTTTTCTGTTAGGAAGATAACTTAGACTTTAAATCTCCTTATATTAGATATGCTTATAAATCAAGAACAAGCCATTTATAACAGTATTTATAAACTGCTTACTAATGACTATTAATGTTGGAACAATGGTTTATAACAGATGAACTATTTACTAATGTGCAACTAATGATTCATAGTGTGTAGTTATTATTGAATATTACTTCATTCATTGTTAGCTCACAGTGCATTAACTAATGTTAACAAACATGACTTGTGATTTTAATAATGCGTTAGTGAATGCTGAAATTAGCAACATTAATACATGCTGTATGCTTGTATTACTGTACATGCTTTTGTTCATTCTTACTTTATGTTAATTAATGTTGTTAACTTATGTTAACTAATGAACTTTATTGTTACTCTTATTCTTACTATCACTGTTGAAAACAGTTGTGCTGCTTATCATTTTTGAGAAAACCATGATAATTTTTTTTCCCTGGATTCTTTGATGAACAGAAGGCTCAAAAGAATAATATTTATTATGGGTGGTGAGAGCCACCCATATTAAAATCGCTCTAAAACAGGTTTATCGGGCGTGGGGGGGGGGG
>JAUMHQ010000065.1:7707832-7720747 GCA_032361165.1 Enteromius paludinosus | reverse complement strand
GACGCTTCAGGATAAACAAACACAACGCGCACGTGACGCGCAAGTCTGTCAGCGCACAGTACATCTAATACCAATGCACTCCAAACAGTAAATGAAGATCACGGACGACAGGTTATAAGAATCAAAGCTCGCACGTACAGTGGTTTAGAAAACTAGTCCCGTCTGAATATGGCTACAGTGTAATTCGGCTATACATCCGCGCTAAAGGTGAAAGTCAACATAGCTTGTAGTATAGACTCCAACCCAACTTTGGGAATAGATTAACAGCGATATTTTTTTATCGCGCGATAAGAGGCTGCGTTAACGCCGATAACGGCCCACCACTAATATAAATACATTATTATTTATATACATTTTAAATACATTTTATTAAATATTGATAAAGTTCTTGGTTTTACAGTATTTCAACATTTTACAAACCGATTTCAAAATTTGTGTACTTATCCAACTAACCTGCAGAAATAGGAAGGCAAACTACTGTCAGAATGATGTAGTATGTAGTACTGTTAAGGCCCATGGCATGGATGAAAGGCAAAATATTTTATTGATATACCAAAAGCTGCACATAGGCTTATCATTTATGCTGTAACTCACTAGGGGGAAAAGTAAGGTAGTTAAGCTACTTTTATTCCTCCTTTTTTCTCGTCATAATGTACAGTAGTGCATGCACAAACTCTGCAACTGGGTTTTTATTATTTTTCCATAAAGAATTACCTGCCTTTTTTTGTGTAAATTAGAAAATATGATACTCCTTCTGCTAACATTTTAACTTTACTTTATTTTTTCCGTCATACACCTACACATACTCAAACAGGATCTACATAGAGAGAAAATATCCTGTTGACTTTGTGTTTTTGTCACACTCCAGACATTCTTCGCTGAGATGAAACTTCAGTCCGCTGAAGTGTAATGCTGGAAATAAATGCGCACAAGTGTATGGCCAGCTCAACCACAAACTGGATTTGAGCTTATGAGATCATAAAGCCCGGGGTCACAGGTCATCCCACTGTTTATTCAGCCCACGCTGAGAATGATGGCAGCATCTAGATGAAAACGGCTTTGGGAACATAAAGAGTATTGTAGACATTTCCTCCACATATTCTCAGAAGCATGGAATGGGGTTCAGCCTCATGCATCAAAAAGAAAAATCGCTCTTTTAAATGAAAAGGCACACATGTCTTTTGCTACAAGCAGAAGTTGTGTAATCTTCACGAAGTATGATCAATGAATGAAGCTGTTGTTGCTCCAGGCTACAGACTCTTCGTAGTCCTCAATCAGGTAAGCTTTTATTCATACTGAATGCCACGAAGGCCACAAATTAGTCATATTTGTCTTATAGGTTATGTAAGGTTGCTATTTGACATGAAAAGAGAATCTTAAATTGATTTTGCTGTTTTGCCCATGCCCACTTTTATACCATACGTCCAAGTGGTATTTATTTAATTTTTATCTACTTCCCTTCTGCAGCTCTGTTTTCGAGGAGGCTCGCTCGCATGCTCTCTTTGGCCCCTAAATGAGCAAAAAAAAAAGAAAAAAGGAAGTGCTGTGATTTGTCTATCCCAGGCCCCTGAGATCTACATTCTTACCTTTATTGTGTGCAATAACTTCGCCTGGAGGAAGCGAGGTATTTCCTGACTGTTTTCTGAGACTGAGAAAGAAGAGTGAGTTATGATGTTATGAAGAATATGCACACAAAGCACCTCACTCTCCCATTCCTCGCTTTTTTTCCTCTGCGGCATAGTTTTCCCTGGTGAAATGCAGCGAGAGGACAAGACGACAGCGCAAATTCCCTGGGTAGGGTTGCCGAGGCGACATAAAAGGGCCTTAGATCTGGTAGCGGGGTTATTATGGGCTGTGAATCGGAATCAAAAGGCCATTTTAGAGCTGTCACATGACCCCTGGGGCCATGTCGCCACATTGCGTTGAAGACATTTCCTTCCAGCGTCTTCCCTAGAGACAAGTCAAATAAGACCTCACCCAGACGGACTGAAACCCTTAGACACAGAGGATGGACGAACCAGACAGACAAGCAAAGCCTGTGTAATAGTTTAGCTTAAATTAAAAGAACTCTTAAAATGACTTCCTCTTGAAGTCGTTTGATGTGACTAGTAATGGAGTAGTTCTCAGATCTCATCGCATGTTTTTGCTGTAATGGACCCCATTTTTGTAATCACTACATTAAGTAGCTCAACGGTGCATTTACATGTCAAGATTTGCATACGCATGGTTGGATTTACATACGTAACCGTGGATAAGTGGTCGAGGGTCACTTATTCTTCACATCAGGTTCTGACAAGGCCGTTAAACCAACATGCCCTCCTTGAAATTGAGACGTAGGTTTACATAGCCCTGTTATCATAGACTTGTGCTCATTCATTTAAATGCGTCGCAAGAGAAGGGTGCTTTTTAATAAACACTGAGCACGTCATGTTTGTTTTGCTGTCAGTGACAGATATGCAACTTGTTTTAAGAGACATCTTCTTTTTTTTTCTGAGGCAGTTTGTCAATGTGTCCTTGAGTAAACTGAAACTAAACAATATGTGGAATTTATATTTTAAAGATTTCTCATCTTTCATACTATTATGTCTGCAGAACATTGAAATGTAATACTTAATACTAAATAATTTAACAAATTAATATATATATATATTAGTGCTGTGAAATGAATAATCACATCCAAAATAAAAGTTTTGCTTTACATATTAATTAAATATGTACTGTGTATATTTATTATTTATACATAAAAAACAAATATATGCATACATGGATGTGTTTAAGAAAAAAAATTAATAAAATAATAATAATATATATATATTGAATGTATTAAATATATTTGTATATAATACAAAATATAATAATAATAAATAATTTTAAGATATATACTGTGTGTTTGTATATACATACGAAACATACACAATACACACAAATATGTAAACAAAAACTTTTATTTTGGATGCGATTAATCATGATTAATCATCATCATCATCATCATCACACACACACACACACACACACACACATTTTTGTGATTTATGGGGACTCTCCATAGGTGTAATGGTTTTTATACTGTACAACCTGTATGAGCTATTGTCCTACACTGACCCTAAACCTAAACCTACCCCTTACAGGAAACTGTGTGCATTTTTTAGATTTTCAAAAGAAACACCAAGTGTTTCGAATTACGGGGACACTGAAAATGTGCCCTACATATAAAAACACCTACATATAGTAATTCCTATGTCATACCCATGTCATTATGCAAATTTGTGTCCTCATAAACCACATAAACCCGCGCGCACAAACACACACACACATTCAGTCAGATTTCAGTAAAGCAACAATTTTATTTAGCCAAATTTGATTTGGCCTTCAGCTTGTATAGGCAGGATCAGACAAAGTGTGTGATCTGGATGTCATTTTATAAATATGGATTTCGACTCTTCTATTGCATCAGTGTTGTTCACTCCTTTGTGATGAATTCAATATCAGCAGGGGCTCAGGTTGAAGGCGGTCAAATCCCTCTCGGTCCACAAACACATCACTTGTTGTTTTATCCACCAGGGGGAGTATTTCATTCATTTTCTTTCTCCACCTAACATTTCACCCCTTTACTGCATTATTTATTTGTTTAGCTTTTATATATTTATTTTTTGCAGTAATCAGAAAATATGACTTCTTTGTATTTATTTCTAGCCTGAAGCTCTCTTTGCTCTGTTGCGGTGCCAAACCAGAGCATCATATGATAGACAGACAGACAGACAGACAGACAGACAGACAGACAGATAGATCGATAGATCGATAGATAGATAGATAGATAGTTACTGGAAAATGGGAGTTGCCAGTTTACACTTCACATTTGCATGACAATAATAATAATAATAATAATAATAATTCACATCTTTCCATGTGTTTTAAGCAGAAGGCATATATGATCACAAGCTCTGATAGCTCTGATAAGAAATGACAGGAGTTTATTGATTGTCTGTGGAGGTGTGCATGGATTTTGTTGACTGTTTTCTCTCGGTCACAGTCTGCTAGAGCCGCGTGTGTTTGCGGTTGTAAATGTAAGCTGGGATAAATTTATAGAAAGGGATCAAGAGTAAAAAAGATTAAGCTAAATTTTTGTTTGCTGTTGAAGCCCTGCGAGGTAACTGATCTAAATCACCAGTATCTCAAATTTGGCACCTTTATTGTGTTCTCTTTTTCTATATATACTTATATATATTTGTAGTGTGTGTGTGTATATATATATATATATAAATATATAAGCATGTAAGTGTGTATGTTAGGTGTGTACATACTGTATATTTCTTAAATGTATTCATGTATGTGCATTTATATATAAATATATACAGTATGCCCGCACACAAAATGTAAATTATTTATCTATTTGTTTTTTGACGTGATTAATCGATTTGACAGCACTATTTACAAAGAAGAGAAATCTATTTTTTTCTTCTTCAATAGTGTATGTGTTTGTTGAGTCTCTTTAAAGCAGATGCTTCATGACATGCATGTTCCAATAACTTACAGTTATGAATAAATACAACAGAAAGTCAATACTTCCTGTTCTCTACATCATCATCACTGCTGGTTGCTTCATGCATCCTTGAGAAGTGTTTGTGTGAGTAATCTGTACATGTTTGTCACGTTTCTTGTCCAGCATAGACTTGGAATGAAACAGGCAGGAAGTGGATGATCAGGGCGTATTGATTGATTTAGACCGAGCTCATGACACCTCCACCCACCGTATTTCAGTCAGTGCTATGAGTCACTGATCTGATGCATTTCAGAAGACAGACAGGACAGTCGATCACCATGTCTGAGTGTGTGTGGTCGCAAGAGGAAGGCCGTTGAGCTTGCGTTTTTATTTAATTATAATTATTATTTATTTATTTAAGCTGAATCTGAAATTAATTGCTGGCATAAATGTACCTTGGTGCGCTTTTTAGTGAGACAAGAAATATGTACCAATAAGTACATATCACTATATTTTCCAAAAGAAATTAACACTAGAGGCAGTTGCCATGAGTGGCCTCTTGTGGAGCTTGAGGGCACTCGCATCACTTCACTTCCCCTGGACTCAGATTCTATTATGGACTCAACATCCCATCATGCACTGCACACCCACACCTGTTCACTATCAGTAATTATCACCCACAGCTGTTGTTCATCACCACACCCACTCACACTCACTTTAACTGGCACTTTTACAACTGTTCAAACGCGAGGTCCTGAATTCCCCTTTGTTTCTTTTCCGAGCGTTATTCCCTTGTTTGTTTTCTGTGTTTTGACCTTGGATTGCTTTTCTGGATATTGATTGTTCGCTGCCTACCCTGGCCATTGCCTTGTTTGTTTGACCATGATTTTGCCTAATCAATGTTGTTTCCGTTTGCCTGTGTTTCTGACTCTGATTGTAGAACCTTGCAATAATAAAAGGGACCTGCCATCGTGTCTGTGTCCTAAAAGAATATTTTAAGTCAAAATGATTTGATTAAATACGTTTTATTTTTGAATTGTCCGTTATTTTCCCAGGGTTCTTAAAATGCTAACATTTATGTACATTTTCTTTTATTTTTTACTGTTTTCTTTACCTTCTAGCTCCTTGTCTTTTTCCATATACACATGCAAACACACACTTCTGTTTCTCAAGGGAGTGGTGTTTCTGTGGAAGGAGTGCTTGGTGGTTTGAGACTCAAGCAGCATGCTCTTGTAAACAGGACATGCATGTTGGACAATAATGAGAATGGCCTGCATTATTGGTATGACTCCCAGGGCACCTTAGCATCTTTTCCCATGCTGGGCGAATGGGCTTGAGTTACAGTATCAGTGGAGATGTACTGTACATAAGAGTGAAGGAATGCAGAAAACATGCATGTGAATGGATGTTTGGAATCTTAATTCAAATGCAATTATTGGATAATGGCATTGCATGTACAATAGATGCATTTATTTTTCAATCCATTTTTCTGGTTTGAAAGAAGCCAAATAGCATTTCTCATTAACTGTTAACACCAAGCTTTTCAATAATACAGCAGGTATTTATATCTCATAGGAGGTAGTTTAATTAATATCTGAATTAATTTCCTCTTCAGGTTTGGGCAAAATGCTTCATTTTAATTGTGTACAACAAGGAACCTCTGCAGTTTGTTGTTTTCATAGACATTTTTTTTTTCTTTTTTAATTCTTTCATTGGTTTTTGTTTTTTAACACCCAGAACAGACAAAGCCTTGCAGCTTTCAGCTCTGAGTAGACATGCATTAGTATTGAGTCATCAGGCGGAGAGGAGCTGGGACATGGATGAGATAAGCAATGCATAGTGGAAAATATTTTTAAAAAAGCCAACGGGCAGAAGTCTGAAGGCCTTTAAATTTAATCAACAATTTCTAACAAAAATTCAAAGCAAGAAGATCAGATGGATACTGGTACATCATAAAATCTCATGCATTATAGCAGAACAGTTAAATAGCACTAAACCATTACAAAGATCTATATTAAATAAGCAAACACCAACTAAAAAAGTAACAAACGATGTAAATGGATTATACCCCAGCCTCAAATCATGCAGCAAATTTGAAAGTAGAACGATGTTACTTTTCTATGCAATTGGACTTCCAGTTGCATAAAAATCCATATGGGTGGACAGGAAGCAACACCACAACAACCTTATCGCAATGCACTAACCTCTCCTTTGGAATGGAAGATCTAGTTATATTTGTAATGCCATCTGCCAATATAAATAGCACAGAACTGACACAATTCTTATGCACAGCAATGTTGTTAATAACCTTGAAATATGAAAACTGTAAAAATCTAAAAGTGTTGCCTCATTAAATTTGACACCTGCATTAAAGATGCCATTTTGCATACTTTTTCAGTCTGTTGTGCATTTAAAAGACATCATTAGCTGTCTGATTGACCCTTGAATCAAAGACAATTTAAATCAGAAGTAAAAACATCTTAGTTTTGGGTAAAGGGCTCTTTTGGTATTTAAGAGAAGTTTGAGAAAATTAACTCTCAGCTTGAGGTGAGTTCTGTTTGTTCGTGCATTTGTTTCAATTGAATTTCAAAATATCTTTCTTTATGTTCATGCAACATACAGTACATACTTGAGGGTGAGTAAATAATTACAGAATTTTCACACATTACAGAATATTCACATTTGAATTTTGAGCTTCTCACTAACGCTGCCACACTTTCACATGTTACCTCAGAAGCACCGCTCTCTGGCTGCCTGTGATGCAACTCTCACAGCCTCCTTGTGAACTTACTTCCTGGTGTGTTAAATGGATGTTTCAGATCCTGTTTTCTGGTCTGGGATTACATAGACTGAAGCTGCATTATAAAGCGGGCAGATAGGCAGTGAGGTTTAATGCATATACATTAAAGCATTAATGGCCTCATTAAAGTAAGATGCTTCCTGTAATAAAAACAGCTAAATTCATAATATCTGTTCTATTGGAATCATAAGTTACTATGCAGAGGCTGAGATTTTTTCTGTTTTCTCAGGAGGCCAGCTTACTAAATTGCTTCACAGATGCCAACAATTTTAATTTCTTTGGGTGATTCTTTAATGTAAATGATACAAAATTGATGGTGGTGGGTTGGTGGGGCTTGGGAGATGGGGTGAAGGTGTTCAGATGATGGTGGAATGGTATTGGGACTGGTGGAATGATCATGGAATTGTTTAAACAGAGCTACATGTCTCGCAAATATATGTAAAGCAAATATATTTTCCACAAGCCGTGCATGCTAATTTGACTAATTCTAATTATGTGCAGGCATCAACAAATTGGAATACTACTTGATATTAGTCACCCAAACAATAGCTAACATTATCACACAAACTTTATGTAATTTCCTCAATTATAAAGACTTCTGAAGAAACAAAGTAAAATAATTATTTTCATTGAGTTCGTCATACACTTATTTAGAACAAAAAATCTTGTTCAAGAGCTCTATAGAGACATAAGATTCTGTGTTGTCTGTCATTAGTGGCTCAGTCTCTCAAGTGTGTATTCTCACTTAATTTCCGCAAAATCACTTCAGTTTTAAACGAGGTGGCGGAATGGCCTTTAGCTTGCAAATAATTAGCTCGCCACCAATTTGGCTCTGAAAAATCACGGTGACTTGCGGAAACTGTGGGTATACTGACAGAAACTCAACACATCTGGAGGAAAATCTTCAAGAAAAGCAATTAAAGGTCTTTTAATATTCTTCAGCTTTCACAGAATTGAACTATAGATCACATTGACCTTTATCAAGGCACATGGTGTATATTTGACATGACATGGTTTTAACTTCAATTTTAGGCAGTTATCATACAGTTCCGCTACGAATCGAAATCACAAAGGGGTTGATTTGCTGCTTGTGTGTCAGAGACGAGCAAAGCTTTTAGATGATTATGAGATTACCGCAGATTCTCTCACAGGTTGAAGGCACACAGAAGCGGACGGATTCTGAGAAGGAGGTCTTTGTAAAATGGATTGATTATGTTTTTATATCTTTAGAGTTTACTTCCTAAAAACAGTTTCTCTGGATAATTCTAAAATGTAATATTTTATCACTATTTTACTAGTTGCACAGCACTGATGATCTGCTGTTGTTGTAGTAAAGCTGCATGATTACTCTCATCAAAAGGTTCTGAACATAATTGTTTAGTAGTTTTTTTCTGTCCAACACTACCGTGAATGGCCTATGACTGTATTTGACACATCTGAAACCACACAAAATATGGTATCCATATTACTTTATTTTTTATAAAATACATTCTTAAGAGTGACCCTTTCATTGACGGACAGGAGCCCAAGTCCCCTTGTTCAGTTCAGAGACTGGCATATAGATAAAGGGACTTTCAGCCTGACAGGGCAAAAATCTTCTCCAGATGCTTAGATCTGAGAGGTGAAAGACAAAGCCAACACTCCAATTCAAAGATTTTAAAGATCATCTTAAATATTTATTAACCCCTTTTGGCTTCCTGACATTTATATGGACATCAAAGAAGTCAGTCTCCAAGCACAAACAGTGGAATAGAATCACCGCCGATCTACCACTGAATTTCTTTTAGGTTATTCTGTCTGATGGAATGAATTGAGTTTCTTTGAATTCGATGGCCGCAGTGGTTGTGTCACTCACTAAAATTTGCCATTTCAGATCTGCAGATCATTCGATACAGGCGTTCTTTGTCAGTTCTGGTCAATGGAATGATGGAAACAGTGTATTATACACTGGGGATAACTGAAAGCTGAAAGACAAAAATTATTTTAAATGCAATCAGTTACAACTACCTTAGAAATTCATATGGAATACCAGGTTCTAGCCAACCAATGAGTCATTTTCCTTAGATGACTGGAGATGTATTGATTTCGATCTCTGTTGTTTGTTCACAAAGACTTCTTTCGAGTAGCTTCCTGTTGTGATGTCTTTTGCCTTAACTGCCCTTGCTTCTGTAAAAATCTTGTTATCTGTGCTTTTCAGTCCTGTCCATTGTGAACTAATGTGAACTTTGAAAGGAACTAGTCTTCTCTACAGAGCCCTCTTTACATGCTCTGCCAGTACATAGAGTCAAACGAATTGGGTTTAAATTGACTCGTATGATGATGACGGTGTTAATTAAAAAGAGCTCCGAGACCTCGCAATGTATGACACGGATTTGAGAGCTCAAATTCACCTTACTAAGGTTCAAGAGTTACTGAGCTCTAAATTTTATGAATATCTTATTCATTCCAAAGTTAAACTTGTTGAACTTTTTTTCCCTTCTTCTCCGCAGGAGGTGGCTGTAATGTCTGCTGCCCACAGAGCTGTACTGAGAGCGCCGTTCTGCCCAGAGCGCTTCGTATTCATAGGTCAAAGGTTGCCATCATTAAAAGTGCCATCACAGAGTTTTGATCTCCTGTGGTCCCCTTTGCCTCGGCTCCTTAATTGAGATTTTTGTCCTCGTTATCCACCCAAGCAGGGCCCTAATGTCTATACGTACATGTCTCTTAAAAGCCAACGAACTACTGCTAATGAATGCATACTGCGAAAAAGGATAATTTTACTTCAAATTTTGTGGTCACTCTCCTTTTTTATACTCAAAAGCTTTGGCTCCAAAGGCATGAAGGAAGTTCTAGAAAAATCAGGTTCAGCTAAGTTTCTGGATCTCATTTATTTGTATCATACAATTTTAAAAATGAAGCTTCTTTTT
Source organism: Enteromius paludinosus (assembly GCA_032361165.1). NCBI lineage: Eukaryota > Metazoa > Chordata > Actinopteri > Cypriniformes > Cyprinidae > Enteromius > Enteromius paludinosus. The sequence goes on along the minus strand of JAUMHQ010000065.1, from coordinate 7,710,561 downwards.
TGGAATTAATTGTTAGAAGACCTTTAACATCAATAGAACTTTTCCATCTCACAAAAGGCTCTTTATTAAAATGTTCTTCACACTAAGAAATATCCACTGAAAGGTTGGAAGCCTTCTTTTTAAATATCTTCTTTTCTAGACATATAATTTTGGAACAACATGAGAGTGAGTAAATGATGACAGAATTTTGAATTTTGGGTGAACTGTCGCTTTAAATTCTTACATTTGGTCTTGCAGTCCTGCCTATTTGATCACATTCATGGTACTTGAACAGGTAACAAATCAATGATTGTAATTATAGTTTAATTTTCATTATCATTGTTATTATTATCTTAGATTCAGTCTGTGATCACGCAGAACAAAAATTTTCACTCTTGCCAAAATCAGACTATTCAGATGTCACAATAATACAACATAATGCCTGTGCGTTTATATGTATTTAAATTAGAAATTTGAGTTCATGCTTGAGAGTATCAATTATGAAGATGAAAAGAAAGGTTGTTGATGGACTTGGAATATTTCAGACCTCATTCATTCACTGTAATATGGCTATATTGGGTAAAATAATGGATGTAATTATCCGCGAGCAATTGAAAATCATTTTTATCTTGAATTTATGTAAATGATTCATTAAGATTTAGCACTAGCAATTATTAGCTAGCTCTTCCAAATAGCCTTTGCCTGTTCTGTATTAGCCTGTCATTGCACTGCCATTGACAGAACTCTTCTCTCAAAAGGGCGTACTGAGATCCACTCTAAAAGCTTTGTCTGGTATTATTCAGTTACCTGGCACTTTTTTCTTCAAAATTCTTCTCTTGCATTTTTCTGTTCATCTATAATTATCTTTAACCTTTTTTTACTCTGCAATTTTAAAACTGATTGTTTTTTTAAGTATGTACTCAAATATATTTTTAAATGTGTTTTTCCTGAGCAGTTCTGGTTTATAAGTGGACATATACAGTACAAGTGCAGAAAGTGTGAATAATACATTTAGGAAAGAGTGAAGATTTTAGTTCTACATGATCACAGACTAAATCTAAGATATTGATTACGATAATAAAATTAAACTATAATTACAAACATTGATGTGTTACTGTAACGCTGGGTCCTCAGGCAAAGTAGAGCGCAGGAGATAACAAAGTTGAAATAATAAAAAAAGACTTTTAATAATAAATCAAAACACACATAATATTCCCAGGTAACATTTACATTGACTGACAAACAAGAACTCAAAGAACATGGTTTTTATACAAGACGAACTGATTACTAAAGGGACAACAGCTGGGGAAAACACAGGTGGAACATAATCAACTAATAATGACTGAACACAGGAACAACCAAATATGGGCAAACAGGAAGGAATACACAAACGAAACCAAAACAGGAAGGCATGAAAATGAAACTAAACTAAGAATACCCAAAACACAGACTAAAACAGAACTAAACAGACATAGAACGTGACAGTTACCCATTTAAGTATCCCGAATGCGATCAAATATTCAAACACAGTTTCACTACCAATTTGTACGTATTTCAGAGTTGCCAAATTCGTGCAACCTCACTCATACCATTTGTCTAAAACCCCAGTGAAGGGTAGGTTTAGTGGCGGGTTAGGTGTAGGTAATTCGCTACTCGTAAAATACATGCAATTTAGCAAAAAACGTATGAATTTGTACATGTGAGGTCACCTCGTAAATTTAGCACCTCCTCAAATACTGCATGTACGAATTGCCATGAGATGGGGTTCAATATTCAGGACTGAGGGATGAATGGAATGTAAGAATTTACATTTGTCATTTACTCACCCTTATGTTGTTCCAAAATTGTATGTCTGGATGTATTTTACATTTTTTTCTTTGTGTAACAGAAAAGATATTTTGGAAAAATATTCTCTTAAAAAATAAAGCTAGCTGTCTATACTGTATGTTCTGTGTTGTGTCCATTTAGTATATCACAGTTCTAACAGTCTGATATAAAGGACTAAGTTTCTCTTGGGTTTTAATTAGGTTGCTTTTCATTTTGTACAGCACACTGTCACTTCTCATTAAGACAGTTATATTTGAAAAGTTATCCTCATAGGGATTCATTGTAACTTTGGACAGTAAAAAGAAGGTGCTTTTGTTGTAAACCTAGGAATCAGCCAACCTGTTCTCATAAGAAAACAAATCTTAACATACGCATTTTCAAAGTAAATGTTAACTTGTTTCCAAAAATTTAATTAGTATTACATTAGTAAGACTTTTCATATTTTTAGATAAGAAAGTGCAAGGGTAAAAGTCGCTTCAGCAACATTTCCCTAATGAGATTTCTCTTAGAGGACAAGGAAATTAAGTAGTTTAGCTTCCACCAACAGCTGATGTCAATTACATTAATAAACGTTAAATAGCCTAAATCATAAAGTGAAAACAGTGCAAATGTTGCTGTATATTAATGAGTTAACATGAATAGGCATGGGTGATGAGTTTTATTTATGTATAAGGACCAATATAAAACAAAATTAGTTATTAGCTCACAGACCTGCTTTTATTTAAGATGACGAATACCTTTTAAACGATAGACAGCATTAGTTCACATTCTGTTTTGAATAATTGTAATGCCAAGCCAGCAGAGGGAGCCCTCCCTCTGCACTCACTTCCTGTTTGGCCAAACTCCAGGGGTGTTTCTCAATGTCAAGGATACATCCTTAGCAGGACTGGTCCTCCCAAGTCACTTCCTTCAGAGGCTAGGCG
>JAUMHQ010000065.1:7659092-7669776 GCA_032361165.1 Enteromius paludinosus | reverse complement strand
CAATTTCTCATTGGCTGATTCAACACACTATTCAGAGCTGACGCGCTAAAGGCGTTCCCATAGCGTTTCGACGCAGCGTCTCGTTCCTTCATGGAACAGGGTTATATTCATAACCTGAGACGTTAATTTTGTTTTCATGAAAGCACACTGAAAGCCAGTGTAGTCCAATCGAGTAGCACGGGGCACAAAGTAACACAGGGTTAGTTGTAACACTCATGGCTTAAATATTTCCACAAATGCTAGCTTAACCAAATTTACAGTATTTACTACTATTTTTCATTAGACATATATGCTATTATTTGAATCTCCGATCTGTTGTTTTTCTGTTTAGTATTGTATAACTGGCAAAAGACAGTAGCCGGGTTTAAGTTCCACTTGCACAGATGAGTGAATGAAGTGACTTGTGGGCCAGTATGGTGACCCATACTAGGAATTTGTTCTCTGCATTTAACCCATCCAAGTGCGTGTGCTTTAAATGAAATCTACCAATCACCAGAGGGGTTTGAAAAAATGAATCATTGAATGAATTATTTTGGGAGTCACTGAACAAATAAAGTTAAAAAATAAAAGTGTACTATAAGAAAATTAAAGCTTTTTTGACTTTGCATGCATATCAACCTGCGGTTTGGGACTCCCAAAACCAAAATATGAACCTTCCATAACCCATAATAGGAGCAATTTTCATCCACAAAGTACAAACTAGTACCTTTTAGAACCCTTTCAATGGTTTAATATACCACAACATTTGTTTTCTCTCAGTTAGTTTAGGAGAGATCAGATCGGGATGATACAGTTGTCCGCTGGATGTATTTCTGTCTTGCTTGCTTAGGTTCCCAGTGTTTTTGAGTGAAGCGGGATGAGGCGGTGTCCAGTTCCTGGCACAAGTCCCGGGAACGGATAGAGAAAAGCACTGGCTGGCATATGTGAGGTGTTTGGCAACGGGCCACACAGAATCGAGCATGTGAGTACTAGCACCTCGGACGCTGACCCATTCAGAAGCAGACAGGAAAGTGACGAGGCTGTAAAAGGCACAGGAGCAGGTGTCCTCTGACGGAGCGCTCCACAGCAATGTCATTTGTTTCTACACGGCCTCCACAGTCAAAGAGACAAGGTGCCCCTCGTGTCCTTCACTAACTCCGTTTTAATTGCCTGGGAAGTTGAATGCGGATGATAAACACAGAAGCTTATCTGAGAGGACAGAACACAGGAAAGTCAGACGAGTCAGAGTTTCTTTTTGCCCCTGAAAGCGTAAAATATTTTGCATGTCTTCGCGACAAAAAGCACAGGACAGTTACTTATAGCATTTTACAGGAATAGTTTATCTTCCTGTCTCTCCTATTCTCCACCATGACATTACGGGTGATAGATTTCCTGCGCTCTGGTTTCCGGGAGCATTATTAACCTAAAAATATGTTCTCTTCATCATGACTTATTAAATTCAATTTATTCTCTTTTGATGTGGGTTAAGCTTGTAATCAAGGCTTACCTCAGTCATCTTGTTTCCTTGATTAAATTTGTATGGTAGTATAAATTATGCAATCTCATGCATAATGCAACATTTAAATGCATGTTTTTAAATTTTCTTTTGATCAGCTCTTAAAAAAAAACAAAGTTTCCAACTTTATAACCCAACATTTGTTCCTTTATTTTGTGCATGTACATGTCAGGTTCCTTCCTGGGACAAATTATAAAAAGCAATTTCAGATTGATAATTAACTATGTTTTATTCAGCATCTAATCTGTCCTTAATTCATGCCATAAAAAATGATTCACTTTATATCTGTCATGCTTCCTGCCATTATGGCTAAATGTAAAAGCTTTGAGATTAGCTATATGCTATTATTTATTTTATTTTATTTATTTTTAGCATTGGCATCCAGGACAACAGAGCAGAAACATTTATGACTCATCCTGCACTGCACAGATTGGGTTTTTTTCATATTATATGATATTTGTATCAGATATTCTCAAGAATGAAAATGTCTTACCCACTAGAAAATAGCAAATCAAGGGGGGAAAAAATGCTGGAACCCATACAATTTTTCTTAGAAATCACCTTAATTGTATGGCTCAAAATAAATAAATAAATCCTCATGCATTTATTTATACATATATAAATAAATAAATAAATAAATAAATCAATCAATAAATAAATGAGTAAATAGCTCACAAGTAAGAATACGGCTATATTAAAGCATACACAAAATAAGAGTCCTGGTGTATTTTGCTTATCAAACAGTTTAAAGTAGGACTATAAATGATTGATTTATAATTAAATACAATTACATTCACAAAATGTTTACCTAGTCTCATGGCAAATATCTTGGTGCACTTTTTAGCGAGACACAGAACACGTACTAATAAGTACATATCACTGCAGTTTTCAAAAGAAATGAACACCAGAGGCAGTTTTATTCCTTTTCACATAAATGTACAGAGTTTCGTTAAATAAAGTGTAATTTTCGCACATTTACTTGAAGAATATCATGTTATGACATAAAAAAAATATTAATATGCTGGGATATTTGAAAACTCATTCTTTTAAACGTTAGCATCACACACATTTAAAGTAGCTTCATATCTATATGTTTTTTAATAGTTTGTACGCTCTTAAAAATAGAGGTGCTTAATAGGTTTTTATAATCTGAACACCATTTGTTATTTTGTAAGGTTCTTCAGATGTTAAAGCTTCTTTATTGAACCATTTAGGCAAAAAGGTTCTTCAATGGCATTTTTTAAATCCAGAAAAACGTTAACAGGGTCACTGTGATATCCCTTATATGATGTAGGTATATGGGTAATTCAAAAGCCACATATCAAACTAATAAATTTGTTGTGAAATCCCTCCTAAATCTCTTAAAATGAGATGTATAGTTTTCTTGGCAGAATTTGCACTTAAGGGTTCTGTAAAGAAAACCTATGAGATGGAATTACTCTAAACTACTCTTACCTTTAACGCTTTTTTAGTGCACAAACCCTAAAGGTAGCTTTATGGTTTCTTTCCACCTTTTAAAGGTCAAATACTTCATATAAGGCTTAGCACTTCATAACGAATCACAGAGGTCCTTTCTTTTATTACGATGTACTTTACACACAGCATCTGAACTTCTATAAAATATTTTTGTTTTATCCCAAAAAAACGATTTCCTGTGCCATTTGCAGAATGCAAGCGCTGGCTGGTGTCATGCTGGCTGACAGAGCTGTTTGTATGGATGACGTGTTGGAGCGGAGCAGAAACATGGACAGGCAGCTTGACATTTGTTGCTTGTGAGGAAGCAGTGGTGTGCTGGCCACTCTATGGGCCAGGCCTGGTGGGAGACCAAGCCCTCATGCTGCTCCACTCACCCCCTGCTGCGCCTCCTCCACAAGCCCCTCCATCTGGAGGACCAGAGGGCCTCTGCTGGGGCTCTGCTGTCTCCTCCCAATGCAGACTCACGCTGGCCGCCGGTTGGGTGTTTCATTGGGGATTAATTAGGCATAGGGAGGCTTACTGGAAACGGGCCATAAATAATCTGTTTGGTACCGTTTTATTCTGTGCAAGTTCTCTGTTACCACTGAGAAATTTGGCGGAGAAGTGTTGTGATGTTTGTTTTACAAATTTAGCTGAAATATGGTGTCATGAATCTGCTCAAATAGTTCAGATTACTCAGAGTGACAGGGTTGAATTCAGAAAAATCGAGACCAGTTCCAGTACTACAAATTAAGCCAATGATTGGTGAAAAATTGTGCCCAGCTTTATTTAAAAATTCTTTTACTTAGTCATATCCTGGTTTGTAATATGGTTCTTCTTTCACGGCCTCATGGAAGTATAGTGTCTATTTTAATAAAGACTTCAGAATCGTAGCTGAAACAGCAGGTCATCCCTTTTTATTTTTAAGAATATAGTGTATTAGAGCAACCAGTGGTGCCCGAGAGGGGGGGGGGATGAGCACCCCAATAGGATGGACCTTTTGGTAATGACCTCAGGAAACTGACTATTGACAACGATAAGTAGATGCATCTGCAGAAAGGTCTGCAAGAATGATAGGGGCCTAAAAATCCATCAGGCCCGGATGAAATGCCTGGTACAGGAAATTACAGCACAGCGCACAGGATCAACGCCTGGTGAGTAGCAGGAGGAACCCGGCCCGGAGAAACCCCACAGAGCCCAGAACCTCCAAGTGCCAAACACTCCAGGTCCAGGCAGAGTAGTCCTATATATCAAGTGGCCTCCAGCAAAGCAGCACAAGCTGTGGCACCAGTTTGATGAGGATACATCTAGAATCATCAATGTAACAGCAAAGGGTGATGTGGAAGGACGACTTCTTCATCTGACCACAATCATCACAAGTTTTGCGATTGAGAGGTTCGGCGTAGAGGAGCCTAAGCTGAGTAAATGTACTTATACCAGGAACCACAGGTCAGATAAGATCCATCAACTCCGAAAAGAACTGTGGATTCTGACGAAGCAGTTCAAGAAAGCAGCTGAGGAGGAGAAGCCATCTCTCAGTGAGCTTCGGCAGATTATTAGGAAGAAACTCATGAACCTACACAGAGCAGAATGGCATAGGAGACAGAGAGTTGAAAGAGCCAGGAAGCGAACCTCATTTGTAGCTGACCCCTTTGCCATTACAAAAAGGCTGCTGGGAGAGAAGCGCAGCGGATGTTTGGATTGTTAGATCACTTCCTGCACAACACCTTGAGCGAGAACAAGAGTTAGGGCCACAGACAGGTCCCAGTCAGGTACCACATAAGGTGTAAAAGCGCTGCCCAGGACTCAATCGAATCCTCTGGAAGTTTCTCAGAGTGATTTGGCAAAGAGGGATCATCGCAGAAGAGTGGAGGCAGGTAGAGGGCATCTGTATCCCTAAGGAGGAAAATTCAACAAAACTGGAGCACTTACGATCCATCTCACTTCTCAGTGTGGAGGGCAATATCTTCTAGCATTTTAGCTAGAAGGATGACAGACTTCCTATTGAATTATATTGGATGAGACGACTCTAGATCTGCACCATTTACCCTGTAAGATCAAGGATCTAATTTTGGATTATTATAGTAATTTCAGGCAAAGAGTTACTTCAGGGAGCATTAGATCAAACTGGCATCAGCTTGAGAAAGGGATAATTTGCTCTCGCGATGAATATGTTGGTCAAGGCTGCTGAAACGGAGTGCAGAGGCCCTCTGTCCAAGTCTGGGATCCAGCAGCCCTCGATCAGAGCCTTTATGGATAACTTGACAGTCACTACTACTTCAGTGCCTGGGTGCAGGTGGATTCTTGTCGGCAGTAGATACTTCTGGTTTACCTGTCATCTTGGCACGGATTCTTTGGCCGCTGTTGGTGTACTAAGTGACGATATCTACAGTAGAGGCCCTGGAGAGGTCAGCTGTCATCTCTGAAGATTGCTTGGCCTGCCTCGCAGTCTAACAAGTGCAGCACTATATGGCATGAGTAATTAGCTTCAGCTTCCTATCAGCAGCCTGGAGGAGGAGTTCAGGGTTTCTTGTATAAGAGAGGCCCTAGTCTACCAAGGCTCTGGAGATTCTAGAGTAACAGCAGCAGGTATTGAAGTGCGAATGGGAAGGAAGTGGAGAGCACAAGAGGGACTGTAGTTGGCAGAGTCTCGGCTGAGACATAAGGCACTTGTGGGCACAATGGCAACAGGGCGAGCAGGACTGGGAGCAATCCCAAAGCCACAGTACAACAAGGCTCAGGGCAAGGCGAGATGAGACTTGGTCCTAAAGGAAGTCCGAGCAGGTGTCGAGGAGTTAAGGACCAGCAGAGCATGCGGCAGCAAGGGGCATGGATGAGGTGGGAAGGAGCGCTGGAGAGGAAGATCACCTTGAATGGCATCTGAAAGGCAGAGCCACAGCGTATTAAGTTCCTGGTCCAAGCTGTTTATGACGTGCTCCCCAGCCCAACCAACTTGCATGTTTGGGGAAAAAGTGAAGTTCCAACATGTCCACACTGTCCTGGACAAGGGTCCCTGGAGCATATTCTAAGTAGCTGCCCAGCTGCCCTTGGAGAGGGCCGATATCGTTGGCAACACGATCAGGTCCTGAAGTGTATAGCAAAGACCATTTCACAGGCAGTGGCCAACAAGAAATATGTTGGCAGCCAGAGAAGAATGGTCTTCGTAAGGGCTGGTAAGCAGACGCAAAGAAAAGCAAAAATCAACCAGCCTCCTTTCATCGGCAGCATACTGGGAGCTGCGGGTTGACCTGGGCAGGCAGCTCAAGTTCCCGGAATTTGTAACATCAACCTCATTGAGACCCGATATGATTTTAACATCTGCACAGTCCAAGCAAGTCCTTTTGTTGGAACTGACAGTCCCATGGGAGGACCGCATGGAGGAAGTAAATGAGCGTAAGCGGTTCAAGTACCAGGAGCTCATTGAGGACTGCTGAAGGAAGGGCTGGAAGGCTTGCTGTGAGCCCATAGAAGTCTCCCTGTGTAAGATCTTTGCCAGGATTGGTGTGGGAATCAGACAGAATATATATGTGTCTGAGCAGTGTGCCTTTCACCTGTTAAACTATGTCATGTCTGTGCAGAAATATGCAGCATAAGCAAATGTCCTCTTGACCTTTCAAACTTAGGAATGTTTCACTTCCTCCTTATATTTTTTACAGTGCTGCTGGGACACAAGTTGGGGCTTGATCAACCCCGGCTGGGTCACCCAAGAGAGGGTGTCTGATGTTGTGAGACCCGAAACACCCGAAGATCTCAGGAAACATCACTGATTATGTGTTCCAGCGCATCCAGAGATGTATCTAATTGCTACAACCCAGGCTCATTGGAAATATGTGACTCTGCCTACATTTCTGCAAAACCTGAAATATGTTACTCCGGGTACATTTCACTGTACTTTTCAGATTGAAAAGAGATGCTAGAAGTGCAATCTTTTTTTTTCTCCAATACTGTGCCAGAAATGTTATGCTTATGGAATACATTGTTAAATGGAACATGTCTAATTATGTTAGTATGTAAACCTTAGTTTACAAATGCATGATAGTAAGTGATTCATTTCATTTCACTAATACACAACTATTTATTTGAGCAAATTCGCCCGTATTTTTAACATCATTACTCCAGTTTGAATTTTTTTAATGATTTTTTGAATAATATAAAAAAAAAGATCATTTATATAAAATATATGTATTTTTTGTAACTTTATTCAGGTATATAATGCTATGTATACACATTATACACCACACATACAGTATAGTGATATTTTGACCTGATGGAAAAAACAGAATGTTAATTAAATGTCTTACAGTTCTTAAAGAAATGATAACATCATATGTTATCAGATGATACATGATAACATATGCGTTTGCTGAAAATAATTCTTGAGACATAAGGAAAGAACTGCATACCCACGCAGTCATCAAAAGCGATACGACAAATATTTGTATAGTTGTGTGGGTGCACTTGATCCAAAAAGCATTTAACCACTCAAGACACAAATGTCAGTGCATTATATACTGTAGAAACACAAGCATCACGCTAAATATTTCACACAGAAAGAAAATAAAGATGTATTTGGACATTGTCTGGCTGCCAAGCATGAACTTGAATCTGAATTTAAACATCCACTAAAAGCACTTTAAAGTGTCCCTATTATAGGTTATGAAAAGTTCCAAACAGGTTGACAAGGTCAAAAATAAATAAATAAATTCAGGGTTTTTTTTTTACAAAATGTGCTTTTTACCTTGGACTGTGTAATACAATTTCAACTTTATGTTCAACAGCATTCAAGATTTTTTTAACATTTCAAAGCACATTGTCATGTTAGCAGACAGAATACACTTTCACATGTGACCAACAACAAATAAAAAATATCACAATTAAATATTATCAAAATATTAATCTGACGGAGATCACACATCTGGTGATGGTGACAAAAACCTGATCAAATACATTAAATCAGTCAATTACTGTAATAAAACAAACACAGCCAACAGTGAGTGTGTTATTGTTTATAAAGCTTTTATTCAGGAGTCACATTTAAGTATTTTTATATGACTATGAAACACAAATTCTTATGGTGTTGAGAAATTTGCCGTTTCTTTCAGATGTTCATGCAGTAGCCATTTCACTCTTCCTGTTAATGCCATAGATGCTAATGGATCCTGCTTCAGAAGAGTAAAATTATCCAAATATTTTGGAAATTGGAAGATGGTGTTGACAAATCATGGTTGTGACCAACCTGATCTCACGGCAATTTGTACATATTTTAGGAGGTGGCTAATTCGTACAAAATTTCACTCGTATGAATAATTTTTATAATTTGTATGAAGTTGTAAGAATTACCCAAACCTAACCCCGCCCCTAAACCTACCCTGCACTGGGTTATAGACAAATTGTACGAATTAGCATGAATTTGGGACCTCTTATGAATACGTACGAACTGGTCGTGAGACTGTGTTGTTGTGACACAGCAAATATTCTTAAACAAAAAATTTGCAGAGCCTGTCTAACAGTGCAGGGGTGAACTGTGGCGAGAGCGTCCTTTAGAGTGACAGCTGCCCTTGCTATTCCCTGATTTTATTACATTTTAATGAATTAATGAATAAAGACACAACTTTGAAACCTTATGAAACATGCATGTGTCACTGATAAACGACCTTGATATGAGATATTATTAAGTGTTGCTTTTCATAAAACAACTTTTTCATCATTAAAAAAAACAAAAAAACCTTTGTATTAATTTTAAAGCATATGAATGATTGGATCCTTCTCTGTGGACGCATTGTTTTAGATGTTGTGAGTGGGCAATAGGAGTCATAGATTTGGTATTATGATGATAATATTAAATTGAAATTGAAAATTGTTACAATTGAAAATATTTTTTTATTTTTATACAGTATCTAATAGCAGTTACACTTGTTGTTTTGTCCGATGTCTCAAGACTGACTATTCTTCGGTGATTGGTTGATTTCATTTCATCAGCAGTGTTTGTGAGCTTTTAACGCTTCAAAAGCGACACCTAGTGGCAAAGAGTGAATTCGCATTTTCATTCAGACGAACGCACAAGTGGGCGGATAATCATGACGTCAGCATAAAACAGCTCAGGGTTCATTTTAGAACTGGAACGTTTCAATGATTCAGAGTCGACAAATACTTAGTGCACTTTCAGATTTAAAACTTTACAGGATGTTTTCATTCACGTAGAACTGTGTTACACTGCATAAAGGGTGATTTGCAAAAATCCATAATAGGGCCACTTTAAAACCGACATGTTAAAAGTAAATGAAAAATGAATGTGAGAAAAAGCATTATTTGCTTGCACATGCAAATTGGTAAGTTATTTTGTTTCGAATTTAAATCAAATTCAGCTGTTTTTAACTGTGGCTTAAATAATTTTGGGGTATATGTGTGTGTCATTTGCCCACAGACAGTAGAGGAAGGCAGTCATTTTAGCAAAGGGAGGGGGGTGACAGCCTCGTCTGGCAGAGGAGACGAGAGCATCGAGGAAAACGGCAGATGGCTTGATGTGTTAGGGGAACTCATCTGCAAGTGGTTCAGGGGAGGTCCAAAAGAAGCACACACACACACAAACACACACTCATGGAGGCCAGTGGGTGGAAAAAGAGGAAAGTTAAGTAAAGGAGGCATAGAAAGACACAGAACAAGGGAGACTGAAAAGGTGGCTTGGGAAGTGGACTAAGAAGAACTTGCCTTAGGATATTTCACATAGTAACCACCAAGGGGCTGACAGGAGTTTGAGATCTTACTATGGGTCTCAGTGATTTGCTGAATTTTGAATGGTGAGACAAGGCCCTAACCACAAGTGGTGATATCATGCTGAAGTCAAGTGAAGGTTTCACCATAAGCTGCCGTGATAATTAAAATTTGAGTGTGTCATAATGTAAATAAGCAAAACTTTCACATTTTTATATTATGTCATCAAATGATATTATTTATATTTTAAATCTGGAAAGTTCCAAACAGCAGTATTTGAAAAAGAAATATTTCGTAATATATGTATAAAAAAGTAACTTACAGTAATTTATCCCAAACTTTTAAATGCAAGTGCATCCGTGAAATCTGTGTGAAAACAGATACAGGTTACAAACAATTAAGTATGCACTTATAGTTCGAGAGATTCAGAGTCACATATTTCCATATAGAATATGAATTTCAAGTGTGGAACATTTTCAGTTGACTATACAGAGGCAGTCATAATGGCAGTCCTTTGATCAGATGTGTTTTACCTTACCGCACACCGTTCTGTGAACTCATTCCATATGTGGTACATTTTATATGCAAATAACTGTATTATGCTAGATTGCCTGAGGTTCAATGCAAAAACACACATTAGTCTAATGAGACATCATGGTTACGCAGCAGGTGGTAGTAGTACAGACACTGGAGCTCAGATCAAAGAAGGACTGGGGAGGTCAGACAACTGGAGATGGAGAGAGAGAGGGAGAGAGATTTCTTTACTGGGATGATGACGGCAGCATCCAAGGGTCAGGACTGTGGGCTAATGATGCTGCTCTACGAGCGACTGAGGCAAAAAAAAATTCATATATATATACAGGTCCTTCTGAAAAAATTGTCATATTGTAATAAAGTTCATTATTTTCTGTAACGTACTGATAAACATTAGACTTTCATATATTTCAGATTCATTACACACAACTGAAGTAGTTCCAAGCCTTTTATTGTTTTAATATTGATGATTTTGGCATACAGCTCATG
>JAUMHQ010000065.1:7638538-7653609 GCA_032361165.1 Enteromius paludinosus | reverse complement strand
TAAACAATATTTTGTTGCTTAAGCTTATGTATTCAGTCATTATTCAATGGTGTACTAAAAATCCATATGAAAAAAAAATACTTTCTCAGGTCAAATATTTAAATGCGATTAAAATGCGTTTAATTTCAATTAATTAAGCCTCTAATTAATTAGATTATTTTTTTTTATCGAGTCCCGGCCCTAATATATATAAATATACAGTATGTATAGTTAAATAAAGTCTATGGGATTTTCAATGGTTTCGTTCTATAACAGTGGTTCTCAGTTGGTGAGTTGCAAACCAAAAATGGGTTGTATGACTGTTCTGATTGCAGGCAGCGGGAAGGAAAGTAGATAGTAAATGCAAAAAAAATACAATGCCACTAATCAGATTTAATCATAGGAAACCAGAGAGGAAAAGAAAATATATACTGGACCATCACTGACGTGCTGCATAGGGTAGCAAACCGTCCTGTATTTTGGGCTCAATTTACGTGTCCTGTACCTGACCTCCCTTGTCCGGTTTCCTGATTGCTAACCACTGACCGATACAACAACAGTAGTGCTGAATGCTGATCACATGAGAATGATCACCGATACCTGTCATCATTCAGTCATGGCCACCCTCACTCAGTATAGGTGTATAGCAGGGGTCATCAAACTTGATCCTGGAGGGATCCTGCAGAGTTAAGTTCTCGCTTGCCTCAATACACCTGCCTGGAAGTTTCAAGTATACCTAGTTAGATCTTAATTAGCAGCTTCATGTTAAATCTGCAGGGACACCGGCCCTCCAGGACCGAACTTGGTGACCCCTGGCAGGGGCGTAGCACCAAACTCTGGGCCCTATGCACAAGTAGTGGCCATGGGCCCCCGTAAGCTTGAGGTTCACAACTACCTACGACACCATTTACTACGTCAATCAACTGATGCATTTACCCAGAATATTAGCATTTACATTAGTTAACAACTTTTATTGTGCTCTAAAAATTATATTTAAAGGAAAATAAAATTTCGCTCCTCAGGGGCCCTCCCCCCGCCTGGGGCCCTGGTAATTTAGTCCCACTTTTCACCCAACTACGACGCCCCTGACCCCTGGTGTATAGTAAATCAGAAATCGTGAACATACTGTAACTGTTTGAGGAAGGCTGCTCAATCGCTTCCGTCTCACAGCAGGCAGAGCTCACACTAACGCTTATTCTCTCCATGTTTAGACTTCAGTAAATCCGTTTTGGAGAATACAAGCAACGTGAATATATTTCATGAGTCCAACATCTGGCCGCCTGAAAGACGCTATCAGTAGGCTAGGACCAATTAATAAAAAAAAGTGTCAAAAATTTTAATGCAGCACAGTTTAAATCTGTAAGCTGTCTTTAACTGAAAAAGATGTACGTTCATTGTGTGCGTATATGTGCATATATACATACCCCCCCAAGTTGGCAACCCTAATGCTGCGTGACATGCCATCTTCAAAAACTTATGCAAAATAAAACACAATATGGACCATTAATTTGGAGTATAAACATGGATTGTGTCAAAAACAAACCAAGTCAAGTGTTTTAGGTTGTGAATTATTGGCTCCCATATCCATAAAATCCTTAAATTTTAAGCTATTTAGGCCCAATCCCATTTCTACTCCTTAGCCCTTCCACTTCCCCCTCTGTTCATGTGAAGGGGTGTCTCGATTCTCTTTTATTTGGAGGTGTTGGGGAAAGGGGCCTTCAGACAAAGATTTTTCGAGACCACGTTTTAAATGAAGGGGTTTGATTTTTTTCAGCATTACCCGGCTACAGCAGCAACATGGTGAACGAATCCCGAGCTAACTAAAAGGCACACAAACGTAAGCATTATTGACAGTAATAAAGATTTTAGTGAAACTGAATAATTTGTTTTATGTTATATTCTATCATGTGTTCGAATGATGGTCATGATGTTTAAATCAATTATATCAACTGATAGCTATTAACATTACTGGCTGCATGATAGAGCCACAACATATTTTCATGTCGGACCTTGGCGATTACCACCAAAGACATCTGCTAAACCCTTTTTGCAAATATTGCTAATTTGAGAGAAAGAGAGAGAGAGAAAGAGAGAGAGTGAGAGAGAAGTTGCATGTGTGCACGTCTGTGTGTCTCTCTTTACAATGAGTGAGTTATTGCAAAAACAGAGATTTTATCCTCTCGTTGCAGGAAATATAATGAAGCGATTTAGTATTTCAACCGTATTTCAGTTTTTCAATTAAAGTCATAGGGCAGCGTTCTCAAATTTCTTTGTACCTGGATGTGAGAGTGGTGCAATCTCCGATGTGTGCATTTGTGTGTCTGCATGCAGCGCATTAATCAAAAAGCGATATTAATATTGAACAGTGATGTACACCAGGAGGTGTGTGTAATTTAGGAGCTAGATGTATGATGGCGTGTGACGTCATAGTAGTGGTGTCCCAATTCGTAGGGGAATATTTTTATCCCTACCCCATGACACTCTGTTTCAAGGGACGATAGGGTAGGGAAATAAAATAGAATCGGGATTCCGCCTTAGTAATCAACCATTATTTATTTTCCATATTATTTGACCTATACAGTGATATATTTTAGTTTACGTATATTTAATAGACTCTTTATTTTGGTACTCTGTTGGATTAACATTTGATGTCCGATGTAAAATCTGAACTGTCTTTAATCAGTCTGAAAACTGACAGATTTAGAAACATTAAACAACTGTAGCCCAAGGCATAACTTGGGAAATTTTCTGAAATCATCTTCAATAATTTACACCACAGGGGAATATTTAATTAAGCATTCACATACAGATTTAACATTGTCCACACGTACTTCTAAATTTAATTGGGGCTTGGCTGACACATTAAATGTGAAATAGACCACAATCCCAAATACATAGCCAGCGGGTGTCAATACCACCCCAGTTAGTAACGTTATCCACTGTATATATACAGAAACATAAGAAAACACAAAGATATTTAAAGATACAGGGAACCGACTCAGTTATTGCTCGGGTGTGATTGGATTGCTCTCAACTTAAACCATTATCCCACTGCGACTGCCGAGTGGCCTTATGTGATCAAGGTACTGTGGGCTATATTTCATTTTATAGGATTAAAGTGACAAATGTTAGCTTGCAGAGAATTGCGAGGTGGCCACAATACCTTTGTGCTATTCTAACATTCAACAAAAGAGTCGGCCACTCCGAACATTGCAAATCAATGTGGTTTTACCCCCTTGCGTCAAACCTTATTGAACTGAATAATTGGTGACTCCAAACCTTCTTCCGACTGTCTCCCTCCTCTTTTCTGTCTCAACGACGCCAGTTTCACCAATGTCAGCTTTCAGTCTTTTCTTTGTTGGGTCCTAATCCTTTCTTTGTGACCGTTATCATGTTTGTATTTTGATATAATAGGAAGAAGCTCCGCTGTCTTGGAGGATTGACGCTTCAATTGTTATCCTCAAGCCTTGTTTACAGCAAGACTGAACGTGTAAAATGAATTCCTGTCCAAAACACAGTAAGAGAAAAGAAAGAAAGCAAATTCCAGGTGGGCTGTTGACACCTAAGTTTAAACTCATGCTCAACTCAAGTCTGCTTGTGTTTACCTCAGAACCTAAATGATGGGTTTCGGCGGATCGAAAAAAGGTCAGTATAACCTTCGGGTCATTTGATTTTCTTTTTAAAAAGAAATAAAGACAAATGGTTAAAATTGTGTTTTATCGTTTTGTTAAAGAATCATAAAACTAATCCCAAATGTGGTCTGTACACGGTTGTTTGTGGGTTTGAATAAGATCCCTTATGAAAATTAACCATGATTTTACTACTACTTAATTTTCGACAGTCAAAGATCCACATCTAATAAAATTTTAATATTGTATTTTTTATTTTTATTTTTTACGAATACAGCTGACCTTTTGCAGGGAGCTTGATTGACAGGCGATCTAACAGCTCAATCTATTTTACAAGGTGGCTAATTCGTACGTCCTCACTCGTACAAATTACAAAAGGTTCAAAGACAAAAGGTATATGGTCTATAGACAAACCTGTTTAAACTATAGACATACAGTGCCCTCCACTAATATTGGTTCTCTTGGTAAATCTGAGCAAAGGTGACTGTGAGGACTGGGCCAGCCATGGCAAAAGCTTAATTTTGTGTTTAGTGACTAATTATTGTATTTATTTTGATGTTTGTGTTTGAATTATTGTCCCAGTGGAAGACCCAAACATGGCCCATTATAAGATTTCTAACAGATACAGTCAGTTTTAGTGCAAGATGCTTCTCAACATTGCATGTTGATTGGAAATTCTTGATTATTTCCCTGATGGTGGAAATGGGAATTTTCACTACTCTAGCTATTTTCTTAAAGCCACTTCACTAACTGGTGAAGCTCAATTATCTTTTGCTGCACATCATAAATATATTATTTGCTTTTTCACATTGTGTTGATGATTAGGGGAATTTGGAGTTTGTTTTCCCTCCTATATGTATTTCTGTGAAACAGGAAGCCAGAGCTGGATAATTTCATGTCAATAATCACCCTGGAGTGCTCAAAATTGGGAATATAAATGGGAATATACTGTGGGTACAAAAAGTATTCAGACTCCCTTAAATTGTTCACTCTTTGTTATATTGCAGCCATTTGCTAAAATCATTGAAGTTAATTTTTTTTCCTCATTAATGTACACACAGCACCATATTGACAAAAAACCCACAATTGTTGACATTTTTGCAGATTTATAAAAAAAAACTGAAATATCACATGGGCCTAAATATTCAGACCCTTTGCTGTGACATATATTCATATATTTAACTCAGGTGCTGTCCATTTCTTCTGATCATCCTTGAGATGGTTCTACTCCTTCATTTGAGTCCAGCTGTGTTTGATTATACTGATTGGACTTGATTATGAAAGCCACACACCTGTCTATATAGGACCTTACAGCTCACAATGCATGTCAGAGTAAATGAGAATCATGAGGTCAAAGAAGCTTCCTGAAGAGCTCAGAGACAGAATTGTGGCAAGGCACAGATCTGGCCAAGGTTATAAAAAGAATTCTGCTGCACCTAAGGTTCCAAAGAGCACAGTGGCCAAAGTAATCCTTAAAAGGAAGATGAACCCTTCCTAGAGCTGGCCGTCCGGCCAAACTGAGCAATTGAGGGAGAAGAGCCTTGGTGAGAGAGGTAAAGAAGAACCCAAAAATCACTGTGGCTGAGCTCCAGAGATGCAGTCGGAAGATGGGAGAAAGTTGTAGAAAGTCAACCATCTCTGCAGCCCTCCACCAGTCTGGGCTTTATGACAGAGTGCAAGACACATGGAAGCCCGCATGGAGTTTGCTAAAAAACACCTGAAGGACTTTCTCAACTTTCTCAAGTTGGTGAGAAATAAGATTCTCTGGTCTGATGAGACCAAGATATAACTTTTTGCCCTCAATTCTAAGCGCTATGTGTGGAGAAATCCAGGCACTGCTCATCACCTGTCCAATACAGTCCCAACAATGAAGCATGCTGTGGGGGTGTTTTTCAGCTGCAGGGACAGGACAACTGCTTGAAATTGAGGGACAGAAGAATGCGGACAAGTACAGGGATATCTTAGATAAAAACCTTCTCCAGAGTGCACCAGACCTCAGACTGGGATGAAGGTTTACCTTTCAACAAGACAATGACCCTAAGCACACAGCTAAAATAACGAAGGAGTGGCTTCACAACAACTCTGTGACTGTTCTTGAATGGCCCAGCCAGAGTCCTGACTTAAAGCTAATTGAGCATCTCTGGAGAGACCTAAAAATGGCTGTCCGACAACGTTTAACATCCAACCTGACAGAACTAGAGAGGATCTGCAAGAAGTAATGGCAGAGGATCCCCAAATCCAGGTGTGAAAATCTTATTGAATCTTTCAGAAAAAAGGCTGTATTAGATCAAAAGGGTGCTTCTACTAAATACTGAGTAAAGGGTCTGAAAACTCAGGACCATGTGATATTTCAGTTTTTCTTTTTTAATAAATCTGCAAAAATGCCAACAACTTTGTGTTTTTCTGTCAATATGGGGTGCTGTGTGTACATTAATGAGGGAAAAAATGAATATAAATGATTCTAGCAAATGGCTGCAATATAACAAAGAGTGAAAAATTTAAGGGGGTCTGATTACTTTCTGTATCCACTGTACTTTAACAAGTATTGGAGAAAAACATTTATTTCATCAAAAGAACTTCTCCCTATTTTCAATTGTTTTACTTCAATTATAGGTTAGAATTGTGTGCATTTTATTTTATTTTTTTAAATGAAAGATCAAAAGGATAAGCAGATATATTTTCACAGCCACCTTTGCTCAGGTTTACCAAGGTTGCCAATATTAGTGGAGGGCACTGTATATACTGTATGTATAAATGAAAATGGTATCATACCCTTACAGGGGGAAAAAAAGGAAGAAAGAAATTGCAAGAAAAAGCATTGGCCACAAAAAGACCTTTTTGGTGAATGAAGAACTTTCAGTCAAGGTCATGGCATGAGGCGTGTGATAACACCGCAGGATTCTCATTCTCAAAGTCAGCAGAATAACGGCATTAATGTTCTTCAGTGCCAAAGCTGGCATGAAGTAAATAAATAAAAAAAAGTCCCTGAGTTCCAAATGTCATCTCCCCTAATACTCACAGGCACTGCTGTTAAATCCTTTTCCCTTGGTCAACATTAACTGACATTGAACATTGAACATTGGCTCATTAGTACGAATCAAAATCTTAGGGGATGGACCGCTTTTGAAGTTTTGGCAAGGATTGGCGTGCAGCTGACAGCTTCGTGTTGGGAAAGCAACGGATGAGCACTCTTTGGTCCTCTGTGAAATTCGTGTTGCCACATTATCTGAATCAAACTCCTATTGGAATGCAGCATTTACCATGAGACCGATGCATGTATGAGTGTGTGTGCTACATCACAAAGTGGTTTGAATGTCTTTTGTGTGTGCCTGCACTCAGCAGCTCAAAGGGACTGAATGGACTGCATTTGTGTGCGTGACATTTTCTGCCTCTCCCATGTGTGCATATTAATGACACGTGGTATTTCTGAAGCCCAATAAAATATGCCCCTTGATGGCGTTTTGCGGATGGTGTGGGACGTGATGGGGGGTTCGGAGGGAGAACGGGTTTCAAAGGCGACCTGCCTCTTGTTTGGTCTGGGAGAACAAGAGCAGTGTGATGGGGTGTGTGCCCTGAATAGCAGCAGACATCAGTGTGGATTAAACTCACTGAACATACACAGCCTGTGAGAGTTTCAACAGGTTTTTTTTTCTCCCTATTCTTTTATTCTGAACAATAATAGTTTGAAAGCCACCTGGAGTCTTTGCTTTTTTGCATTCTTTTGGGTTTGCCATCAGAATTTTCTGGCTCTTTGTAGTTGAGAATACTTTTGTAGCAAAGTTTACTTGAATTAGAAATTTGTTTATCAGATAAAGGTTTTATTAGATGTTCACTGATGTTTTGCAAGTATTTAGATTTATCTTTTGATTAAATTTTGGCAATATAACCTCATTTTCATATAAATTGATATTTTAGAAGGACTAGCTCCTTCTGAAGTTTTAAATATTTTCATAAAGGTTTTTTTTTTATGGATAGATGGATGAATGGATGGGTGGATAAATGGACAATGGATTGATAAAACAGATGGATCAATGGACAATGGATTGATAAAACAGATGGATCAATGGACAATGGATTGATAAATAAAATTGAAGATGGATTGATTAATAGATGAATGAATGGACAATGGATTGATAAAATGGATGGATGGGTGGATAAAGAACGGATGAATGGACAATGGATAGATGAATGAATGAATGGATTAATGAATGAATGGATGAATTAATAATGGACAACTGAATTGATAAATGGATGGATAGAAGGATGGATGTGTGGATGAATTCACAGATGAATGAATCAATTAAAAGATTTTTCATTTGTAGTACCGTAGTACTTCTTGTTTATTAGATTAATGAATTACTAGACGTTCAACAATGTTTTACCTAAATTGAGATATGTTTTGCAACAACCATTTTTATAGAAATTAATAATAATTTAGTAATTTGGGGTATTTTAAGTGAAGGATGGATGGGTGAATAGACAAATAGAAAGCATGATGGATGGATAAACTGATTGAGAAAGAATGCATACTATTAATAATATCTGAATTACTTAAATGTTTAAACACATACATGGGTATTATCAGTTAAATTAATTATTAGATGTTCCCCGATGTTTTACGAGCATTAATATTTATGTTTTGATTATATTTTGCGATATGCCCACAGTTACATAAATTGATTAGTAATTGGTGTCAATTTATATGGTTGGATGAATGGATAAATGGGTGAATGAATGGATGGATGGGTGAACAGATAGATGGACGAATAAGCAGACAAATAAATCGATATGTGGATGATATTATGAACAAATGGGTGGGTCCTTGTATGTAAGAACAGATAAATGGATGGATACATTGATACAATTAAGTGTAAATATGTGTATGGATGGATAGCTAGACGGGTAATGGTATAGACAGATTGGTGGATGGATGAATGAATGGATGGGTTTTAAAATGGCTGATGCTGAAATGTCAGCCTCTCACTAATAAACAAAGAGAGAGAGAGAGAGAGAGCTGTTGCACTTCTGATCACTGGCACCTGTAAGTGAAAGAAACCTAACAGCATCTGTTCTTGAAGGACACACACACACTAAACACACACACAGCAGGCGCACCACTTCTCCCTGTAACACTCCATTCATTGATGCTTTTGCTTTTGACACTCATCCCTCTGCCATTTGTCTGCGATCATTAAGAGTGAGCTTTCTTCACTGTAGTAAAAGTACACACTTATCCATCTCGCTTCGAGGAGGAGCGAGAGCTCCAGAGGCTCACACACAAGAGGCCGAGATGCCTGTCAAGGTCTAACATTCTCTTTAAGCAGCTAATAGAGCTAATTTTACTTTTATGGGGCTTTGTTGGAAGTGTTATTGATCGGCTCTCCTTATCTACAATTTGACTAATACACCCAAAAGTGAGCAATCCTTAGAAGAGAGAGAAAAAAAGAGAAGGGCACGTGGAGGCTAAACATGTAACAATTAGCCCACAATCAAGCAATCTCTTCCATCCTTTTTTTTTGTAGCCATGATACCTGAGTCACTGCATGGAGCTGATCTCCTCACATCTCTACTCTTGGATTCTTCTCCTCCGCTCCCCTCAGATTCGCTCGCACGTCCCAGCAGAAATGGCAATAATTGCTTCAATGTACAAAGTAATTATCTCAGGTAATTAAGACCCTGCATAGAATAAGAGCAAGAGGACCGTTTGCGTTCCCAGGAGTGAATGAGGGCTGAATTCCTTTCTTTCATGTGTTTTAATTGAAAGGGAAGGGGACCTGGGCTCTGAAAAACTCCTGGGCAATGAGACATGCAGGGACTTGGGGGCTTTAAAGTCATGGCCACTGTAATTGTGCGACTGCAGCTTTTTATGTCACGCGCTGTGCATGTGGGGTTCATAACAATCTGTAATCACAGGAGGCTTTTGAGAATGTAATTGAAAATCTGCAAAGTGAGCCTTTCACCTGTATAAAATAGAAATCCAAGACCTCGGTTGCAATCAATACCTTTATTATTAATTTTTCACCAAATGGAGCGATTTATAATTGCTGCACTTGTAGTCATTCACCTGCCTATTAACTGTTCAAATCCTGTTCATTGGTAATGTATGTGTGTGTGTGTAATTTTCTTGACTGTTCAGACAAGGTGAACGCAACTAGGGCTGTTCATATAATCTCAAGGAGAAAATTCTGCAACGTTTTGACGCATACTATTATGTGTGTGAATGCTACGACAAGGTGTTTAGAGTTTGTTAGTATCTGTTGCTAAGACTGCCTGAATGTGAAGCGCAAGTTGTCCTACTGCCGACAGATCAAACAAAAATCTGGCACGAGTATTTTGCCAACAAAATGGTATTTCACAAATAAGTCAGGTGATTAATATTTGATGTGCTCAGTGCTGACTTTCAATTGATTTGATTTGTAGCTCAAGCTTAATGATGTGAAAATAATAAGCTCATGTTGTCCAAAACCTGAATGACTTCTTTCTTCTGCAAAAAGTCAAGATGTTTTGTCATTTGTTTTTTGGACATGCAGTTAATCGAGATCCCTTTGACTTCCATTGTGTGAAAAAATAAAGGTGTTTTTCAAAATTCTTAGAAGAAAGAATGTTTAATAGGTTTCAAATTCAAATTTTAACTTTTGGCTGAATCGAAGCAGGATGATGGCGCTATTGTGTTATTGTATTATCATTGTAGAGTTGCTATATCGTATATTTGATTTGAAGTTTTCCTCACTGATTATACACTGCTTTCCTAATTATTACTGATAAAGGAATAGGTAGTTCACCCAAAAAAGAAAATGTGCTTAATCTTGCTCACCAATAGATAGTGAATGGGTGCCGTCAGAATGAGAGTCGTCTGGATTACTTTGTGATGTTTTCATGAGCTGTTTGGACTCTCGTACTGCTTCGGAACAATGTTGTAACAAGCACTACATATAAAATAAGGTGACAAGATTTGAATTACCAGCTCAGTCTCACTGCAATTCGTACATATTTTATGAGGTGGCTAATTTGTACGACCTCACTCGTACTAATTCATAAAATGTTTGCTAAATCATACTTATTTTACGAGTTGCCAATTCGTATTAATTTGTACGAATGACCTAGACCTTACCCCACCCATAAACCTACACATCACTGGGGTTTAGACAAATCGTACCAAATCGTACGAGTGAGGTCATTCATATTTGTAAGAATTTGTGTGACTTTTTCCACCTTTTCCACCGCTTGGTCATGAGACTGTGATGGAATTACCCCTCTAATGAGTCACAATGTGAACCGTTTACATTTTAAAAGAGAAAACACCTGAGTCACCTTTTTGTGTCATTGTAGAACAAGATAGGACACTGTATTTGTCTCACAATAGAGACTATCTCTGTGCTACAGCAGAGCATAAAGCACACACATTAGAGCGAGAATACCTTCTTCTCTGAGCCTGTCCTGACCAAAGCCCCGGGAGACTACTCCCATGTGATGTCTCTCGGTATGACATTGACTGCTATAATAGGTGTTTATCCACTCAGCGCTGTCTCTGGCCAAAACAAAAGCCTCATAAGCGTTCGATTAACTGTAATTATATTCTGTACCCCTGAGATATGGACGAGGCCTTCTCACTTACGGCCGTAGGGTGCAGAGCTCATTCAAAGCAGGGCACTGCAGTGACTTTTAAATGACTTTTCACGAATGGGGTCCACTTTGGTGATTTGTCTACAAGCTAAGAATTATTTAGTTATTCATATATTATTATTTGTTTTTTTGTTTTTTTGATTACCAACTGATTTTAATTGCAAAAAAAGTGCATTTTACTTTTTATTTTTTTATTGCACATATAATGGTTTTGTAAAGCTCAACAAATTAGCTCTGTTAACAAGGTAAATATATATTAGCACTTGATGTAAATTGGCGCTTAATATACTATACATGAACACTAATATAAATTAGCACTCTTATTAAAAAAAAGACACATTTAACATCACAACAGTAAAGACATTTATTATGGTACAATGATTTAAAGTCAAATAAACTTTAAAGTTCCTATAAACTTGATTAATCAAAGATACCTGAAAATGCATCCCGATTCTTATAAAAATATTCTATTAAAAATCAATAATTTAATGATAGAGTCAGAAGCATGCGGATGCATGCGCACAGGTTTATTCAAGGTCAGCAGACCAGGGTCACACATTGGCATTCAGGTATGTTCAGGGTAAGGCTTACAGTAAATTGTAGTCGAGGTACACAGTCAAATAATCCAGTGGCCTCCTTAATCCTTAAAAGGAAAATGTTAGGGATGATCAGAACCCTTCCTAGAGCTGGCCTAAAAGACCTAAAAATGGCTGTCCACCAACGTTTACTATCCAACCTGACAGAGCTGGAGAGGATCTGCAAGGAGGAATGGCAAAGATCCCCAAATCCAGGTGTGAAAAACTTATTGCATCTTTCCCCAAAAGGCTCATGGCCGTGTTAGATCAAAAGGGTTCTTCTACTAAATACTTAGGACCATGTGATATTTCAGTTTTTCTTTTTTAATAAATCTGCTAAAATGTCAACAATTCTGTGTTTTTCTGTCAATAAGGGGTACTGTAATGAGACAAAAAAATGAACTTGAACTTTTAGCAAATGGCAGCAATGTAACAAAGAGTGAAAAATATAAGGTATATATATCTATATATATAGATATATAAACAAAAGCAGGCAAACACACACATCCCAAATTGCAAACTCAAATTACAAAGGCAAAAATTAAAAAGCTGAAGTATTTATTTTATTTTGTTTTATTTATTTTATTAATTGCCTGAAAACATCATCAACCTTTTTCACCACTTACAATCAGTTAAAAACCATATAAACAAGACAAATAAATGCATTCCTTAATTAATTGGTTAACTTAACACGAATGATTTAGCTGTGATGGTGTAATTGTGTACCTGGATATGTGGATGCATATATGCCAGTTAATCTGATACATGATAAATGGCACCACGCCTTTCCTAAGGCATAAGGCACTGAAGGGTACTCCCATCAAACAAGAAGCAATCTAGTCATTAAATCCCTCACTAGCAGAGCTTGTCATCAATGGCATGCTTTTAAAAACATCCCCACATGATGCTAGGATGTAAAAGTTTACAAGCACGTTTACTATTCCCCTGGTGCATTGTGTGAAACTCATAGAGGAAGACGCAAATAGGCAATATAATTTACTGCCACTGCATGGTGTGACAACTCAAGCTGCAAACAAGAGCCACAAATTTAGCTCTCCGTGAAAAGAACATGTTTAGCTTATTAGAATGTTTGTGGTGCAGGTCCACAGAGAGAGAAGGGTCAAGCACCCAACATGCACATCTCTGCTATTGTCGTTTGCTTATTTTCTTAAACTGATGGACCCTAATGATGTTTACATTATTTCTGAAGCTACTGAAGATGTTTCTACATATATTATAAACCAGCATAAAATACATGAATTAGATGTTTCACTTCCTTTTGATTGCTTGAACATGTAGCAAGTACTTATTAAAAGTATTTGCCCCTTTAGATGTTTTCATGTTCAACAGCATTTAATCATACAGGATAAGGGCTGAATAAATACATATTTGCTTTTTTACCTTTATGATCTTTATTTTTAACCTGTTTTTTCTGTGTAGTTTTGCAATTATAATTCTCATAAATCAGACCCTATCAAGATATCCCTTCAGAATCTCCCTGTATTTGACTGAACCCTGCTGAAAAACAACACATGCTTGTTAGGTATGTTTTGAAGTTGGCTTGCTGGTTGAATTAGTTTAAGCTGGTCATCTTCTGGTTCGGCTAGCTTAAGACCAGCAGGGACCAGTTTAAACCAGCATCCCATCTCCAAAACATACCTATCCAGCATGCTGTTTTTGTTTTTGTTTTTTCTTCTTTTTTTCAGCAGGGAATTCACCCATTACCATTGCAAGCCTCCGAGGGCCTGCTGAAGAAGTGTCCACACAGCATAATGGTTATGTTTCTGAAGATATTTTAGTCTAATAGCTCAGTTCTAGTCTCATCAGACCATGGAAACTGCTTCCAACTGGCTTCAAAGTCTCCCACTGGCCTTATGTCAAACTGAAGCCAAGATGCCATGTGACATATTTTAAAAGTGACTTTTCTTTGCCACTCTCCTAAAAAGCTCTGACTGTTCCACTGTTCGAGCAGTGGTTGTTGTTTGCACATTCGGTCTAATCTCACTAAAGCTTGTTACTCCTTTAAGCCTAAAGTAAACTTAATTTTTCACACTTGTGCTTGCGCATTTTTTCATGTAACTCTAGATTATAAGAGTACAAGGACATTTTATCTCACTTCTGGATAGAAGTAGCATAGGCAATAAACAACGATGACACTTTATACCAGGGATATGTTGACCACTGTGTTTTTGCAATATTTAACATTGTATAAACATTACAAATCTCCTCAACACAACCAAATTGCCACAATACAGCACATAGAACTAATTTAATTGTATTGTGCTAATTTTGTTGTGTTGTGGCTTGTTTCTGTTGTGTTGCGGCTTGTTTTCATTGTGTTGTTACTTGTTTCCATCATGTTGTGACTTGTTTCTGTTGTGACGTTTCCGTTGTGTTGCAGCTTGTTTCCATAGTGCTGTGGTTTGTTTTCATCACATTGCAACTTGTTTCCATCACGTTGTGACTTGTTTACCTTGTGTTGTGGCTTGTTTCTGTTGTGTTACGGCTTGTTTCCATTGTGTTACAGCTTGTTTTCGTTCTGTTACGACTTGTTTCCATCATGTTGCGACTTGTTTCTGTTGTGACGTTTCCGTTGTGTTGCAGCTTGTTTCCATAGTGCTGTGGTTTGTTTTCATCACATTGCAACTTGTTTCCATCACGTTGTGACTTGTTTCCCTTGTGTTGTGGCTTGTTTCTGTTGTGTTACGGCTTGTTTCCATTGTGTTACAGCTTGCTTTCGTTCTGTTACGACTTGTTTCTATCATGTTGCGACTTGTTTCTGTTGTGTTGCAACTTGTTTCTGTTGTGTTATGGCTTGTTTTTGTTGTGTTACAGCTTGTTTTCGTTCTGTTACAACTTGTTTCTATCATGTTGCTACTTGTTTCTGTTGTGTTGCTACTTGTTTCTGTTGTGTTATGGCTTGTTTTTGTTGTGTTACAGCTTGTTTTCGTTCTGTTACAACTTGTTTCTATCATGTTGCTACTTGTTTCTATCATGTTGCTACTTGTTTCTGTTGTGTTGCGGCTTGTTTCCATTGTGTTACAGCTTATTTCGTTCTGTTACGACTTGTTTCTATCATGTTGCGACTTGTTTCTGTTGTGTTGCTATTTATTTCTGTTGTGTTATGGCTTGTTTCCATTGTTTTACAGCTTGTTTTCGTTCTGTTACGACTTGTTTCCATCACATTACCAGTGATGGGCAGTAGCGTCGCTACAAGTAGTGACGCTACTAGTTTAACTACATTTCTCAGTAGCGTGTTGGTAGC
>JAUMHQ010000065.1:7622319-7635140 GCA_032361165.1 Enteromius paludinosus | reverse complement strand
TTATAGTCTTTAAAATGACTAATGAATTGTAAATAATGGATAATATGCCCTTACTATATGTACAGATAATCATTAGTCATATGTGTGTTCATGCTTAACTGATGCATAATTGTTAATTATAAATTACTAGTTTATTTGTGCTTAATTAATGCATAATCCGGCCCTTAAAATGTTGGGTTAATCATTAATTATAAGTGTGTTTTTGCTCAACTAATACTTAATTGTGAACAAATTAACCATTAATTAATGCTTAACTTATGCATTATTCTGGCCCCCTATTCTGAAGTGTTACAGGTGCACTTTTTAGAGAGACATGAAATACAGTATGTACCAACAAGTACATATCACTTCAGTTTCCTGAAAAAAAGAACACTAGCAGCAGTAGCACAGTAGAGTGTAAATTAATAAAATGTAATGTTCGCACAATTACTTGAATAACTGACACAAATGAGTGATTCACCGACAAACTAGACATGATTGTCAATATCTTACCCATAAAATATATTTGACAGCAAAAATAAATAAATAAATTGTTTTCGTTTGCTAATACTTTCAAGCAACTTCAAATTTTAAAAAATCTATGTTGAATATAACTGCACTTTTTATCAAATTGTAAAAACCTTTGCAGGTGGTATATCTGGAAAAAAAATGTCAGGAAGTGAATCATCTAATTTGGTTTGTGAAAACTGGGATTCAAATCTCAAGAGACTTGAACGGGCATGAATGTGCAGTTGGTAATTTCAGCCTTCAGGCTAGTTCACCTCTGAACATCTTTCTGGGGCTTGGAAAAGCAGCAAAGATTTATATCATTTAACCTTCCTGAAGCAGGAGGACACCAGCAGCAAGCTAAATGTGCGTAGCAGGCAGCTGGACGTTGTGTCCTACCGCACACACATGTGTCATGGTTTCCCCGTTAATGGATTATGTCACGTCAAGAGTGAATGATAAGTCTGGCATCTCATTATTATTATATGGCAAATGATCAGAATATGTCTGTCCGTTGGGAACGACCTTCTAGCCCCCGGCTTTCCGTGGCTGCTATTTGTCACTTAATTAGCTACAGGATATTCTGGTCCCGCAGGCCAGTCAAACTGCAGCTCTGGTATCTGTCTTAGCATTTTGATAGCCACAGGGAAGGCAGACACAAGGCCACAGGTATGCTGCCTCAGTCAACAAGCTTGATTGTGTTGCCTGAAGCAACGAGAGAGCTACAAACATAAGCCACAAGTCACTTCAGTGCCAAGAGAAACACTGAAAATAATGTGCATGATTCCACACATGGCATTTAAGCTGAGATGCGGTTTGCTTTAAACCTCTGTTAGTTTCCACATGAGATTTCTACTGGGTTCATTGTGACTTCAGGTTTAAAAAAAAAAACAAAAAAAAACAAGAAATCACATTTTACATTATAGGAAAAAAACTAAATTTGACAGGTGTAAATGACCAGCTGGGTGGCAAAACAATGCATCTCATTATTTTTATTATATATATATATATATATATATATATGTTTAGTATCTTATTGACGACATTACCGACAATAAACAATTGCACAAATAGATGCAGTAGTTCCCTTTCAGTTGGTCACTCCGAGTCACATCGGTGACCGACGAATAGGAATCTCGCTTCAAGATCAACTCTGCGTGTATACAAACACGCCAATGAAATTGGCATTTGCTGATTAATATCCAGCTGCACCTTATCGCAGCGCATGTATAACTAGGTCAGCGGATTAAGCATTCATTAGCTTTTCGCTTCAGAGCCGAGCTACATGCGACAGTTCCTGAGCATTTCCTCTGCTTACCTGATGGAGAAGGCTCGTGTCACGGCGATTGCAGCGGCGGTGTTCCAGTCAAGTGGCGGACACATTTGCATTGCACTACCAGCTTTTGTGATCCGAGCGACCATCTTCCCTGTGCGCTTCAGCCTTTCACAAAAGAGCAAATCCTAAAGAGACAGGCCTACAGGTGGTATGTCTTTTTAAAGATGCGTCCTTACCATGATGATCTTACTCAATCATGGAAGGCTCCTTTTACTGCCCGGAAACGGACAAGTGGCTCATCCTCTCATTACAGGCAGCAGTTTGAGAGCCGGGAGTTCGACTTCACAGACATCCAGCCTCACTTTTGTCAGAACGCAAGTAGGAGTTGCACGCACTCGGACCCCCACCTCGGACCAGCTTAGAGACGCCCGGGCCGGGTCCCTGCGTTCCTTCTTGCTGCCCCACCACCGGCACCCCAGTCGTCCCGTTGGTGCCTCTTGTATGGTTCTTAGATGCCTGGATAGGGCTCAGTCCATCTCGTTGCGATTCAGTTCGCCCGGCGACCGCCCTGGTTCAGCGGCATTCGCTTCGCATCAGTGAACACTGCAAATGCCCCTGTCCTGCGTGCAAAGATTGCTACTCTCTTGGCGAAGAGAGCAATAGAGCCGGTCCCTCCAGCCGATATGAGGACAGGCCGTACTTCATGGTGCCCCAGAAAGGTGGCGGGTTACGGCCAATCCTGGAGTCTTGAATCGAGCTCTTCACAGGCTTCCGTTCAAGATGTTAACGCCGAAACGTGTTTTCCCATGCATCCGTCCCCAGGATTGGTTTGCAGCTACAGACCTGAAGGACGCGTACTTTCATGTCTCTCCCTCCGCGCCACAGGCCATTTCTGAGGTTTGCGTTCAAAGGTCAGGCATATCAGTACCGTCTTCTTCCCTTCGGACTCTTCCTGTCGCCCCGTGTGTTTACCAAGATAGCAGAGGCTGCCCTGACTCCGCTCAAGGAGAAAGGGGTTCCCATTCTCAACTACCTCGATGATTGGCTAATACTAGCACAATCCAGAGCTCAGTTGTGCAAACACAGGGACCTGGTGTTACAACACCTCAGCCCGTTGGGCCTTCGGGTCAGAAGAAACTCTGTCCGGTGCAGATGATCTCTTTTCTCGGTATGGAGTTGGACTCGGATGCACAAACTTCACAGAGGAACGCGCTCAGTCGGTGCTGCACTGCTTGAACTCGTTCAAACGCAGGACGGCGGTTCCACTGAAACATTTTCAGAGGCTCCTGGGGGGATTCCGCTGGGACTGCGGTGTATAGGGAGATTTGCTTCGAGGTCAAATTAATGTGAAAGTGCAGTTTCAAAACATAATTTCTGCGCAAATTAAAGAACATGATGCAACATCTGATTTACATCACGCAACGCAATATACCAAGCAAATTAGCAAAGTGGCCAAAAAAAAAACAGTCATATTAAATACCATCTTTGTATTAAACTAATTTTAATGCTCCCATATTGTTTATGTTACTGCATAAACCAATTTACAATGGTTTGCAGGCTATTCTAGGAAATGAAATTGCTGTTGGGACCTAAAGCACAGATTGGACAGTACGTGCTTTCTGACCATAATATTAAATGGGAACATCCGCTCTATTGAGAGGTCAGTCGAATGTCCTACAGAAGGATTACGTGATTATTAGCTCTTTAATTAAAGACATTAATCCACATATACTCCTCAGATCATCCACCAGTCCAGGCTATCACACTTTACTGATCCAAAACCTTTCTGAGCAGAAACCCTTTAGCTCAGTGCTGCAGAATTTTACTTTGAACAACACATTTCTGCTCCAATCTTAAAGGCCAAGATCATGGCTGAGATGTCAAAAGTGGCCATTTTAGGAGTCTTGTTTCAGTCTTGTCTATATAACCGCTTTGTTCCTGTAGAGCTGAAGTAACAGCAGAGTGTCAGCGTTTCCCTGCAATAATACAAAGTGCCCTGTGCTGTTGTGC
This sequence comes from Enteromius paludinosus, assembly GCA_032361165.1. Taxonomy (NCBI): domain Eukaryota; kingdom Metazoa; phylum Chordata; class Actinopteri; order Cypriniformes; family Cyprinidae; genus Enteromius; species Enteromius paludinosus. Next base: position 7,631,368 of record JAUMHQ010000065.1, on the reverse strand, counting down.
TGGCTCTCTCACTCGTTCACTATTTGTCGCACATGTTCACAGGAGTTCAGGGCATACTATTGGGAATTCCTGAAAAAAGACTCCAGTGGGAATCAGATAAAGAATGAGGTTCAACTTTTGACTCTTGGCCACTTCTTAGGTTTTGTTTGATCGAATAGCTGTCTAGTCCTGAAAAGGCCAGGTGTAAATGCACTTTGAGGTGGCTTATGCATCTAGTTGTTGAAGCTCTCATTTGTAAATTGTATTGCTCCTCCTCTCAAAATGGTATAAAATAAAGGTGTGAGAGATGTTGCCCACCAGAGATCAGCATATTTGCTCACTGCACCTTCATTCTGCAGCATCTTCACATGTTCACAAAACATTAAAAATCATTAAAAATGCAAACACTACCATTTTTCAACATTTCTGGTCTTTGCATTTATTTATTTTATTTTTTTTTTGCTTTCAGTGATTTTTAAAGAAATATGTTCCTTTTGGAGCTCTAGCTCAAGTTCGACTTCCTATTTCTCGCCAAAAACAGCGTCTCATTGGTCAACCACGTCATATTCAACTTTTCTTATTTTTTCCCCCCACATTTTTCAGTTTTCACGGTTTATTTAGTTTAAATGAACAGTTTTAAAGACATTAACGTTTAATAATTTCACTAATAATTATATAACATTGTAAACCTGGAACAAAATTAAGTCAGGGTTACAAAGACATTAAACAGAATGTCCAAGCGTCTCTTTTTAACATGTTGGATCAATAAGGGGGGCCCATATCCATGACTATGTGCACTGTATTCAAACTCAGTGTTTATTTTTAAACCATTTCTTTAAAGGATAGATGTTAAATATTCATGACTATTATTTTGTATAAATGTTATTAATGTTCTTCTTGGTTAATGAATAAAATATTGTGGTGCTTCTCCTTTTAAATGCTGAAATGTATGTTTACATAGAGAAACGCATGGTTGCATTCTGTAATGACTAAATTCCAGAATATTTAATTAATTCTTAGATCAAAGCTCTATAGACTGCATTACCCTCGAGTAAGCATAGAATTTAATCCAATATTCAGCATCCATAAAAAATAGCTTTATATGTGTCGGTTCACAGAGGGTTCAGAGCTGCCTTAATATTGCATTACAAGAGAAGACTTTTCTGGTTTTTCCACCTCGGCTGGACCTAAGAAGGTTTCAAGGCACTTTGGAGAGCAAAAGAGTTAAAAAAGACAGAGCATCGGTCACCTCAGTATCGACATTTTAATACAAATTCTCCACAGGTTCGCTCCAGACAGCCCGTGCTTTCACCCCTGAAGCCTGCCTGAAGGGAAAGTGTCTTTCTCAGCACATCCGCAGGGTCGATGGGGACTCTAATGTACTATTAAACATTTAGATCCTCGGCTTCCACTAATGGCGATTATGTGCACAGGACCAGCCAAGAGGAGACAGTGTTATGATTCTGACTCTAGCAGATGGGTTATGATGTGAGGTAACATGGGATTAATTTGGACGGCCATGTTTAGTCTCTGCTGTTATCAGATTAATGAGGCTTACACATGCTGTGTTCCTGTTTATTACGTTTTCAGGTAAAAGTCATCTGTGCAGCGCTGCGTGGATTTGGCACAGATGTTGGAATTTTCGCTTTCATTTTTGGCCAATATTTCCTGACTTCTAAACCAAAGACATTAGAGCATATGAAAACAGACAACAGCATTTGCCAGATTATTGTCTCTTGATTTCTTTTGTGATTTAGCTTCTTTTTTTTTTTTTTAAAGGGTGGTTGACAATGACAATTTTGCTTTTTTTTACGTAAAGAGCATATAAATATATATATATATATATATATATTAAATACAAAAATATATATGCTTATTAAAATTAGTTATAATAGCACCGTAAAAACAAATTGCTGTAGTTATGCAACCGGTTTGCCAGTAATTTACTGTATATTTATATTTAACACATTTATTGGCAACAGTTTCTTCAAATATAAATGAACATTAAACATAAAGTCTATAATCTTTACAGAATAAAACTATTAAAAACAGCTTCATACAAAGCAATCTGGGAACCAGAATCTTTTTGAATGTTTTTTTTTTCTGATATTGGATCCCAGAAAATCTTTTATTTTATTTTATTACATTTTCCTGTAAAGAATGTTTATTTATCTTTGAACCAACTGTTGCCATTAAATAACATACATTTAAATCTACAGTAAGTTACTGGCAAGCAGCTGAGAATACTGTAATTTCTTCAGAATTTTTTTAACAGTGAAAGGATTGCATTATAATTGCAAAAAAAAAAAAAAAAATCAGTACCTACTTCCAATATCTGGATATTCTAAAGTATTTACACCTTTCTCCCAATTAAATACTTTTTCCTCATTTTCCTATTAACGTTTCTAGTTTGGTGATTTTTCATTTCCATCCATCTCAGCTGTCCTCTGCACACTCGTGAAAGTTCATGTGAAAAGTTGTCATGCTATGATTGAATGAATTAATATACCAATCTTTTGAATTTGATCTTATTTAATGAATCCTCAATTCTTTGTTCAGTAGTCTATGTCAAGTCAACTTAATTTCTTAATAACTGAAGATTTACGAACAGGTTTGTTTTAAAGCATGAGATGTTCCATCTGTCATTTAATTCACTTATTTAATTCACATTTAATTCACTAATACTATTAAATATAAAGGTACAGTATCCTGGTGGGACATGCATTTATTTCTTTTGGCTGAGTTAGCAAAGGGATTGAGAACTGGAGAAAACATTTATGCCACTCTTTTAACTGACAGACCAATGGAACTCCTCACCGAGAAAAGGGGAATGAACAGCCCTCCTGTGACTTGAGAATTGATTGCCATGCAGCGTTCAAAATAAAAAGAGCAGGGGAGAGAATAAAAGAAGGAACAGAGGGCAGACAGAATAAATGATGAATTAAAAATAGATGGAAGAGAGGAGACAAAAAAAAAGAGTCAGAGAAAAGTAAAAGAAATGGGTGCTGACTAGGAGTCAAATTAGCCAGTCATGAAGAGAAAAGACCAACGAAGTAAAGGGTCTTCATATTGTACTTTTTAAAGTTGAGGCTTTTGTTTTCAGGCAGGTTTCACAAACACTCGCTCATCTGCCATTGGTCAAACAATTAGATAACCACGCCCCCAAGCTCATGCCAATGCTCAACATTGCAAAGTTTTTGTAGCACTGTAGAGAAACAGTGTTCATACTTCACAGGGAAATCAACTAAAATATGGTTTGCTTGTATCCTGCATATTAAGTGAGTATATTAAGAGGAAGTATTTTAACGCTGAGCGCTTCAAGGACAATCAGCAGTCTAGACTAGTTCATTGCAATCACCATACTTTAACTGCTTGATAAAAAAAAAAAGAAATAAATAAACATATAGGCCTATAGGAATATATGTCCATTACTTTAAAAGATGAAAGTTATTTTAACAAGTTGTGCCTATTAAAAAGGAACGCAAGATTTGACTCTTTATTTCGTATGCAAAGTTTTGAAGAATAAAACATAAACGACATGTCTAAAGCAGAGGGCCTGCAGAGATGAAGTGAGCTACAAGCATTAAAAATACAGGCAATGTGAGCCTCATAAACAGGTATTGGGAAGTCGTGCCTTGAAATATTAACTAACAGTATTGAAAAGTACTTTGGATTCATCAAGGCCTTCTTGAGAGCTTCAGATGTGTGTACTTCACACAGCGTTCATGCATGCCTCAGCTTTAACTAGCTCCTAGAGACTCCATCAAGCCTGAGCGGCATAAACTTCACATCTCATTTCCATACACCACGTCTTGAAGTACAATGAGTGAGAGAAGCATTGATGCATTATGCTGAGCTAGACTTTTTTTTTAATGAGAATATTGGTATATGGGTGAATGCACAACAACTTTATTGATAGTAAATTATAATTCGCTTTTCCAGAGAAGGTCAGTTGACAACCTTAAAAATGACTTCAGAAATCACCTAGTGTTTGGCTAACGTAAGAGTTTGGAGGTGATCTCAGGATAGTTCCAATCCTGGATATCTTGTGTGGTATATAAAAAAGAAAAGAAGTTCACAAAACTCTACATTTGAGGGTACAGAAGTTTGTCATTTGCGCAGTGCACTTAAAGATAACTTATCCACCGCTAAGAGATGCATATTAGTGGTGGGAAGGGTTGTAATATGTACTCTTTTATGCTACAAAGATTTCCCTTTGAGAGTATTGCTCCAATGAGAAGCTGCCGTTCCACTGAAGGTATCATTTGTCCACAAAATACGGTATTTAAATGTGTTTTTTTTGTCACCTATTCAATAAAAGTCAATGGGGTCCAAGCTCAATTGACTTTCGTTGTATTGACAACAACAGTTTGTGTTCCACAGAACAAATGAAGGTTCACTTTACATCTGGTTTTAAAATTAAAATCTGGTATAGGAAAATAAGTAGGCGAAGGAGATTCTGTTCACACCTGGTGTTTTTGACAGCTATATGTGTATGTATATATGCATAGGCTTTAAGGACCGAGCTACCAAAAACAATATATTTAATGCTTTTGTTTCTGCTCTACATTATGCTGAATGATGTGGGTGTTTGTTAGAATGAGGGCTAAGAGAATGCTATCCCTTTCCCGTTTTTTTTTTTACCTTCAAGTCAAACATGCGATTTCAGGTAGCAAAATTTAAATCCCATTAGGCAAGCACACTTCAACAAGACGTCCCATAACGTTTAAGAACTAGGTCAGTAGGCAGAGAGGAGGCAATCTTTTGTGGCTGTTCGAATACATTCAACCACATGAGCATTTACACTACAAAATATATTTTCAAATGTATTTTGGACTACCTCTGGTCAAAGGTGGACAAGTTGAAAATGTTTCAGAACATGTTTACACAGTGTTATCAAAAAACCTTGAGGCAGAAGCAGGGCTAGAATCTCAAAATATTATAAAATGAACTAAGATAGATAGCAAACCCTTTCCAATCTGTTTAAAGATAAAACATGTAGTTGTCTGCATAGTCCAGTGGAGACACTGGGAGGGTGAATATATTCGGTCGAGAGAAGCATTCACATCTGATTTCCGTTCCCCAGGATTACAGGGTTGTTAAATGTCCAACACATCTCTGAGGGTAGAAGAAGCAGAGCCACGGAAAGAACACCAATTTTGCCCATTGTCCAACTTCTGCTGCGTTCAGGTAGACAGAAGCAGCAGACTAGAACTGCCGTGTCATGGGGTACAGAAAGCTCATTTAGGGGACGATATGGTGGACAGTCTGGCATTTCAGTGGCAGATAAAATAGGAGTGAGAAAAGGCAATGGTGGCAAAACTAGATGCCAAGAATGTTAAACCAAGTGTAACATCCTCGGTATATGTTCGGGAAATGAACAGAGAGTGCCCATTGCTGTGGTCTTTCGCCTGAGCCCCAGCTGTGGACCGTCACGCTTTTATATCCACACGTCCCAGAAGAACACGCAGAGAGAGCTCATTGCAACGTGCTATAGACCCCATCAGACTTTATTTCTCACATTGTGCTATGTGCCATGTGAATCTGCAGCTGATAGCAAGCGGAAAGCGATCATTTTTTGCCATTTACGGGATATCTCCAGAGTACATTTTTAGTCAGTCCGTAGCTTAAATGAGAAATCGGTTTAGCAGTTTGGTTAATTCATGCCACATTGCTGTGATTCGAATATTGAAGATGGTATGGAACAGCCTGGCGGTGTCAGGAGAATTCATTAGCTTTGCCATATGGTAGGCGATAACTTTGGGAGGGTTCAGTCATAGCTTTGTTCCATCTGCTTGGCACAGCACTTTTGTGCTGGGAAACACTGCTGGCTCGTTAAATATGGAGGACGGCCGGCTTCCCTCACCACAAATGGGTCATATTATCACTGAGGCGTACTGTTCCTGCATCAATTCTGGAATCTAAATGATAGAATAAAGGAACAGATTGATCACTTTCATTTTGGAAAGCATCTTTTTGTTTGAGGAGGAGGCGAATCTATTAGAAAGGGAGGCATTTTCAGTCATGTAGAACAGCAGTGAGTTCGAAATGCTAAAATATCTATCCAAATGTAATGTATGACTATAAGTAAGGTATTTTTTTACAAAGCTGACAGCAACTGACAAGGCATTGGCTCAGCCAATGGGTGAACAGGGGTGGGGCTCTCCAATCAGTGGCATAGCGAGGAATGTATGTAAAACCTGTTTAGTTCGTTTTGTATTCTTTTTGCAGAGTGTGCTGACGGTATTGGCAAGAATATTACCTTTCAAATAGCAGATGAGTATGTCATTTATTCATATAAAAGCAGTAGCAATTACATAATCAGGATTCTTTGAACATTTTTTGGCTCACAGTACGGAGCTGACATTTAAAATCTCATACTGAGAAATAATATCCACAGACTATATTTAAGTTTTTTTAAACTTTAGAATGTGTTGAAATAGCAGAAAGTGAAATTATTTGATTATTCCATTACGTAACTGTTCATCCCAAACTAAGTAGTCATGGTAGGAGCAACACTGGGCTGAGTTCAGCTGGTGGATGGAGATGTGTTTCTCACCATGTGCTTGTGTCACTGAGTGGCCACTTATGTATCTGAGAGCTGCCCAGATCAGCCTGTTCCCCCCATTATACCCTTCACTCATCCTGCCAAACACCATTTCAGCATCTTTCATTTCCTCCCCTTGTTCATCAGCAAGTTATTATTTTTTTTTTTAGTGAGACCAATCATTTCAAACCGAGCTCCAGCATCGATGTCCAGAACCTTTCTGCCAAATTGCATTGAAGAATGGCTTCAAGGCATTTGGCATGGCTTAAATACACCGCAGGAATGGCAGAGAAATTGATTAAATGGGCGTGATTTCTTCATCATTTGTTTTTATATAGCTGTTTGAAGGACAGTGATTTGAAACTAAGAGTGCTGATTGCCGATGAGTAACGCATGTGTTCGGGCGGTTGAAAAGAATGTGGGAAGTGTGTAATGATAAAGTTGAAGTTGCTTTACTTTAAAAATAATTAAAATTAAAAGACTGAGATACTTTTATTTTGATATGTCTAATGTGGTTCCAGACTACTATTATGAAAGCCTTTTGTGCTTCCTGTTTTCTTTTTTTTTTTTTGCTTATTCTTTCTTTTGCTTGTTTTTTGTTTAATTATTGAGTCGGATATATTATTCATTGTCTATTGCACTTGTAGCTCTCTGATCAGGAGAGTTTTCACAGTTTTGTCATAAATTTGGTTAGGATCAAGTTGTTTTTGATATTCAGGTCAGGTCACAGTACCATATTTTGAATGGGCCCAACTATATTACTGGTAGATCTAGTTTAGTTTTTGGTATTTTGTTGTTGATTTGATTTTGCTTCATTTTACTGTGAGGAAATCTTATGAATGTATGTCTTCCATTATTACACAGAAATCTGGGTAAAGAATCCCTTGATGTTTCTTGAATCATTAAAGCTTTAAAACAACACAACATTGTCACATCAATGAATAAAAACTAGGTTATAATAAATTCATTCATTTTTCTTACTGTATATACATATTTCATATCTCATTTAGGTTGTCTGTTTACTGCTGTCTCGTGTATTATCAAGAGAGTCTTTATAAAATTATTCTCAACTAAACTTAACTTAACCTGTGTCTTTTCACAGTTTAAAGAATCATCATCACTGCACCGCTACAAATGCCATCTGCAAGAACAGACTGCGACTGAGGTCAAACCGATGCATATTTAAATTCCATGTTTTCATCTCCAGACTCCAAATAGAAGTCTGCATAATCCTGTTTGAATCCATAAATTTGTACATTTCCTTACATTGAGAACAATCCACTGCAGTGGCTGTCCAGCTCTTGTGCTGTAAACATCAGCAGCTTGAAGACAAGATAATACAGGTGAGATATGATCCATTTGTTAAGCGATTAACTTCCCTTTATAGGTTACACTAATTTGGAATACTAACGTGGCATCTGCTGAAGTACTCCTACTGTAGTTACAGCCCAGTCTCATGGCAATTCGTAGATATTTTACGAGTTGGCTAATTCATACGATGTTTGCTAATCATCGTATGTATTTTAGGAGTTGCCATTCCATATGACTTTATAGGAATGACCTACACCTTACCCCGCCCCTAAACCTACACGTCACTGGGGTTTAGACAAATACTACAAGTGAGGTCATACAAATTTGTACGAATTAGCATGTATTTTCCACTTTGTACGAATACGTATAAATTGGTCGTGAGACTGTGGTGGTAGTTACTTGTTTGCTTCAAGTGGAACAATGATTGTAGTGGATTCTTAGAAAAACTCGCTTTCTCAGAGATACATAAAATTGCTGGGTCAGTATTACATCCTTATTTTCTCTGAATCCTAAGATGCATATCAGATTCTTAGTTTTACAAGTTCCAAAATGTGGCTCAAGGGAGGTCCCCTGCCTCCTCACATCCCTACTTTGAGGATATTTAAAATGAGTGGGCTATTAAGGCATTTTTAGGACTTGTGAGTGCATTCGTACTCAAATACCCTGCTCTTTCTCTCTCTTGCTCTCTTTCTCACTTTTTTTTTTTTTTTTTTTTTTTGCAAGGGTAGATACAACTGAGCTACAAGTAGAGGCTAAGTTAAGTTATGGTGGGTGTGCATTTTTATTACTGCAAGTGTTCCTAAAATGATCTTGCATGGCTCAGCTTATCCTAGTGTTAAAAAGCATTCTACAGTATTGCAACTGTTTAAAAGTGTTCAAGCAAAACATGATTGACACACCTACTCTTTCACCCATCACCATGTTTTAGGTTTTCATGTAAATGCCTTTATTGGCGTTCAGGTTATTCCACGAATGCACAAATCTGTTTTCAAATGACCTACGGTGTTTCCTTGCATAATTATTATGATTTATATATAAACTAGAGGGTTGGTGTTTCTATGTGATGAGACTACTTCCATGGAGAAAATTTGCAGATGTGTTTATTAAAGGTGCCATAGAATTGAAAACTGAATTGACCTTGACATGGTTGAATAATAACAGTTCAGTACATGGACATAACATACTGTGAGTCTCAAACACCATCGTTTCCTA
>JAUMHQ010000065.1:7595045-7606679 GCA_032361165.1 Enteromius paludinosus | reverse complement strand
GATGCTTATATACAGATGCTATTCACTGACTATCTGATGCTTATATACAGATGCTATTCACTGACTATCTGATGCTTATATACAGATGCTATTCACTGACTATCTGATGCTTTTGGTGCATAAAACTGGAAAGCAATAATCTGATTGGCTGGATTTACACTACTTCAGTGGGTAGGGCAAAAGAGTAATCAGGCTTTGAGAAAAAAAGCTAATTATGTCATGCGTCAAAGAATGTCAGGTTAGTTAATACTGAATAGTTAATATTTTTTTAACTATTTGAAAAATACCTCCTTTATATTTCAATATATTTTGGAAAAAAAAAAAAACCCCAACAACTTTAGGTATTTTTCAAATAGTAACTTAAAAATAATAGTAATTAAAAAAATACTTGAATTTTTATATCTCTGTAAAAATTTACCCTGATTTAATGGTAAATTCCTGTAAAAAATAAAAATAGAACTTTGTTTACATTGTATTTTTTGCAGTGTAGCTAATGCAATTAACAGTTTCTTTCTATTGCCGAGATACAGTATGCTACAGTGTCTTGCAAATCCTCTCATTATAACAGAATGTAATATATTAACTAAGGCTTTTTAGTGGTTTCTTGTTATATATAATTCATTCGGAAGGTCTATAAAACTGTTGTTCTTCATTCACATGCAAACTGCAAAGTTTCTGGAAGATCATCCGCATATTTATGTGGAATTCACACTTAAAAGAGCAGTGGATGACAGAAATATATGTGAACATTTATTTGCATTGAGGCCAGAGCGCTCTCACATTTTTGAAGCAAACTTAGTACTTAATTCTGAAAACAGGCCTGGAAAAGACTCTTTTTTTTTTTGTAAAAAGAAGGTGTTACGGAATTTGGGCACCCACAGAAAGAAGCATAAATCGACACCCATGTTTTAGGCCAGGGGTGCTCAACCCTGCTCCTGGCGATCAACTGTCCTGCAAAGTTTAGCTCCAACTCAAATTAAACACACCTGAAGAAACTAATTACGTGTTTTAGGATCGCTTGGAAAATTAAAGGCATGTGTGTTTGATTAGACCCCCCGTTTTAGACCATCATAGTTTTCAAAAAGCAGCTGAAGACAAACCTCTTCCGCAAGCACTTAACCGTCCCACACTCTGAAACCAATACGATCACACACACAAACACTCACATTGGCGTTGTGGATTACAAGTTTTATTGACTCTATGTTATCAACATTTATAATCGGTACGTTTTACATCTATACTTTTTAAGCTGTAAACTACTCCTCCTTGTATATTAAAAAAATGCTGCATTTAACAAGTAGCATCTGCGTGTCAACAGGTGATGTCATGTGAAGGAAGGTGTCAGAAATCAGCACTTAAGGTGAAGGGGCCTCGCAGGATCAAGTTGTACGCTGGTAACTTGAAATGTGATAGTGTGAATCCCCACAGGCGCAGAAAACACCTTTAACTATATAATTCAGTTCACCTTAATGACGTGTAATGCTATTAACTTCAACACATTTAGTCATAACTAGTAGGCTAAGTCTTGATCTGTGGTCTAGTCTTCTGGCCTGTTCCGTTCCACATTCATGTGGCTTCACAGAACACATTAATCCATCAATACAAGTCCTCGTTCTAGAAACGACTATGGTCTGTCGCTGAGCACTGATGTTGATCTTTATCCTCCTCAGATTATGTGTGTGTGTGTGTGTGCATGCAATCTTACCCTCATGCTCATCCATTATTCAATGAGCTGTATTGACTACCTGCCACCTGTCTGAGGCGTCAGGCCCACCGTCACACACCTGACTGTGAATGCAAATGGAGTCAGGTGTACTTGGACGTTTGTTTCCGCTAAAGTCCAAGCTGACCTGTCTTTACGTATGTGCATGTGGTTATTTCCGCCTTGCGCTTTCAATGTGTGTGTGTTTTTGTGTATTCTTGTGAATTGCAATGAAGTGGGTGGTTGTTTAAATTCATCAAGTGTGTTTGGTCACTTCCTTTCCATTAATTTTTGTTTCCAAATGACGAGTTTTTCCAAATAGGCTTCATTCTTTTTGTAATATAAAAGCATATGCTTATGGAATATTAATGTGGGTGTCAGATTAATTTACAGAATCCTTGCACTTAGCGTATTTGCGCTAACAGCCTATTTTTTTTTTTTCAGCTGCATTATCTATTCATAGGCCTTCACATGGACTGATTTTGTAGTGAATGGTCTGCATATAGATGTACAATACAGAAAGGGTTGTTTTTGATCAAAGGTACGTCTTAGTGCATTTTACATCGCAGTGTCAAAGAAGTATGCGATGTAGTGGTTTAATGAGTCTTTTCTGGTTAACATAGCTTTTGATCTGAATGTGATTGTAGTGAATTTAATCTTGGCAAGTGTGTGAGCACTGTACAGCTAAACTGAGTTTACCGTTTCAGTCTGTGTGAATTAAAAGCTCATGCTGAATGGGTTTTGCCAAGCTGATTACTAGCGAGTATCACTGCTACTGTCGCTCATGCTGGGAGTTGGGATTTGAACAAAACCAGTAATATCTTATGATTTGTCGTGGAAAGGTGTGTCATAGCTTTTCGAGCCACTAAACTAGATATAATGGGAGATAACATTATTCAATAAAACGTAGTTACACTGAAAAAGGCACCCAAACAATATCTGTAGTATGGAGTATAACTATTACATTTTTTAAACATATATATATATTAATAATTAATACTATTCTTTAGGGATGCTCATTTCTGTGATTTCTCATAACCGACAACCGACGCTCGTTCACTGATTATTAACCGTTAACAGACAACATTATTTGAAATGAGAATTGAATTCAAAGGATAAGCGCCTGTGACCCGTTAAAAATAATAATATTAATATCAAAGATGGCAACGTCCACAAAACTGAGTCTTACCACTTTCTGACATGACAGGAGTCCAATCAAGGTGCGAGATCTTTCATCAAACCTTCATTAACCGACAGCAGCTTTGCGCGAAAAGCGGAGCATATGAATCGCATGCAGAACACAAAACTGACGAGAGCGGCTCCGGCCGGAAAACTGACGAGATCTAATAAAACTTTCAGATGACACGCAGCTCATTTCTCCATCACTATAAGTTTCCCAAAACACACATTAAAACACGTAACACCCGCTACAATCGCGTTTGTGCAGCAGAGCGCGCGTTCCTGTTCCGTTCACACAGTGCGCGTGTTTCTCGAACGCGGTTGCGAGTCCTGAACATTTCCCGGTGAGTTCCGTTACAGAACGCGGTTGTCACTCCCTGTACACAACAACTGTATTCTGCTGCTGTGTGAATGTGGCCAGAAAAATGCGATTTTTTTTGTCAACACAATTTTGTATAGGCTATTAGTAGGTAAAATACCGAAATAAATAAATAAATAAATAAAATGACCTTTTAAACCGATTTAATCCTCATTGTATTAATCGGTTAAACTTCAAATCGGTCGGTTAACGGTTAAACGGTTAAAATGAGCATCCCTACTATTCTTAATAATAATTTACTCGCTAAATGTGTTTCTATAATAGTTTAAGCATAATTTGTCTTCTTACAGAATGAAAAGTAAAAAAAAAGTCTAATTTTGGGACATTTTATTACCATCTTGGAGCTAGTTTTACAGAACAGAGCAAATTAGCGCGAGAACGCAATTCCAAAACAATTCCAGAGTGATTTACTAACAATGTGCAAATTAAAGAACACAGGCGCAACATCTGATTTACATGTATCGACCAACATAATATACCAAGCCAAAAAAATTGCATTGTGCCACAGTGCATTGAAAAGAACCAGAGTTTTTGATAGACCTGGTATTGCTTGTCTCCTAGTTGAGGGTTTGAGTAGTCTTATATTTCCTGAGGCAAATTTAAAAAAAATAAAATGGCTTGACAAGTTATATGTTCGGATAATGTATTCTTCTGGCATTCTAAATAATGTTCTCTGTGGTGCTTCCTAATTTGCAGCCATTTCAAGCACAAAATAGTTTAAGATATAAGATTTTGCACTGGATCAAGTTGTTAGTAAAACTGGTCCCTAATCTTTCTAAAAAATCTGAATTATTCAGTCATAACTTCTCTCATAAAGCGTAGTTTGTCTTCTTACAAATTTTTGTTTCCGTTCAGCACTAATTCAAATGTGCCTGCAGTGATGAAGATGGTAACCATCTATCGACCATGCAACATCAAAATAAACACATAGAATGGTAGAAGTATTCAATAATATGAGTTTGGATTATTGATTATTGACATTTGTGATTTGTAGTATCTAGTAATGCAGCAAAGCCAAGATAAAGATGTCTGTCTTTGATTTTTCATCCTTCACAACATGACTTCTTGACCCTGGGACATGTGTTTTTGTATGTTCAGTCATATGTTTCCTCTCCAGCGCGTGACATAGTCCTCAAGGGTCTCAGCAGGTGGTCCTTTTAATATCAATTTAACAACATCTGATTACATGCATGTAACAGGATTAAAAACGCCACATGCTTGCCTCTGTCATGCTAGTTTGCAGTCGAGCTTCATCAGCACGCTGATATACCAGGATGCACAGGCAGTTTGTTGGTGGGTGTGTGAAGGATTCCCTGCTGCTGACGATTTCAATCTGACAGGCAAAGCCCGGAGCCAATCACAACACCCAAAGATGAAAGAACAGCACGTCTGACATCCTGCTTATTGTTTGGAGTTCTGCAGGGGTGTAGAAATTCATCCTCATTCTGTTAAGATGATTGATTCATTGTTCAGTTTTTAGGCCAGAAAACAAACTTTTAGACGATTATGCAAATGCTTTGATTGATGTGATCCAAAAACATACTCTGCGAGCAGTGTTCCCAATTCCCAAACAAATGACTCTCGTGTGGGGGGTTTTGTATATAAAGAGGTACCTGTACACTTTGACTGGTATGGTATTGTTTTGAACTGTTTGTTGTAGGGAATCAAAAAAGTTCAATGCACTGCGACCAGTGTAATCTGATTCCTGAGCAAATGACTTAGTCTGTGTCATTAGACATGCTATGTTACAAATTACATTCAGTAATAGGTTTTGAGTCGGTTTAAAGGGATAGTTACTCACCCTCACTCATGTGTCTGGATTCCTGTCCATTTCTATTTTTGATGATTGTCAAAATTCATAGAACAACTGTAACTGCATGTTTATCATTGGCTTATTGAGGATATTTTCTGTCTAAGAAACAGAACACTTTTTTCTTGTTTAGCATACAGTTGTTATAACGCAGCTTAACATTCATGAAGCTTGCTATAGTTAATTTAAAACGTGTGACTGTGTTTCGCACTGAGATTTTTGCCCGCTCGGAAAGACCACCGCTAGGCTATCCCCAGGTTGCCTGCCGAGGAGATTAGAGGACCTTATTCTCCATTTAGCCCTTTAACACCTGCTTTCTCTGGTGGGCGAAACTCGCAGCCGACAGGACAGCTGGGCTGAGCACTTTATTGAAAAAATATGCCATATAAATTGTTTTGGGCACTGCAGCGGAGCAGAAGCCTTATAAAGACCTTTTCGATTCCCCAGCGTCTAGGCCAGTGGCATTTTAGGACAAAAAAAGAATCAACAAAACAAACAAAGATGTGGTTTCTGTCCTTTTCAGGTCTGAGTGAGGAAGGCTTTTCGTTTTTTTGACATACAGTAACACTCGAAGGCTTTCAGGGGGTGGTATGAATTAGTAAGCATGGGGAAGGGAAATTTCTACTATTTTTATCGGTGGTGTAAGACACAGCAGACTGGGTCAGCTTCCGGCATCCGTCGGGCTCCAGCACAACTTGTCAACCTCGAGTCATTTTTGGCAGTCTCGGTATGTGCAATGCAGATGCCTCCACTGTGATTTGCAAGTCTTGCTGAGTGTTTACGCATTTACATTTCACTTCATTTAAGATACAGAGACCCTGTTGTCTAAGTGGCTCTCGATATGAAGAGGTTTGTAGGTTCGCTGTAGGCTTAACCACCATCATCCAGCTGTAATGCCTTTCTCGATTATATTTACTTTGCATCTCTGTGTTAATGTTTCGCACAAAGACTTTCTAACGGTGTTGATTGCTAGTTAGGTTACCTCATTTCTATATACTGTAATTGTGTCTATTGTCAACGTTGTTCGGTTTCATAGCAATAAGATGAAGAATGCCAGATGCTGGGAGTGACGTTAAGTATCTTCACAGACATTGCCTAACTGTTATTGCATTGCAGATTTGTTCGACCTCACTTGTTGGTGAGGGGAAGCTCATTTTGACGATGTGCCACAAAAAAAGAGCATCTAATTTGTCATGATTGTGCGTCTTTTAGAACCATCGGCATGACAGCTAATCCAAGCTTACCTCATGAGATCAAGATTGTTGCATTCAGACTGAAAATGGCAGGGAAACAAGAATCATCTCGGCTTCAGTGTCTCAGTATGTGGGCTTTGTGGAATAAATGACCGATAGAGACCCGTGATATACACATGCACGCACAATCAGAGGAAGCGTGCCCTCTACATGCATAGGCCACCTGCTGTGCTGTTTGTAATGCGTGCTAGTCTCTATGGCTACGTTTACTTTACGTGCTGTAAAGCTCGATTTCAATGTTTTAATAAGATTTGATCTGTTTGCTTTCATCAACTCATTCATGTTTGTAAGTCACCCGTGTCAGTCTGAATGGACCCGTGTTGTATGCAGACCTATGGAAACATACATTAATCGTAGGTGCAGATAAGCAACAACAACAAAAAAAGTGGGTATTCTTAGAGATATTTTCCTTAAAGAACTCTTAAAAGAACTCACCATTATTTGTTTATTTCATTAATTGATTTTTGTTTGATTGTAATCTAAGTGTCCTTGATTGCGTGACTGCATTTAAAATAAATTCCTTCTATTTTGTTCATTCTGTTGATTTATCGTACACATTTCTGTTACCCTTTTGTTCAATTGATTTTGTTTGTTTATTAGTTTATGTTGTTCCATCACTTGTTTATTCTATTGTTCGTTAGTTTATTTCACGAATTCACACTTACTCATTAAAGCGAATAGAATAGCATGTTTGACCTGCTGTCAGGGGGGCGAGCCAGGAGCTCGGCAGACTTTGATCCCTAGGGGATTTTAGCCCTTGGCTGAAAGGGTCTGGCAGTAGGGTTGGCTCGATAGATGATGCCATCGTCCATCGCCGATGGCCGATAGACATCACGATGCTGAACCGGCATCGCAATCCTCCGCCCCACCCCCACTGCAGCAGCAACCAGCTAGCGAAAAACATGCTGAATTTATGGCGGCAAATCCATGGCATTAATAAGCAAGCGCCCAACTGATGCTGGCGAGCGTGGTAAATCATTTCCGCGAGAGGAAAACAGATGTACATCTGAAAACTCAAGCACTCGCGCGCGATCTTCTCTCATCTGCTCACACAAACACTGTTGTCCAACCCTATCTGCCAGATCTCGGCGTCCGGCTCGAAGCCCGCCTGCCACCCCTGAAGAAGGTGAGCTCGAAGGCGGAGTAAGGGGCAGTGAAGGGATGCAAAAAACAAAATACTGAAGGGATGAAATCGTGCTTCTTTACGGCAGAGTTTCTTAGATTTGATTGGGTGAAGGGGTAATAGGCTGATTGGAAATGCGGTGCTAGCTGGCTAATCGTTCGTACATGCTCCTCCCGAAGTTTGTTTATTAAGATCATTTAGTTTTTTTCCATCATTTGCTAGTTTATTTAATTAGTTCTATCGCTTCTTTGGTCTATCGGTCGTTCATTTATTTAGTTTGTTTTATCGCTTATTTGTTCGGTTGTTCGTTAGTTTATTTGGCTTGTTCTATCACTTGATTCTATCATTCTATCATTGATCATATCTATTCATTCATCAGTCCATCCATCCATCCATCCATAATACTGTTACCATAATATCATAAATACTATTAATCTACACAGTAAAAAATTACCATGATTTTAACGGTAAAAATCTGTGAGTATAGTTAATTCAAATTTAACATGGGAAAATCATAAACTGACATTCCCAGAATTAAGAAAGAATCGGTTCGTTCGCAAACGTCACAACTCTAGTCGCTTGGGAAAGCTTCTTAAACCACTTACGGCAAATTGTGTGGGTCTTGTCGACTGCACACCATTCTTTATCTCCATCGGGTAGCAGAAATGTTGCCATACTGCTGACTTAAATGAGGAGGAAGGGTCCGCAATATCTGGGTTGGTTGCCATGTTTCCTCACGTTCTTCTTCAACTAGCTCAACTTTTGCAGGCAGGCGTCACATGATTGGAAAGGTAGTCACGGGGTGTGTCGCGATTCTCCCTTATCACACCGATTTCGGTTTCATATCGCGAATCGTTACAGCCCCAGCGATTGCGGTATGATTAATCGTGCAGCCCTACTTAAAACCGTAAAACCTAAAATGTTGTTACTGTATTTTTACGGTTGAATTCCGGCAACCACATCTTTTTTCACCGTAAATTTTATGGGATTTTTACAACAGTGTATTTTTCGTTCTAGATCAATATAGATAAACAGACGGGGACTCTATTTCACATTGACTTCAAATTCAATTATCCGCTTTTTCTGCATTCACACCATTTTAGTCAAATCTGTGGTTCCTGCTGACAGAACATTTCTGTAGTGTGAATGTAGCCTGTGGTCCTGCACTGCTGATAATCACGGCTCTGATGACCTTGTTAAACATGTGACACCACTAACTCGTCACTGCAGTCTGGTATAACCATATCACTACATTCTGTGTTCTCTGTATCTCTCTCAGCCTCTTTGAACTGTGTGTGTGTATATTTAGGCCTATATATAGAAGCCTCTGTCCTTCTGCTGCCCTTCCTGGCTTCCTGAGGATCTGCCACGTTGTCTTGTTTATCTTATTTTACTCTCTTCTGTTACTCGTGGAAACAGGGCGGATAATTGTATTAATGTAGTGCATGAATCACCAGTGCAGCCATGTGAGAAATTATGGCAATGGGCTGTGTGCAGCTGCTGCATAGTCTTACAACCTGACTACTGCATGCGGAACAGCAGCGTTTCTTGTACTGAACCACTAAATAGAATACATCACTCAAGTCTATTTTCAATGCACACGGCTAATTGTTCTGTTCTGTCTGACCTACAGTAGTGCTCTGTGACCTAGAGCTTGATTTTCTGTCACCAATCGATCCGTGCCATCGTCTTAAATGACGGAGGCTGTGCTTGAAGGCTTTGAAGCAGATTAAGACATGCTTGGTCTTGGTCTTGATCTCTGCAGCTATGACGTTTCATATTGTTGCATATTCATTCTGCGTTTGATAGTAATTGCTACAAATATGGCTCATTGCAAACAACCCTTCGGTTTTGTTTTTGCTGAAATATAGTGACTTTATTTAAAATGCTGGATCACCAGGTTGTTTTCAATTCTGAGCATTTCCAAGTAAAATTACAGCCAACGCTTAATTTTCAGTAGTGTAACACTAGCTATAGCCTGCTGTTTTCAAAATAATGTAGCTTCATGTCTATTTTTAATATCACACTGAAATTATTTATACCCTTTATTATAAAGAAAAAAAAATGTTCACCGTTTCAAACTTTTTTATTATTATTATTATTATTTTGTCTTTCTATTGTAGGGGACTTAACACGTTTTGAAATATTTTAGCGTGTATATTTACACATATAGAGTATATCTACATATTGAGATGATATATATCTCAATATGCAAGATTTTGCTGGTTAGTATGTTTCCCTTAAACCTCAGTGTTTTAATATTTGACTAAGAATTAGCATCTTCGGCAGACAAACCGAGTCTCTTATCATTGTGAGACTCTTAGCTTAAGAGTAAGAAGACCTCAGATGGCGAGATGTGTGTTTTGGGGTTTCCGGCGACAGGTGGTAAGACAAATGTGCGGGAAAAGCGATTAAGTGAGTCGAGTGGGGGGGGATTAGAGCTCAAATATTTTCTTTGGAACAACTGTTAGCGAGAGGTCGGAGAGGTTAGCGACGAACCCACATCCTTTCGAAACTTTCCCCGCTTTGATTCATTACGGATCATCAGGTGTTTTAAACCTGCCTCTCCGCTAGATGTGTGATGAACAGTCGTGTTTATTTCCTAATTAAGGTTCATAATCCAGAACGCTGTCATAAACGGCTGGTGTAATTGTTTTGTTCCACCCATTATGAAGTGGTAATTGAGGGGCACTCGGGTGGAGAATTTGTAGCTGTTTACTTTTCCGAATGCACTTTTTTTTTTACATAAGCTGTTGTCCAACATGGGTGCATATGTTTATGTGCAAACATGCAATCGTACGCGTCCCTACATAGCGATTCAAATAGATATAGGTGCGATGCTTTCATAAGTGAAGCTCATGTGAAAAACTGTCAGTTGTTTACTGTCCTCTGAACCCTCAGTGCGTTTACGTAACTTGTTTTCCTGTGAGCAGAAATGAGGTTTTGTGGCCCTGGCATGCCGTACTGTTTTCCCATTTGAGCTCCATTGTGAACGAGAGCACTCCATCCCAGACGGGCCGCGCTGCCTCTCTCTCTCGGGCAGCCATGGGTTACGTCACGGCCCTGCCAACCAAACTCATCAAGCAGCATTAGACAGAATCCGGCTGGACGAGAGAGATGTTATGATGCAGCTTGCCGTCAACGCGCACACACAATGGTGTAAACCTCTACACCCACCAATTCATTTGCTGCTTTATTGGCTGCTTTCTGCTGTTGTGTTCAGTGATTGGTATTTTTTTTTCTGCTCTCTGCCTCTCGCCCCCCCTTCACGTACTGTGAGCTGAATACCAATTGCCGATTTTTTTTTAGACGTCAGCGCTGTTCTTCCTGTCTTAAACCGTTCCATCCAAACATACTGAGTGGGTGCTTTCGTCACTGTTTTGTTGGTTAAAGGTGAGTGCCCAGATTTGCCATGCCTGCTGATCTCAGCCTTTCAGGTCCACGTTCAGTGATTGTCGTTAAAACATTTTCCCTCACTGTACATTTGTTCCTGTCTGAAGCCATAGGGCGAAAAGTAGCTTTTCAAATTCTGTTTTTTAAAGCGGTTTGTTGAGACAGGTTTGTGACTGCAGGTTCATAAAGTTCCATTCTGAAGTGTTTATGCTTCGGCCAATTAGTAATACAACCTGAGCTGCATTGTAGTCTATGCATTTTAGCTTTAGCTTATTTAGCTTCTCACTCTTTTCTACACAGAATGAATTCTCCAGTATTCCACACTTGTCTTTTGGTTAAACAGTTTTCCTGCACTACTTTCTCTGTTGAAATTTAAGAAAAATGCTGGTTAGGGATGTTTTGAAGCTGAGACTAGCATAAAGCAGCAAAGGACTATCTTACATTTAGATAACCAGCATGTGCTGTTTTTTTTTCTGCAATTTTACATTGCTATAAATAAGTGATGAATAGTGTAAAAGTATGCTAATTATGGCACAGATTTGGTTTCTTAAAGATGTTCTGGGTGATCTATAGCCTGGGCCCACCCATACTTCCTTTGACGCTACAGTCTTTTCGCGAGCAAAATCAGTCTGGCCAAGCTGCCGTTTTAGAGCATTTCAGATTCCCAAAAAAGTGGGAACCAATGAGAAACGAGCTGAGGCGGGTGTAACGCGATGATGCAGCAGTTCTGCGGCGTTCAAACATGGCATGTACCGAGCAGAAACAATCGTTCGACTCTGCTGTTGCAGCTGTTTT
>JAUMHQ010000065.1:7532304-7547365 GCA_032361165.1 Enteromius paludinosus | reverse complement strand
CAGCCAAAGATCGAGCCGGTCTCCGAACCCTTACCCTCGCCAGGGGTTCTAAGCGCAAGGGTTTCGGAACCTGCCTTTTTTCCCGGCTCGCTCCCAGGACAGCACGCCAAACTTACTATTACTCTCTATGAGGAAGCGTGAACTCGAAACTTGAATTATTATTTAGTGCAGTCATATGATTATTCATGATTAACAGCAGCAGAAATATTTTTGACATGATATATATTAATGCAAAAATGTATGTTTGTGAGTTTGACTACTGAGCTTTGATTAACAGAACTATTATTATTATTATTTATTATTATTATTATTATTAGTTTGGTCAAACAGATGATCATACACATGAATACACACATGCATATTTACTAATATGTATGATTTATATGCAAAATATATATAGTACATGCACTTGTACAATTGTCTTTTATAGTAATGGTTTGACAGCTTTAATACAGTATATTATATTATTAATATTTTTATATTGTATCAATAATACTTTCATTCAGAAATAATGCATTATATCAATCATAAAATGACAATAATGAAATTTAAAATGCTGTTGTTCTATTCATCAAAACTATTTAATAAAATCTTAAATATGTTTTCAGGTGTGATCATATTTAATAATAGATTTTATTTTATATTTCAGTGCCACAATTTAGCATTATAATGATTTCAGAAGGATGTTGTGAAGCCAAATACTGGAGTAATGATGCGTTACCATAGGAATAAATGTTTAAAAATATTAAAATATAACATTAAATATTTAACAGGAACTCTTTTTCTTTGAACAGTTGTTTACATATACATACAAAATGCAAATATTCAGTCGAAAGATTTTAAACACTTTCTGAAATTACGACTTGTTAATCTACATTTATAGTTTTGTAGCTACATTGCAATTGCAGATGTTAGTGGTTCAAATGTGGGTAGTTCCTTGGTGCCATAAACCTAGTCAAACCCAAATCCACCAAAACCAGTGTAAACAAAGAGAAGTTTAGTCGTTTTCGAGGCAATAAAAATGGCTAATCCTCTGTGTTTGTACATGCATCCGTGTGTCTTCGTTCCGTGCTGACAAACAAATCTGAATGCTAATGTAGCGTCAGTGTATGCATTATGCTAGTCTGACTCTACGCCTCATGATCGAATCTTTCAGCCGCAGTGATGGATGGACTCTCTGGGTTTGTGTGTGCGCGGATCCATGTTTGGCAATTTCTCGCGTGTCTCTCTGAGAGACAAAGGGCAGAGGATGTTTGTGGAAGTAACCCATGAAGACAGTGGAGCAGAAGTTGCATTCAGCCCTGTCCTCGCTGCTCTGTTAACATGTCCGCTGTCTCTCTGTGGCAGCTAACATGCATTTGTGCTCCTGGCTCTGAGTGACAGTGCAGTTACAGTGTGCTGGAAGAGGGTTATTCACACTCTCCGCCTGGAACTGATTGTCTTTTTCTGCCCTGCCGCGTCCCACACCTCTTCACTCCTTACGGACACACGTGGTCTTGTGTGTCTTGATTTATATACTTACTGTTTCTTTTTTTTTTGGTTTGTATATCAGTCTCACTTGTGTTTTTTTGAAAACTTGCTTCTATTGCATTTTTTTCTTTTCATGGTATTCTCATTTCTTTTTTTACTTCTCACACACACACACGCACACACACACACACACACACATATATATATATATATATATATACATACATACACACATACATATGTATATGTATGTTTGTGTATTTATATTTATTTAAATGCACACTGTAATATACTGTATTACCAGTGTTTTATATATTAGTTTATAAATAAAATATTTTGTAATATTTATTTATGCATAATAATAATAATAATAATAATAATAATAATAATAATAATAATAATGATGATGGCAATGATGTGTATTATTACTTTCATTTAGGTTTTAATTTTTGGACACAGATACCATTGGGACATTTTTATAATAATAATATTAAAATAATTTTTTATGTAGTTTTTTTTTTTGCATATATAATATATTAATATATCAATCAATTAATTAATTAATTAATTAATATATTAATATATTATATAGATTTATATTTATACATATTTAATAATATAATAAATATGTATGTAAAACAAAACAAATGTCATTAAAATAATTATTTGAACAAATAGATTTATATTTTTAAGGGAGAAAACACACATACACACAGAAATAAAGTAGCAAAAATGTATATATAATATTATATTTATTGTTGTTCAAAAATATTTTTATTATATTAAAATATTTAATATATTATAGGTAATGATAGAACCATTAATGTGTGTTTTTCTTTTTGAGTACTTTTTTAATATTTATTAATATTTAATAATAATAATGCAAACTTTGGGAAAACAGACAAACATATATGAAGCAACATTACCCTTTTGAAGATACTGCTAGTACATCATATCTTTATTTGAAGTAAATAAAATAAACAAACTTAACTGAATAAAAAACGAAATGATTTCTAAATTTTCTTCACCCCCTCCTGACATTTTGAAGACGGTTTTGTGTATTTACCTTGAAACAGTTCAGAATAGTTGCATGTCATATTTTTTTCATGGCTCTATCCTGTTCAGTTCAGACTGGCATTTAACATCAGTTTGCTGACCTTGAAATACTTGAAAGACTTGGAACCCAAGCTCCTCTGGTTTGGCTCTCGAGAATCAAGAGCTAATCTTTTTTTTAACAAACATCAGCGAGGCGGACTCTCATGGTTCAGTAATCCTGATTGAGTTCCAATAAAGGATTGATGCTCACTTCAGCGAGTGTGAATCAGTGGTGGGTGTGCGGAGCGTGTGATGGGTGATGCTTTGTGCGTGGAGTGTTGATTCATTGTTGACCGTGTGTCTCGTGAGATGGCTGGTGATTTGTCAACAGGCTGAGAGCGTTTATTACCCCCCTGCAGGGAAAAGGGTTGTGGGCCACAGAAACAACTTGTAACAACCTAAATATAGCCTCTATCATAAGTTTACATTTCTTTCTTTCTTAATTAGTTTGATTTAAATTATTATTTTCATTCATCAGTCAAACTCTTTGACCTAACAGATACATGGGTCAATGTTTCATTTGTTTGTTTTTTAGTCAGGATTTATTAAGCTATTCAATAATAGAATTATTTAAATGCATGCTTATTTAAGTAATTGTCAAATATTTTGTTGGGCCTATTTTGTAGAAGATGTGTGTAAACATATGAGCGCAACAACAAGTAAGGAAGCAAGTCTTTCAGAAATGCTGTGCTGTTCCATTGTGTCGGCTTCATATTCTACGAGCAACTTTTTTCTTTCCAGAGGGTCAGAAGAATTTGTGATCAAACACATTTATCATAAAGTAACTAATCCAAATTTGATTCTCTGGGCCCTTGCGGTTCCTCAGCTCAAGTTCAACCCAGGACAACACAGGCTTACATTTTCTACTCAGAATACGAGGTTGACTCGGGTTGAAAATTTCAACATGAAAACGTTCGTCTTTTCAACCCCCCGGTGGCTTCAGGCAGAGAAAGCCAGTGTGAAAATGTCCGAAATGATGACAAGCAGAGCGAGAGGGCCGAGGAAGGCAGGGAATTGGCTGGCCTCTTCTCACTTCCACCGTTGGACTTGATGGATCTGGTGCTGCGGATGATATAACTAATACTAATCTGGCTTTGTCCGGATGCCGTCTGCCTGGCCCTTTGAAATTGGATTTGTCAGAGGGTTTATTTTTCTTTTTCTTTTTCCTTTTCGCCTCTCATACCTTCACTTTGTCATTTGGACTCTGCCTAGCTGTTATTTAATTATTTATTTATGCTTGTTGTATTTAATTGAGCTTAAGTTTTAATAAAATATTTGTAGTTGTATAATTCTATTATATATTATTGTTTATTAACTTTTTTTTATTTATTAACTTTTTCATTATTTATTTATTTATTTATATGCCATTTATTATATGTTTTATATATATACACATTTGCATAAGTATTTGTGCAATTTGTTAAATAAATAAATCATTTATTTATTTTATTAAAAACAAAGGTCACTTTAAGTTTAAAAAGGGCTTACATTTGAGTGTAAAAACTGTTATATGCAATTGTAATTAAACAGAACAAACCTTTTTTTGTAAAAAAAAAACAAAAAAACTTTTATGGCATATATGCATTTTATAATTATTATTTTTTTGTTATTTTATGTTAATAATTTTATAAATACACACATTTGAATGACTATATGTATATTAATTTTGGTACAATTTATGAAATTAATGTAATGAGTGAATGAATGAATGAATGAATGAATAAATAAATAAATAAATAAATAAATAAATACATGCATACATACATACATCTTATTTATTGCCCTTCAAATAATAATGCTAATACAAAAAAAAAAAAACAACTGTCAATTTGAGTTTAAAAGAGTTAACATTTTTATTAAAAATAACACGCTTTTTGTCAGTTTTCATATTTATTTATAAAGAAATTATATGCATTTTTTATAATGCTATACTGTACATTTGAAAAAAAGAAAAAAAAAGAAAAACCATATATATATATATATATATATATATATATTTTTTTTTTTTTTCATAAAATCATTGCAAGCATATTGTGAAATATTCAGTATTCCTCCCAGCCCTGTGTACTGTAGCTCTAAGCAGCTCATATCAGAACACTTTGAACATTCTTTACAAATAAAAACAGATATTTACACAGCAAGCTCTCGATATGAATCTCATTCACACGCAGCGTGCAGATGTGACAATCTCCTCTTCTCTCGTCTCTTAGCTTTCAAATCCATTTCAGGCATTAACTGGGATGAAGGAGCAGACGCAGAGGGAAAGAAATAGAGACGGAGGAAGTTATTTTTAACAGGGCCTCGGTCTTGTTCAACCCAGTCAGGGGTCTGTCAGGACACATGCCTGAGCTGACACCACATTAAATGAATGATCCCTGGTTTCTCCAACCCCTGCTCTCTTCATATTCTTCTAATTCTGACTCTGTTCTCTCTCTCTCTCTCTCTCTCACACACACAAAGGTGGCACAGCTGTTTAGAGAACTTGCCCTTCATGTGCAAGTGTGGACATCTCATAGGGTTCACAGGCCTTTGTGTGTCTGCCATGTAAATGAAGCTTATTGACACCTGTTTTTTTTTTCTTAGCCTCCCTTTTTATTTCTCCTGTACACCTTATGGTATTTACAAGACTCATCTGCTGCCTTTGGCTATGTTTCTTTTTGTGCATGAGAATGTCTAAGAAATCCACACTGTGAAAAATCCAATTAACAAAATGTTGGAGGGCAAAATTATTTTAGTTGATCTATTTTTATTGCTAGGCCTTAGTAGAGAAAATATATTATATTTAGTCTGCACAAATATATTCTAAAAACATTAAATGAATGGTTATTTTTAAATCCTTGGACTGCTAAATTTAACTAATAAAAACTAATTCAGCCAACACTGAGATTGTTCAACACGTGCACGTACCTGATTGACTTCGCGGGAGAAACAGCACCGCCAACTTGTCAAGTTCAAGTTCCTGTTTGACTCTGCAAAGCTGCGTTGACACGATCATATTGCATAAAGCGCTATATGAAAAAAGGGGACTTCATTAGATTTTTTATATTGTAATACCTGGTTCATTTTATGTATTTATTTATTTATTTTTTGACTTCTGCCTCATTTTAAAGATGTAATTTTGAACAATACTATTTGTTTAGATCTTTAAGATCATTAACATAGATAAATACAGTTTAAAGTGAACTTTGCACTTGTATCTTAGGTCACCCAAGATGTAGGTGATTTTTTGTAATCTATTCCTGTATGTTTAGTAAAAAAAAGGCAAATTTACATGGCAAATTTGATGGTACTGTAGGTTGAGCGCATTGCATTGTGGGATACAGTACTTATCCAAGCAAACAGAATGTCTGTGCACATACTGCACAGAGTGGTTTGCTTTTCTGAGCAGCTAGAATTATGGGTGTTCTGACAGCTCAAACTTCTCATACTCATACGTCAATCTTAATATGCCACTGTTGTGTTTTATGAGAGCTGTGAGTTTGTTTTGGAGATTCTGGGGGTCTTTTAAGGAAAACACAGACACCGTGTACCTCTTCTCCCCCTCATCGTTCTCCGCTCCAGCCCACGATTGCAATACAGATCTGCCATTATCAGCGATTAGCGCCTCCTGTTTGATTGACATCTGTGTGGATCTGGCCTGTAAAGCCCCATGGGGCTCGCTTGGAAGAGAACCTGGAGAGTCCATACTGAAGGAAGATTCACCTCAGCAGACAGTCAGACGAAAGCTGCAGTACTGCTGTTATCATACACACACACTTTTAAGTTTTAAAGTAGGACAGTGAGAGTTGCACTTGGCTGTGTTCTCTACCACCCACTCACTGCTCCTGTCCACACTGATGAGATGTTTGTGAAGAGGTTACTGCTGGAGCTTAGAGAGTTTGAGGTAATCCACCCACCACTCATACACACCAGCGCAAGAACCTATATACTCAACGGATGCACGGTATAGATGAGCGCTTGCACACATAAACTCAGTTCTTCTCTGCTCTTAAAATATAGTAAGATAGGAAGGATCGTTTATATTTATTGTCTCCTCATGTGTCTATGTGTAGTTGACACATCAATGTGTCCTATGGTGTTACAGCAAAAATGTAAAACATTCTTAACATTGAAGATAACTTTTCTGATGCTATTTGTCTTGATCAGTCTGATTAAGTGTAGTATACCATGCAGGCGGTGAAATTTGTATACTTTCATTGTCTCATATGGCGACAGATTGCATCTGTGAGTTCCCTGTCGACACTTCACTTGTACTGAGTCTGCTAAGAAGCTATGGGAAAAACTCCTTTTTCCCCCTAACTGAAGTCTTTTTTGATCACTCATTGGCTAGAGCAGTGCAGACTTGCCGTGCTGCGCCAACCAATGGTCTCCTGCCGAAGCTCGTCTGAGTGGGCGGGGCCTTGTATATAAGCAGCCACTTCGCCGCAGGACTTCAGATTTCTTCTCCTTCAGCGATGTGTAACTTTGCTGTCCTGACTAAAGAAGCCAATGCCGTTGGAACAGCGCCCTTGCAGCTGAATAATTCCCCTGCCGACATCTGGCGAGAAAGAAAAGTCTCACGTAGAGCTTGCTTCTAATAGGTAAGATCATAAAACACCTCTCCCAGCGAGTGAACTCGTACCTTACTGTCTGGGCTTCCCCACACAGAATGAAGATACTCCACTCACTACCACCTTCTCTGTGAAGGCTACCCCGCTTGCCTGTTTCCCGTCTCTCACAAAGTTCGGAGATCGAAACGGCAGAGCCATGGGTCTGTCCATTCGGGTCAAGAGCTGGCACGTCGACAGAAGTCCGCGTTGCCACTTTCCCCCGTTGCTCTTATGCCGACACAATCCATTGCCTCACTTTTCTGAAGTGTGTGTTACATGTGAGGATTAGCGCACCTCGATGGTTCGAGCTTGGTTATTGAATGGAAACGCTCTATATTGTATGTGTGGGCATCATGGAGGCAGTTTTCAGTACGGAGATGTCTCTCAGTCCTTGCTCTTTCGTTTCTTTCCTCCCATTTCATTGGAGGAAGAAAGTATAACTTGCGAGATTGAGGTATCACGGATGAATGATATTCACGCGGCGGGGCTTGCGTGCCTCGCTCTGCTGTGTTCGTGGCCCCACCCCCTCCGCCTGCTTCAGTGCTTTGTTCTGCCAGGTGTTTTTACACACATTTATCATCAGTACCCCTCTTCTATGAGTGGTTCTTGATCTTTTTGGCGGACTAAAGGGAATGCTGCCCTTAATGTTATCACTGAAATATGTCCCCTCAGCCCCAGCAGCTGAAACAAGAGCCACAAAGACGTCACTCAAGGTCCGCTGGAAGGCGTTTCCCCTTCCCGAAGAGACAGGGACCCCGGCCCAAGATAGCGCTGGACCACCCCGCAAACTGTCCTGCTTTATTCCTCGCAACGCTCTGGTATGACAAACATTGTGATTGCTGCAAATACTGAGTCTATAAAAGCGCCCATGCAGTGTGCTGTGATAGCGCACCAACAAACTCACAAAAAGAACAGTTTCCCTCTAAAGCAAATGTCACTAAACAGGGACAAAGCAATCGATATAATAAAACCCTTATCCCTTCGTCGGAATGCCTGACAAGCCATTCCCGGGGTTTCCGATTGGGTTATGGGAATAATAAAGCATGGTTACACCCTTCAGTTTGCAAGGCGGCCGCCGCCGTTCAACGACATTGTCACCACTTCAGTTGCGAGCCGCACCGCTCATGTGCTGCTGACCGAAGTGAAAGAACTGCTCTTAAAGGGGGCGATACAACAGAATGTTCACACTAAAAGCCATCCTCTCGCAAAAAACAGCCGAAAGACTGTCTGTTTTCACTGGACCTGAAATATGCGTACTTCCACGTACAAATTGCCCCTCATCACAGGCCATTCTTGAGATTCATGTCGCGTGAGGAGGCGGAGAGACACAGGGCATTTCTCCTCTGCCATTTAGATCGGAATATTGCCAAGAGCACGCTGTTGGCCAGCCAACAAATAACGTTCCTGGGCACTGTGATAGTCTCAATGCAAATGAAAGCGTCGATCTCGCTGGAGCTCGTCACAAATGGTTGCGCGTTTCACAGAATGATGGGTCTAATGGCTGCAGCCATTTTTTTAAATAAAGTTGTTATTTTTGTTGTTTTTTTGTGCATTATCGTAGCTTCATCACATTGTTGTTAAAACCACTGATGTCGCATGGACTATTATTATGATGTCCATACTACATTTCTGGGCCTTGCACGTGGTAGATGCGTTTAGTCAGAAAGCTCTTAGATTGAAAAAAAATATATATCTTAATTGTGTTGTGAAGATAAGCGTGTTTGGAACGAGGATGAGTAATTAATTTCTGTTTTGAGCGTTAGCACTTGTAAAGGTCTTTGCAAACAAATTTCCGAATTAGTTTTTTTAAATCATCAACTTCACACACACAAGTCGAAATGCTTGTTACAGATGTGAAAAACACATGAATCGAAACTCATCTTTTTTTTATGACAGATTGAAGTTTTGGAGGCAGTGTGTAAACATGATTGACACAAAAGGAGGTCACGTTTATTTTTTAGGGCGTGATTTGTATCAAAATGTTGAACTCTGTGTGCAAAGACCTTGAGTCTTTGTAGTAATAGCTTTCATATGTGGCAAAATCAATGTATCTAATCCAACGAATGTTCACTTTGAGAGACAATAAGTTCTGAGAATATATGACCTGCACTAGCCTCCAAAGCCTACTCTGCTGATGAAAACGCACTGATCTTGAACAATCCAACAGATTGTTACAGTATACAGGTGTGAGCCGAAAGCGTTCCCCACCATGGCACTTCATGTTCAACATCTGTTCTGCAACCTCTGCAAAGGCGTCTCTGCTTGAGCGGCTCGTGATCAATAAACGCAGGCACCCGTGGAATTATGATAGATTAAACACCTCTCCATCTTCAGTCATTCTTCATCTATCCATCCATCCATCCATCCATCCATTCATCCCTCCTCCTATCCATTATTCCCGCGATCGCCTACCGTTCTGTGCAGGTATTTGCGCTGATGATGAAATGAGATGTTTCATTCCACTTGCATTCCAAGAATTCTTCGCGTTAGTTGATTCTGAACAAAAAAAAAAGTGCAAAGCTATCAGATGTTTCTCACACATGAGGGTTCATAGAGTGAACTTGAGGTGATGAGGTAGTTGGGTAAGGTTATCTGTATTCATCTCATAAAGAAAGAGAATGAGACATGAGAGAGCGAAAGGCTCAAACTACTCTCCATAATGTATCAATCAGCCATTTCCTGGAAGTTCTCAGAAAGATCTATGCCCGTCTTCTCCCAGACCTCAGATCTGCTAATCCACTCCCTCATCTCGCACACGAGCCGCTGTCATGCATTTTTATGGCTTATTCCTGCATATGAGATGTTCCATTTAGACGGATATGCTTGGCAAGCGAATATTTATATATGTGGATCTAGGCCATTATGTTTTTTATGGGAAGCACTGAGTGAAGATGTCAGCCTTTTCTTCTCAATTTGCATTTGCAATATGTGTCAGTAAATCAGTCATTTAGAGAGGCTGGCTTGTTGCGTATCGGGTGAGGTTTTAGTTGCGTGTGTCTCAGGTCCCACTTGAATGAGTTCAGCCTTCATGTCAAGGTAATTATTCTGGTCTTTCATCAAACAGGAAATGAAAGATTATTCTTTCTAGCTCTCTCTTTCTCATTTTGTCTCTTTTGACGGCCCTCCCGGCATCCCGGTAAGCATGGAGTGCGTGTCCGTGTACGATCTCTGACCCCTACCGTCTGAATGTTAATTACTTATCATTGTTGCTCTAGTGTTCACTTTGGCTTTGTTGAGCTAATTGGTTGGCTTGATCCTGTAATTGGGACTTACGTTACTGTTCTCACAGGCCACAGTTCTGAAATTTCTTTCTTTTTCTGACACTATTTGAACATGGTTGTAATTACCAGTCTTACCAGTCTTACAGCGTCCGGTAATAAGACAGCGACACTGGGTTAAATTTATTTATGCTTGCTTTTGGTTACATGAATTGCTCTCTTAATAAGTTCATTCATTACAGTTGTCTGTGTTTGTACTGTACATTGTCTACATAAGTGGTTTTCAAACTAAAGTCTGGGGGTCCAAAGGGGGATGTCAAAGGTGCTTGGGGTCAGTGATAAATTTAAGACGAAGAGAAAAAAATCAACAACTCAATGTCAAGGTGCTTTTTACAAACTAATTGAAATGACATTTTAATACTTTATTCACATTTCTGAAGGCTTAGGAATCTTAGAATTTAATTACTGTATTATTTAACATGTTATACAGTAAGGCACATAAGCAAATTTGGTTGATTGATTTCTCTCTAAACTGTTTCTCAAGTGCATTTTGTCTTCTCAGTTTCTACATGAATGATCACAACATTACAGAAACCAAGGAAGTTAAGAAATAAAAGCAAACTATCTGTACCATCAGTGGCGGTTCTACATTGAATTACTCCCTGGGCGAGACCCCCTCTTAGACCCCCCAAGATGGCTCTCTGATTCATCAAAAATATCTTAATTTGTCTTGTGAAGGTCTTACAGGTTCGAAACAACACAAGGATCAACTGGAAGTTAAAGAATCAGTCATTGAAAATCTATATTGATTCCATTTCTGTTCTTTTTGTTGTCAGTGTGTACTGTATACGTCCCGTTTTCTTGCTAGCTCACAACCTTGTAAAATCACCCTTCCGTGACGCTATATCTACTGCACTTTTCATGTGGAGGTCAAAGTGGCACTTGTGTTTGAGAGGTGCATTTGAAGGCCTGACGCAAGCCAAGCGAAAGGCCTTTATGTTTTGTCATAAGGCAGTTCTATGTCTCGGCGAGTCTTCTGTTGTTGTGAGTTTGACACAATGCTGCCCTCTCGTCTCATGTCCCTGTTTCTGTGTTTGATGGAGGGTGCGATGTCAGTCAGAACAGAATTCAGACTTTCCTGTGGGACTTATAAAAGCTCGGCCCTTGCCCACACAAACACATAACACAGCCGCTAATGTCTGTTTGCTCCTGTCAGTAGCAGACTAGCCTGGAGCAGACCAGGGCTGCTTTAAATATTTAGCACAGCAAGATCATGCCCTGTCTCCACTCGAGAGTCATTACGGCCTCCGAGTCCCTTCTCTTCTCGCTGACTGCACACTGCTTGTGCTCTGTTGCGTGATGTTTTACAGGAGTTTTATGGAGGCTTGGTTCCCGTGAGGTGTGGACCACGAAGTGTGGGGTCGTTTGCTTTTTTTTTCTGCTTGCTCTTATAAGGTCAGAACTCTGTGTTTTAGTGCCCCCATTGGTGCTTTGGAAACCTTGAAAAAGATGAACAAAACTGCCTTTGCAGTCGGAGTTGTACAAATTTTGTGTCTGACAGGAAATAGCAAAAGAGGGTTTCATATTTGAGAGTGGTGCCGAGGTAAGATATTTGGCACATTATTATAGAATTCAATATGAAAAGTGAGAGGTGTATATACTGTATGTGAATCTCACAAAACTTCAAAACTTTCAAATATAGAAAAAAAGGGAAATTTTAAATGGATTGTTAGATCCAGGAAAAAGAATGCATAATATATAAATAATTATTATGATGGATTATTGAAAAAATATTGTTATAGTGTTTCTAACCCCATCAAAATAACACAACAGCAATTTATGTAACATATGTATAATTAAAAATGACATACATTACCCAATATTATTACAATTGTGTACTTAAAATTCATTATGTGTAATAATTAATAATAAAACAGTACCATTACCCCCTCATTCAGTGTAACATGATCTTTTAAAAATTCTGATATACTGATTATGCTGTTGAGCTATTATTATTATTATTATATTTGTATAAAATATGCCAGATGTGAGTTATGGAGAACACAGTGAAAAATGAGCTATAATTTCTCATTTTTATTCTTTTGAATTGTTTAATGATATTCATTAGTATACTGGCTTTTTAAACATGGCTCGTCCAATCAGATTTTAGACCCGCAACTATCCGTTTTCTAATTCAAATTCTTCTCCTCATTTGAAATTCAGAAACTCGCATTTTCGCTGTGCTGTTCAGAAAGTAAAAGTGGACCTGAGTGAAGCATTGAATTCTCCTGAGATTCTTTTCCCATCAGAAAGTTGATAAAAAGTTCTACTTGTGTTCAAGGCTGTGTGTATGTGAGTGTGTGTGTGTTTCTGTGTGTGAGCACACACTGTCGGGATCCTCATTTACAGCCCAGTTCTGAGGCAGATCTTTCCTCTCCTCTTCCGTTTTGTCAGTCCTGTCAGAGAACCGAAGCGCTATGTGTCAGAAATATGCATTGTCTGCCGTGAAAATATTCATATCCCTTTCTCTCTCCAGGCATCTCTGCAAAAGCCACACTCAGGAGCGAAGAGATGGAGGCAGGGAGACAGTGCCTCGATCCCACGTGCCTCTGATCAGAAAGCGCTGAGCATGGTGGCTCTGTGACACAGCTCAGACACTGGCCATAGAGAAAAAAAAAAACCTTGGGGTTCCTAGCTCTGAATCACAAGAGAAGTGTGTGTGTGTGCACACGTGAGGTGAAACAAGTGTGGTGGAGTGAACTTAAGCCAGGTCTATACATGTCATATCTGAAAGATGAAGGTTTACAGCCGCAGGCAAAGTCAACGGATTCGATGAGCAGCAACACGGCCGTTTTTTTTTTTGTTTTTTTTTTGCCTATTAGAGACTATCCAGCACTTTTCCAAAACCTAGTAAGCTGCTTTTTCTAAGATACCTTTCTAGCCATCATGTATAATAACCCTATAAATGGTCAATATGGAAGAGTTTCCATAGGCTATGTGTGCCTCCCTTAATTTTTTATATGCTGTTAGCAAGTCTCTAAGCCAGTGTTGTTCAGTTGAGACCAGCTCATTCGACCAAGAGTTAAGATGAGAAGAAGGTCAAGTTCAAGACCAAGTCTATAATGAGACTAAGATGTGAATATATTTCTTTGGACTTGAACTATAAGATCAAGACCATGAAAACAGGATCTTGTATTCACATTTTCACGGCCTATGTTGGACTTAAAGGTGCGGTGTGTAATTTTTAGCGCCATCTAGCGGATATGATTCCAATTTCAAGTCCCCCGCTCACCCCGCCCTTTTGAAACGCAGAAGCTACGGAAGGTGACACAAGAAAAAAAAAAATGTCATTGACTGTTACACCTGACAGTAGCCAATAAAGTGATGAGGTTTCTGTACAAAGTTATTTAGTTATTTTTTGTATGACAGTTAGCAGGGTTGGGCGACGTCTACCAAATAGGCATCGGACGAAGTCTGCAGTCAAGCATCATGATGAAAAGTGAAAGTGAAATGCGATCGTGCATACGAAATCAGTTTTAATGCCATGCACATTACTAGTGGACCCCTGATGCTGGCGATTTATATACAGTATAATTACTTAATGATACACTGCGAGAGAAAGTAATGAAATATATATATATATATTTATTTTTTTTTTCCATCTAATGTTTATTGCCTTTGAAACACAACTTTCTTTCCGAACACGGCATTGGGATGCGGTGGCTTGTGGGAGGGGAAAGGGAGGAAAGAAGCCTGCAGTGAAACATCATGATGAAAAGTGAAAGTGAAATGCGATTGTGCATACGAAATCAGTATTTTTCAACACTGACAAGGAACAAAACGATACTTGTCTCTGCGGTTATGTCCATCTTGCAACTAAAGCTATCAAACAACAGTTTTCATTACGATTGCTCATGTTGGACTAACTTACCTGTTCAGCAGAAAAAAGGCAACTTCGGCATGGCTTTGTTGAAACAGGCTCTGTAGAAGTTTGTCCGTTTATGCTACTATAGAAACATGGCGGCACTAAATGGCGACTTGCATGTAATGGGACCTGAGGTGTATGTAAATATAAATTGCTCGTTCTAAGGTTATAAAATCATAACGGTCTTTACACACCTCTGAAAACATAGTTTTGTATAATATATTGCATTTCTGCCAATAAATTCTCCTAAATATTACACACTGCACCTTTAAGGACCAAGAAGATTATTAAAATATGGCCTTGGACTAGTATTCAAGGACCAAGACCTTATTATTTTGGACTGTGATTCATATTTTCATGGTGACCATGAATATCCGTTCTTGCACTTTGTATCAAAGGCTGTATCTAAGACCTTATTTTGAGGTCCTGGTCCACAACTCTAACAAGACCATGATAATATGATCTTGGACACTGCCTTGACTCTAAATCTAAGACTATTTTTCATGGTCTTAGTCTTGCTCCTTGAGTCTAAGACCATATTTCTGAGGTCTTGGTCATGATCCACAAGTCTGGCAAGATCATGATCTAGTCCTAGACCTTGATTATATGAGGTTTGACTCTGCCTTGACTCTGAATCTAAAGCCCCGTTCACACTACACGCGACAAAGCGGCTCCTTCATGGAGAGCTGGCGATGTGGGCGTGTCCAGAGATGCGACAAAGTTCAGAATCTCTCAACTTTATGCAAATGAAGAGCGACTTTCGG
>JAUMHQ010000065.1:7463826-7482999 GCA_032361165.1 Enteromius paludinosus | reverse complement strand
ATAATAATAATAATAAATAAATAAGTATGTGAGATAGTAATAGTGAAGCCTTGCCTTAGGCAAGCTCCACTAATAATTATAATTATTATTATTGTTGTTTTGTGTAATTTCCCTTTCACTTCAGTATAAATTGTACAAAACATAATTACTGTATACCATCATCATCATCATCATCATCAATTTTATTTAATTTAATAATATTAATGTTATTGTCATTGTGTTTACTTAATTTAGATATAATAATAATAATAATAATACATTTCTAAATTGATGAATAACAACAACAGCTCATTTATTATTATTATTATTATTGTTGTTGTTGTTGTTGTTTTGTATAATTTCCCTTTCACTTCAGTATAAATTGTACAAAACATAATTACTGTATACATCATCATCATCAATTTCATTTAATAATATTAATGTTATTGTCATTGTGTTTACTTAATTTATATATAATAATAATAATAATAATAATAATACATTGATGAATAACAACAACAGCTCATATAATATTATTATTATTTTTATTGTGGTTGTTGTTGTTCATTTAATTAATGTTTTCTTGACAGTTTGTACTATGACACATTGTTGATTGAGTAAATATTTGTGGAAACCCATTGTTAAACAACAAACTGAAAACAATCAGTGTATATCATGTATTTAGTTGAAGAATCATTTAAATGTGTGTGTGTGTGTGTGTGTGTTAGAGCTGCACAATTAATCGTTAAAAGATCGCGATCTCGATTCGACCCCCCACACAATCTTAATCCAGCGTTTATACGATTCAGCCAATTATATTTTCAAGGACAGGAGACGATCATTCACTCACAGCGGGCGTGATGATGCCTTGCGTCACATGCGGTTTTGCGCAGGCAGATGCCAGGTGTGCTTGTTATGCCGGTTCCGTTCCGTCTCGCGCACATTTGCGCAGCTTTGGAAGTATACTTAATCGCAGATAAGAGTGGTGAGCAGCGTGTGTCGACTGTGCTTTTAAGGACCGTTCACATGTGGTGTCTTTTGTGCGCTCAAGTTCATTATTTCAAATATAGATGCACATTTTGCACGCTAACAATGGAAGCGACACGCTCATATTTCCAGGCGCATTTCAGCTTTTCAGATTGCCGCAAGTGTGTGTGTGTGTCAAATCAATTCACATCTATAATTACTAAACAAACAATACAATAGTCACATCAAAAAAATATTAAATAAAGTGTATACATATATAATGTACATTTTTGTAAATGTTTAATGTTTTTTTTTTTTTCTTTACATTATTGCATTATTTTACATTTTATTTCTTATCTTATTTAACTGCTAATTTACTGCTGTTTTAAAACCTATTTTTCAGGGGTAAATCTTTAAAATAAAAAAAGTTATTTATTCTAAGCAAAAAAATTGTGATTCTCATTTTATCCAGAATCGTGCGGCTCTAGTGTGTGTGTAAAAATGCATTGGCAGTGAACTGAGATAACACAAGCAGTTACAATGCTATGGTTATACGCTACTTCCCTGCCACAGAGGTCGACCCAAACGTCTTGTTTTAATACGTATTAGACTTGAAAAAATGGGCATGCCAAATAATTTCATTTTTGACGCATGAGTCTGGTGGCCAAAAATATGCAGAACATTTATGATGGCGTTCTCTGTCTGCTCTCTTTCAGACTTGCTTTTATTTTGTGTTTCATTTATTTGTTACTGACAGAAGGTCTTATACATAATTTTTCTTTTGGTGCTCAAGGTCTTGGTATTCACACCTCTGGCGCGAACACATGAAAGAGCCCTGCAAACTGTCTGTGGTGAAAACCTTGCTCGTATTCTGTGTAAGTGGGTGTAACTCTAAGAGAAGCAGAGAGCTGGAGAGTGGCCAATGTGATCCGGTTTCCTCCCGAAGAATACAGTTCAATATAAAAGTAAAAATGAAAAGGGTTGGAGAAGTGAACCCCTGACCTGTCTGCTCTTACAGCGTCTCAAGTGTTACATCTGTGAGCATGCAGAGGAAGAGAGACGGACAGATGTATTATTGATTAAACATTCCGACTCTGTGACTTCGGAAATAGAAAATAACTTGTATTTCATGAGCACAAGTATGCAGTTGATTTAGATGGTGAAGAAGTTAACATGTTAACATCATGACGGCATACAGGCATCTGAGAGAGAGAGAGACAGAGAAAGAGAGAGATATATTTTCTTGTTTTAGTCATGATCTGGTCTAGGAGAATTATTATAACTGTTGTTTTCGTCGTCATTATTATTATTATTATTATTATTGTTGTTGTTTTTGCTTTCTGTATTATTATTATTATTGTTGTTGTTATTGTTATTATTGTCATCTTTATTGTCATTATTCTTGTCATTATTATTAATATTATTGTTGTTGTTGTTGTCGTCATTATTATACTATTATTAGTATTATTATCTTTATTATTGTCATTATTGTTCTTGTTAGTAGTAGTAGTAGTAATAGTAGTAGTACTAATGCAGTTGAACAATTAATCGCAATTAATAACATCCAAATAAAGTTTTTTTTGTTTACATTATACATTATATGCGCATACTGTGTATATTTATTATGTATATATAAATAAATGCGTATGCATGTGTATATATGTATGCATATGCATACATATAAATACACATGTTATATATATATATATATATATATATATATTTATTACACGGCTCTCTGGAATGCTTGATTCTGATTGGTCAGTTGAGACATTTGCAAGTTCGTTCTTTTCAAATAATAACCGCTCCAAAGTAATAACGCATAGCCGGCACTACTTGTATGTTTAAAATCCCTCCGCACCAAAAAAGATTACTGTTTGCCACCATCGTGTGACTTACACTGGACAACCACAATTAATAATGGAACATCTTCCTATTAATAATTAATATTATTCATATGTAGATGTTATAAATTGTCTTCCTACATTTGAATGTTAGTCATGTGGTACTATATCGTTTCGCGGAAGGATGTAAATGTTAATTTAAAGCAAATATGCCAATAAAATGTTTCAAATTCATATTCATGTCCAGTTTTTTTCCTTATGTGGCAAGTAGCCGTGTAATAAGCGGGATAATGGACAGGCAGCCGGTAGTTACTGGCTGCCTATCCATTATCCCTTACTTATACACACACACACACACACAGTATACACAATATACACACATAAGCCCTATTCGGAAGGGATTAGTTTTCTAAACTACGTTTGAGTTTCGATTGTTATTACCTGACGTCCCATTTTCATGTGCCATTTTGTAAATGTCGACACAGTATTTTTCCGTTCACCAAAAAAATGTATGGAAACACCTTTTGTCGAGAAAAAGGGCTTTAACACAAATAAATGTAGTGTCACATGACCGAATTAGTCTTTTGGCAGCGTCTGTAGCCAAGTTTCCATCCAGTTTTTAGGCTGTTTTGTTATCAACAAAGAGAGTTTGCGGGGAAAAGAATTTGCAAAATTTTTGGTCTCCAGCCTGTTTCCACCCAACTGGCCTTTTACCGATAAAATGGTGTGCGTGATGACATCGTCCTTAAAAAAAACGATCTTCGCATAAGTTTTGGTGCAAAAAAACCCTGCCCTTAAGCTGTTTCCATACATAATTTCACCTATTGCGCAAATCATATGCAAATAGAACACAAAAACATAGCCCGTTATTACAGAGATCTCACGCTCTGTATGCGTGCATTGCTATAGTCATTCAGATTGATTCAGAATAAGTGTAATCACAAATACCATGGTGAAGCT
Source organism: Enteromius paludinosus (assembly GCA_032361165.1). NCBI lineage: Eukaryota > Metazoa > Chordata > Actinopteri > Cypriniformes > Cyprinidae > Enteromius > Enteromius paludinosus. Next base: position 7,479,250 of record JAUMHQ010000065.1, on the reverse strand, counting down.
AAATGTCTAGTACAGAAAAAAAAACATGTTAATGTGTGGTTACTTTATTTTAACTATTATGTTTTTATTTGTAGTAAACATAGTGTAGAAATTAACATGAGTAATCTTACCTGATACTGATATTACAATAGCCAGTCTGAACAGTTTACGTGATCTGGCTCTTTATTCGTGTTTATTTATTTTTTTATATATCAAAATATATCCAACGTGGGTGCAGAAGGAAATGCGTTGTAAAAAAAAAATATCACAGGCAATCCCCGACATCGCATTCGGACGGGATTAGTTTTCTCAGAGGACCACTGAGTTTGCTGAAAAACAGTAGGTAATTTGCTCCGGAATTATTACAGAGGTCGTGAGAGAAAAACACAGACATGGCAGATGCGGACGGGATTAAAATCACCAAGTACGTCTGTGAAACAAAAATTTTCTAACGACCCCCTGTACAACTAGTCCCGTCCGAATAGGGCTATATACTTTGTAATGTAAATATGAACTTGTCAACTTTAAGTACAGTGGAAGAGTACAATATAGTGCTGAAGCAGGCCTGGTTAAACTGTCTGTTGTTATGATGGGTGTGTAATAGCAGGAATTAATGCGAGATTAGAGTGTTTTAACTCAGCAAGGGTGTGAAGAGGACAAACCTCTCGCTTCCTCCTTGCTGATGCCTCTCTGCATGGAGTGCCATTATCTCCATTAAGAGCATTAAGCACTGGAGCTGGAGCATTGCCACCTATATGCATATCCTCAATAACACTTACACATGCATATGACCAGTCCGGGTGAAATAACACAGCAGAAATATTCAATATACATGGGTATATATATATATATATATATATATATATATATAAATATGAAATTTTGGTTTACAGTAGTGGTGATATACTGTAATAGTTACCTCCCATGCAAGTGTTATGAAATGCACTGGATATACAGTATTAGAGTATTTCATCTCAGTTGGTTCACAGTGATTGTTGGCCTCTCTATGGCTCGTTCGTACTGTGTTCTGAAGGACGACCTTGTCTGTGTGATTAGATAGAGCTTCCAGTTCTTGATAATTGAAGCAACAGAGCCCACTGGGAGTTGAATCTCTCATGCTGTACTTGTTTGTTTACTTTATCTCTGACTTCTCTGGAATGCTCTTTCTTTTTTCTTCATTTTCACAACTATCTTTAAGATTCACATCTTGAATAATAATTCAGTAACCGTGGGATTTTATTGAAAAAATAAAAGTTATTTGAATGATTCACAGGTAGATGCCAATTCAATTGGGGCGTCCTTTGTGTGTAAACCTCCTCGGGGACTAAATATTTATGCCAGCAGTACTTTGTTTTTATTTATTCAGAATATCTGAAGAAAATAATGTTAATGAGTTTCCATGTTTAGAAAAAAATAACAAATAAAGCAAGAAACCTGAATGTTCAGTCACTAATGAGGTAATAATGGTTTTAAAACAAATTGTTAAAAAATTAACCCAATGAATAAAAAAAATAAGATTGCTCTAAACCTGTATTTCTAGTTCTTTTCTTTTTTGTACATATTTTACTAGTTGCCAATTCGTATGAATTTTTGTACGAATGACCTACACCTAATGCTGCCCCTAAACCTACCCGTCACTGTGGTTTAGGCAAATCATACAAAATCGTATCAGTGAGGTCGTATGTATTTTACACATTAGCATTGTGAAATACGTACGCATTGGTCATGAGACTGTGTTGGCTAAACGTATATTTATTTTGAAAAATGTTGGTAACCATGCAGTTTTTGTAGGAATTGAAAATATTTACTTACATGTATATATTTGTATCCATAATTTATATCATATATTAATATATTTAATATACAAATGTAACATATTTTTCTTATTTTCTGTAAAAATGATTGTTAGGATTTTGTTGACTACAGCTAGAGCAGTTGAAAAGCCTTCGGTTTTGCTTCAGTTTAGAAGCTAGAAAGAGCATCTGTTCAATATCTAATTAGTATTTCTTTTCTTTTTTTTTACTTTCCACAGGACTTAGAAATACTTTTGATGGACAGATTTGTGATTTGCCTTCTCTTAGTAGCCACAGTCCTGCTGTATCAGCATTTTGGATCGTGTCAAAATGTCAGTTAGACTCTCCTCTGAAGAAAGACAGATTGGATCTCACTTTTTTCTTGAGTAAGTTGACAGGATTTCGGATTTATCCAAAGGTGGTTCACTTTTCTTTTGAGCTCGACGTTCGCATCTGTTGTGGAGATCTGTGAGATGTGGTCAATGCTAGTACTGGTATAATGTTTTGTGATGCGAACACTCAATCCATATCGAGAGGTACTCAGAAACATATGCGACTATCACATTTGTGGTATAAACATACGGATGACAACAGCGAAGGATGGTTATTTCACGTCATTGGGCTGCCACAAGTTCTGTTAAACATAAGATGCTTTAAAGTTGGACCATGCATGAAAATTGACTGAAAATGTATTTAGCTTCAGGCCTTCCGAGATGTATATGAGTTTTCTTCTTCAAAAGATTTGGAGAAATTTTGCATTAAATCACTTACTCACTAATGGACCCCCTGTAGTGAAAGGGTGCCGTTAGAATAAGAGTCCAAACATCGGATAAAAACATTACAATAATTAATTTTTGTAATTTTATGAAGTGGAAAAGCTGTTTGTAAGAAATGCACGTTTTTTTTATTCCTAACTTAAATTTTTTAACTGTGGTTTCTGACCAAAAGTAAAATTAACAGTAAAATTATAATTTAAATTATTAGTTAATTAATAGCATTTTTTTTTTTTTATCAAGATTTATTCGGAAATGTTAAAATGTTAATTTATACTACAATTCCTTAGTGTTTATTTATTTGTTTGTCAGGATTTGTAGAATTTTTTCAAGTGTTATTTATTTATTTTATATATAATTATTATAATATTATTACATATATAAATAAATACATCCAATTTTGCTTGATCTGTTTATATGTGTCTAAATTGATTTGATTATTACAAATATGCAGCTGTTAGGTTTACAAGACAAAAACTTTTAGTCTGGAGTTTTATGTATTACTGGTGGATTATTGTGATGTTTTTAATCATCTGTCTGGACTCTCGTGGCACCCATTTACTGCTGATGATCTATTGGTGAGCTAGTAAAGTTATGCTACAATTATTTTAAACCTGTTTAAATAAAGTAAACTCATCTACATCTTCATTGTCAAACTTGGGTAAATTTGGTACAATTTTAGCACATTTTTTTAGTTTATGTATTTATTATAGTGTAGGTAGGTTTTTTGAGACACACTTCACTCCTTTGTAAAACTCTTCTCAGCAGCAGTGCTGTACGACACAGAGAATCATTACAATACGTCTCCTTCTTCCCTCTGATGTTCCTGGGGCTGAATCCGAGCTGCCTTCTGCTGATTTACCGCTAAGATATTCTGATTGTTTCTTATGCTAACAAAGAGACGATTGGGCTGTTAATCATCAGCTTACATTCGTCGAACAGAACGAGGAGCAGTTATGCAATTATCCTCCCCTACTGCCTCTTAGTCTTCCTTTGACCGAGCTGTGATTTTAATTTATTTATTTTCTATTGACCAAGCTTCTCTCTCTGCCTCGCTTCTCTCATCTTCTCAGTTTGAGGTATGAAGCGGTCCAGCGTGACACTGCAGCTAATCCATGTTTAATCATCTTTCACATGATCTATTTCTGACTCCGTCACACAGGGTGCTGGCCTGTGAACACAACCCTGTGATGCTGGGTTAAAGAAGACATCAGGAAGAGGCCTTTGCTTTTTCTCACAGATATCTGACTGCAGATCCAGACAAACGTTATAGATGTCTCTTTTAATGATGCTAGTCTTCGGTTAGTCAGGCTGTCATTATCCAGGCAGATCCTGGATAGAATCATACTAGAATTTAAGATCTGTTTTTTGTCTCATACAGTACAGGTCACATTAGTCAAAAATGCTACTATTTATCTTTTATGCGAAAGTAAAGTTGCCACCTTAAAGCATTTTTCTGATTATTGATTGTTTATATAATGCTTTTGCAATGCAACTTTTTATTATAGTGTGAAAACAATATTGTGTCACTGGGTCTCTTTTAAATCGCAAAACAAATTGACAACAATTTTGTGATTGACTTGAACTCCAAATATTATTAGTGTTAATTTAGCGTGTAGTTTAAAACTTGATTTAATTTCATTTAATTCAAATTTAAATTCCAATTGAATTACTAAATTTAATATGTAAGTTAACAATTAAATTAAATTAAATTAAATTAAATTAAACACATTTTAAATTATAATAAATAAATATATGAAAATGTATTACTTATAATTTGTTCATTTTGACATTTTCAAGTTAAAATCTAAATAAACTAAAAATAAAACGTAAACAGAACAATCAATCTATAAAATAAACCACCATCTATTAATAATTACACTAGTTTTTGTTAATATTTTGAACTGCATTTAATTTTTCAGTACAATAACATTCCAAATTGGAGACTGTATTTTACAAAGCATATTTTACAGATTAAAGTATGTTAATGTTTTTTTTTTTTACTTAGTATAATGAAAAAAAAATAAATAAATAAATAAATAACAAAAAAAAAAACAAAAAAAAAAAATATATATATATAGATGGAGTGGAACTTTAAACAATTAATCTTTTAATTGAATCAATTAAAAAATAGCTTCAGTCCCAAACTAGCTAGAAAACAAGAAAATCAACCTCATTAGAAGCGCAGCCTCTAGCCTCTAATTTTGAGGAGATCTGAAGAAATCTGAAGATGGAATTTATGAACTAATTAGCTGTATGTTAAAATCCTTTTGTACTGCTATTATTTTCTTACAATCAAGTTACTGTATTAAGACAAGGCTGAGGATGTTGAGGTGTTAATGGTCTTGCTCAGTACATATGTGAAGCTAATGAACATGTTAGTGCTCTTCTTGAACATTGCCACAGAACCGATTGTAACCATTTCTTTCCCTTCTCCTTAAAGGCTAAAACTGCCCAAAAACTAAAAACAGTACAAAATGCTGCTATGTAATTAGCATTTTAGCCAATTCCTCAAAAGACACCAAGTATACAGTATATTCACAAAACGGTGATCTGTTGTTTGGAATTGTGGTTTTGGCTCGTTTTTTTTTTTTTTGTTTACCACACGCCTGTGACTCACATCCTGCGTCAACCACAAAACTTCGCTTTGGTGTGAGAAGTGAAATGTGGTTTGGTTAAAAGCGACAGCTGATGGTATCTGCTATGATCATGAACTTTCTCTACCTTACGTTATCAAACGAAGAAGCTGAGAAGCTAAAATCCCGACTTCATGCTAGTTCTTCTCATTGAACAATACAAGCTTCCCGTTCCTCTCACAAATGTCTCTTTATTTAAAGCTAGAGCTGTACTTTATGATTATATTGGCTGGGGAAACATGCTAGGGAATTCAAGAATCTGCAATTAGGGGCGCTACAGTTGCACCACTGATATAAAACTCAAAACCACACAGAGCTGAAATTTTCCAGTAGTTCTTGCCAAGTCTATATACTATCGTGTTTTAAGTACAGAGTGGGCAATTTGCTGGTCCTGTCAGATCTCTGTTCATTGCAGTGACCAGATCTACCCTGGCATGTTGGGACGGTCGTGCTTATTCAATCATTTATAAGTGGAGGGAAAAGTTGAGTGGTTCTTCGTCTCTAAGTGTTTTTTTTTTCTTCTTCTTCTTAAAAAAAAAAAAAAAACACATATGAGATATCAGTAGGTGGCTTGCAAGAGGATGCTGGGAAGTCATTTTCCACAGCGTGCTCTTGGTTTATCTCAGTGTGAAGGCAGATAGAGCAGTTTGATTTTCAAGGCAAAAGATGGCTTTTTCTTTTTTCTGATTTAAATGCAATGCAAAAGGACTTTTTATACACCTACAGTAGAAGTCGATTTTTCATTGCATCAGGGGGAAAAAAAATACAAAAAAATCATAAAAGAAAATTTAAATGGTTTGATGTTTTCTCATCTCATTTTCTATGAGAATATTATTGGACATTTGTGAAAATAAGGCATCCAATAATACACACGCATATATAGAATAGGCCTCTATATATATATATATTACTCCTGGGCAATGATTGATCGTGATTAATCACATTCAAAATAACATTTTGTTTATATAATATACGTGTGTGCATTTACATTCATAAAATGTATATTATATATCAATGCAAAAACAAACAAACAAATAAATAAATAAGCAAATAAATCCAGGTAAGAACACCATATTAAGAATCAAGTTAAATATAAGTTTCTGGACGTATATTATGTGAAATATACTTGACCACGGTAGTGTGTGTGTGTGTGTGTGTGCATTCCAGAAACCTGAAAGCACTGTAAAAAAAGGCTGTTCTGAATACAAGGTCTAAAATGTTTGTTGTTTTATCAGAAGAAACATGACAGACGCTGTAGCGTTTGCAGTCGGCTTACAACGATGGATAAAAGACTTAAAAACAATTCAGACTGTGTTTGTGAAACATTCAGTGTAATACAGGGAAAGAAATAACGATGAGAATTGCATTCATGTTGCTGATTGGCTGACACTGACGAGTGTTTGATGACATGCTGGATTTGTAAGCACACTTTGCCATGTGGTGTTTTATGTTCCCGGCGTTCTACAAAGATCATTTATAATGGATAAATGGAGTAACTTGGTTCTGAAGTGAAAACCACATTTGCAGCAGCTTCTGTTGGACTAAAGGACATTTGAAGTCATGTTTGAATGAAGGTTTGACTTATTGTTACATATATCAAGGGAACATCAGAGCAAGGATATTTCACTTTGTTCACTATGTATTAGATTCTTGCTTGCTTGTTTTCTTTCTTTTTTACTCTATCACATCAAGCTGTAATATTGTTACTTATCCTCGGCAGACAGTCAATGATTTCACTGCTCAATAAGAACAGTCATCAGAGTTGAACCAGAAAACAGCAAACCGCACATCATTATTTTAAAGAAAAACGAACATTTTCCACAAAACATAAAAAAATATAGTTTACTTAGCAATCCAGACAAGAGAGAAATGCAGCCAGACATCTTCATAGAGGTTCCAGAAAGAGTATAAATACAGCCCAGCGCTGACAAGCTGTTTTGGTTTAGCAGTGATCCCCTGCTTAACTGGGATCCTTTCGAAAATCCCTTCATGCCTCTATTCAGCCATCATGTTGATGTCTAACATGTGAATGCTGTCGGCTACCAAAACGACTGTGTTGTGAGGAGACGTAAACAAAGATTTTCCTTGATGCATCCTAGCCTACAGCTTCATAAAAAGGTCCGGTTGTGATTCTCACAGAGATTTTTTTTTTGCTACAGTCGATTCCTCCTGACCGTGTAGGTTTATTTCAGAATCACGCCCCATCAACATCGCTCATCCACGGCGTACTTGTTCTTCTGTTTCATGAGCTGAAATGTGAGTTCAGAATAATTCAGCCATCAAGAGAAGTAGCTCAGCCTTGATCAGACCGTTTTTTTCTCTTTCTTCACAGAATAGTCACAGAGGCAAGTACTGTGCCATAGCTCATCTAAAAGCACATTAAATAACATTTTGATAATTCTTTTATCATTATTAGGCATGCAGTTTTGTGAACTTATATTCAGAGGCTAAATGGAATATTTCTACTTTAAAAAAGGATTTGTAACACAGCAGGACTGCTTAAAATGAATTAGTTACAGTAAAAGGGGATTGAAACATTAAAAAAACAAATGTTTTTCCTTGTCAAAGATTTTAGAGTTTTGTATTCAAAGATTCATCAACAGTGATAATAAATGATTCTTAAGAAGCAAATTTCTGAAGGATCATGTGACACTGAAGACTACAGTAATGATGCAGACAATTCAAATTTGCTTTGTTTTCTTTCCTGTGCTTATAGTAACAGTATTTTCCTTGCTGAATTGTGTTGTTAGCTGTGCCCAAAGCCATTGGACCAACTTGGGTGTCCCACTTGAAGACTAAGCTCCTGCTGGTATAGCTCTTAAGGTCACTGAGGCATGCGAACCCCTTGACCACAATAAGGTGGCAATCCCTCTGGGGAAAACTGAAACATAAGATAAATAAAATAAAAATTGTTAATCCAGATGTTATCAGTCAACGACATTTCAAGAGTTCACGCTTTCCTCATAAATAGTATAGCTGGTTTGGCGTGCTGTCAGGATAGCGAGCCCGGGAGAACGGCGAACCCCCGAACCCTAGTGGTATGAACCCTAGTGAGGGCAGGGTTCGAAGTTCGGCTCGGTCCCGTACTGCTCCCCCGGGGGACGTGAACTGAATAACAGCGGGGAAGGGGAGGAGGTGGGATGCTTGAAGCGAGATGTGGATGGAATAAAATCTGGGGTTTATATAGTGAAGGGAAATGAAGTGATTGGAAGTTGGTAAGGGGACTGATTAGCTGATGAGCCGCCAACTGGGCGGGATTAATCGTATCGCGTTCCTTTTGAAATGCGTTATTTGCAAAACGTTCACAACATTTATCATAGCTGGATTCTCAAATTCTCAAAAACTTGGGCATTGAATGACAAAGGCTAAGGCGAGAAATACCGCTTCGTCTTTTAAAAAGGGGAGGAGACCGACAGTAACTCTGAGTTTAGAGAATAAAACCTGCTCCCGACCAGGTTAGGTTCACAGAATAAGTTACCTCGGTAACTGACTCGGAGTAACAGTTACCTCTCTTTCAGCAACAGGCTTGAGTTACCCTACTTTCCCGAGTTTGACAAACCTGCCTTTTTAAAACGGAAAACCCAGAGTTTCTCTTATTTCAGGGTTAACATACTCTGAGTTTTCACTTAACCTCCTTTCTGAAACGGGCCCCTGGATCATTTCAGTTGTATTGCTGTCTATGCTCTGATGATTTCATCAAATATATCTTCATCTGTTTTCCGAAGATGAAAGAAGGTCTTTTACCAACATGAGGGTGAGTAATCAATGACAGAAATGACATTTTTGGGAAAACAAACTCTTCAATTTTGTTTTCTTTCCATACAAAAAGTATTCTTGTAGCTTCATTATGTTACGGTTGAACCACTGATATCTCTTAAATTGTGTTTCAAACATAGCCTATAATATTTCACAACGTTCCTGTATTTTTGAGCAAGTAAATGCAGACTTGTTGAGCATAAGCCACTTAAAAATTCCCATCTCTATATTGACAAAAGTTGTAATTTACTGGTTGCACGTCAGCTATTCGTTTTATCTCATTTGAATTGACTTTGAACAAGCAGAGGCAAACAAGATGAGCTAATTTATAAGTTAGCCCATATCCTCTTCATTTTAATTCAGAATATGTATACGAGCTCATGCAGATGACTTCTGCTCTCAGTGGGAGAGGGACCGTCCTAGCCCACCATTCTCAGACTAGAGGACATCAAAGCAATGGAAGTTGTAGTGCGTCGAGGGACTGAGGAGACCAAGCTGTGAATTTGTGATTAAAGCAAGGTAAATGAGTCCATTAGAAGCAGAATAGCCCTGGAGACATGACAGGAGTAAATCATTGCGGCTAATTTCCTTCCCTCAAGGACAGACCACAGAAAAAGAGAGAGACAGAGGCTGAGGGTCTTTTCTGAAAGGAAAGAGAAAGTCATTGCCATTCTGGTATTTGGTATTTCATAAACTCATTTAGATTTGGCAATTGCAAAGTTTAGATGTCTGTGGTCTGGGGCTTTGTCTTTTAGTGTCAGTGTAATTAATCAGCGCAGGGACATTATGAAGACATTAACGAGGCCTCGAGCAGAAAGTCAGTGATAACGCTTGCATACAGGAAGCCCCAGGCGAGACCGCCTTTACCTGCCAGAGCTAGCAAATTGGTGCAGGTGTGATGTGGCCCGAATGACCACATTAATTCCTTTTTGACATATGCAAACCCTCAGATCATGGAAAAAGTACATGGTGGTATCAAAGGATGGAGCCCCGTCAGAATAAATGTTCCATGTGTCCCAGCGGTGGGTGAACCTGGCAGCGGCCCCAGCAAATAGGTCTCCTCTGCCCTGTCCGTCTGTTCCCCTGGAACCTCTACTCACTGCCTGTGTGTGGTGTTGAGTCTGGGAATATGTTTCTACAAACGTACAGTAATGCTGTGAAATAATATTTCAATTTAAAATAACTCCTTTCTAATTTAATGTATTTTACAATTTAATTTAATTCTGTGATGCAAACCGGATTTTTTTCAGTATCATTACTGCAGTCTCCATTGGCTCACAATGAATTTATCTCCATTGCAGTTCCCATTGGCACACAGAAATTATTCTAATGCTGATTTGCAAGAAACATTTTATTATCAATGCTGATTGATTGAGGATTCTGAATTGAAATATAAATAGAGACAGGGTAAAAACTAATTTTATTTTTAGTTGTTTTTTCTTTCTTTTGTTACAATATTATTAGTATTTCTAAAAAAAAAATGGTGATGATAATAATATAATGTAAAAATTTTAATTTATACTATCTTTCCAAATCATTTATTCATTCATACATTCAGGATTTTTAATATACTTTTAAATTGAGGGTTAAAATTAATTTTACTTATAATTGGTTCCTTTTTTTTTCTTTCTTTTTTTTACATTCTAAAATGTATTTTAATTTATTAGCATTTCTTTAAAAATCAATATAGGTAATAACATGTTATGTAATGTTAAAATGTACTTTTCCGCACTCATTTATTTATTTATTTATTTAAAAAAATAAAACAAATTATATATATATATATATATATTCACTACAGGGACACCAGAACTAGGTGCTAATCTAAACTGACAGTAAAAAGTGCCTTGAAATTGAAGGTACAGAAATATACAGGCCCAGCATATAAAAGCATGTAAAAAGAAAAAAAAAAGCATGAACAGCTTGAGTCTCTTTTGCTCTCGTCTCCTTTGACATCAGACAGTAGTGGGATTAGTTAGTTCATCCGGATCTCTGTTTGTTTAGTTTAACACTATTGCTCTTATATAAGTCTGAACCATCGTCTCCACACATCTCGTGGAAATGTTGTTTTGATTGTTAATAATGTGGCATGTCTTGCTCGATGCAGCCTAAAAAGTAATATCCTCCGCCCCTACCCAGCCCAACCGCGCAGCACTAATAGAATACAGAAATGAGACACCCTTAATAGAAAAGTAGCGCCTAAGTCAATACAATTAACCAGAGCATGTTTGAACACGCTAGACCTGTTTCCCCACAAACTATTAAAGCCGCCGAAATCAAAGTGTGTTTGTGTTTAATGCGGTTTAGGTATTGAAAACAGAACATAAATCTGGATCCCCTCTGCTTTTTTCAGCTCTTCTAATCTTTTAATAAATAAAGAGATTTTGTCTGCTCGCTAGTCCGTTTGTTTGTCGTTCGGTAACTTTTATGTAATTCCCCATTTGCAATGTTGTTCACAAAACCCATTATGTTTCTGTTGCAAATGGAAAGATGGCAGAAAGAAGCAAATCAATTATGCGGCTCAACTCTTCGGCTTTAGCAAAATCATTTTTTGCCGTGATAAGAAGAGAACATCAGTCTGGTTCTTTGACGTGAACAATTGGTTTGTTTATGGTTGGCAGCTTGGACATTTTGATGAATCATTTTTATGTGGGATTTGTTATCAGTATGTGGGATGCGTCCTCATCATAAATACAGTTTGGCCCATTAAGGTTTGTGATGATTGTGGAGGGTGTATTTATCAGATTCTGAAGGTGCAGGGACAACAACACTATTAAGACAATGTCACTTTTTGCGATCAGGATGCATCAACAAAACATCCCTCTTCTGCTTTTGTGCAACAACATTTGGACAACACTTTTTGTGATCTTTATGTCTTCAAACCCAGGCATAACTGGATGTTTTTGCCTTTTCTTTTTTTCATTTTCTTTTGTTTTGTTGAGTTTACAGGCTTCTAGTGTTTTTTTGTTGTTTTGTTTTGTTTGTTAGTTTGCTTTGGTTCGTTTCATGGTTTTATTTTCATTTATATATATATGTATATGTACTAGTACGCGACTATGTGGCATTATATAATATTGAATTGATGAACCGGCTCTTGTTTTTTGTTCATTGTATGATTTTAAAGGACAAATTGTTCACTTTCTATGAAGCTAGGCCATTAAACCCATGAAATGAAGTGGAAATTAGAGTTCCAGTTATCTTGCGATTGTATGTAAGCTTAATTAGTGCTATTACCGTGACTCATTTCAGTAGTATGTGGTTGTATTTCATGCCGCTGTGTCCTCGGCCTTGGGAGATGTGAACAATGACATTGCTGCTTAATTATTGTTATGCAGGGTCATTTAGAGAGATTACATAACTATGCACTTAAAGCAGTCGTTCAGCTGAAACGCCTCTGATTGGCAAAAAAAAAAATCACACAGACATGGAAATCTCAATTTGTTTTCATTTATAAACCTGCAATTAAGTAATTATCACATTCCAGATAATATTCTCCTATGCTTCTTGCAGCATCAAGAGTCATTATTTATTTCCGAATGACTAAATTGCGGTGCATATTTGTTTATCGTTTCAAAACTGGGATTCGTTTGATTCCCAAACAACCCTTGAGAATGTATTTGAAAGGTTGCCGTGGCTGATTTGCTTATACTGTCATGAACAGTCAGTTTGAATATCAGAACTGTCTTTGTATTCATATAATGCACCATAGCATCAATGAGACGCCACATTGAGCGCTCAGACAGGAACTACAGATGATCCACTTTGATATTTCACAGCAGCTTATAGAATATTCAGTTAACCCTTTTATTGTCAACCCCCTTTTTCAGCAGCCCTATTTCCAATCTGGTCTCATAAAAATATGCACCTCTGTGTAGTTTTTACACCATTTTTACGTGTCTTACTCTGCGTTTCAATCCAGTTTCAAAGAGAAATGTTCACAGAGTGGCATTAAAACACAGGCACATTTTATTACATTGATATAGATATGTATTGAGGCGGTTCAGAATTCAAATATCCCGGGAATGTCGCTAAAAATTAATGCTCTATCATGTATCAAATATCCCAGCATTTTAATATTGTCATTTTACTGCCTCTAGTGTCATTTCTTTTGGAAAATGCAGATTTATGTACTTGTTGGTACATATTTTGTGTCGCTAAAAAGGGAAATAAGGTATGTTTATGGCATGAGACCAGGTATCCTATTTTATATATATATATATAGATTATTAAAAGTGCAGATGCGTCTGTACTGTTTTTTTTTCCGAAATAATGCATCAATGCAGCGTACTTAGCAGCTGTGATGGATCTCCACCCTCAAAGGTCACCCAATCCCCCGCTGCGCCTCCATGCAGTGGTCAGCAGGTGCTGTGTTCTGTGGGACTGAGCCTCACTCTGTCTCGCTCAGTGTTCCTGGACTCCAGCGGACCCCATTTGGCGGCGGTTTTGCCTGTTAGAGACCTTTTGCATTGACTGTGGTGCCAGCTCATGGTGGGAAACGGGCAGTTTAGCCTCGCCCTCTCGGAATCACTGCTGATCTTGATGAAACGTCTGGTGCCAGCCAAAATCCGCTGGTGCCGCTGCCAATCTAATATAATGGCTCTGCCAATAGGACTGATGAGGTGCCAGGGATAAAAGAGAAAGGAAACGTTGGAGAGAAATTGTGTGGTTGAGAGGAACGCCGATTGATACGGCTCGATTTCTTCCATTGTGTTGAGAGAAGATAACAGGTCGATCTGGTCACTTTTGAATCCTGGTTATATAGTTAGTTGCAGTTTGTTGTTTGCCTTTAGCATCGTTTTATCCCTACTGACCGTGACACTTTTCTAGCAAGGGGTTGTGACCCCAGTTGAGGGATGGAGTACGTGTTCATTTTTTAATCGCTTGGCTCTGGTGGCTTGATCTCTGAGAGCTGTGTAATTCTGAAGACCACCTGTTGGGCATTGTGAGCTATTTCCTCGAAGTGTGTGATCAGTCGCTTTGAGGGTTCACAGGAAATGGAATTAACATCTGAAAATGGCAGCACAATCACAGAAATGACGGGTCATTTCCTTTATTCTCAGCATGGGTTATTATACAGTTAGTGATGGAAGAAATATCCGTCGAGACTTAAACACCATTGCCATTGTGCTGAACGTAGCCTGTCATGTAAGCAGGTTGAAACTGAACTTAGACCTTATTAATTATAATATGTATATATATATATATATATATATATTATGGAATAATTGACAATGGGCTGTTAAATTGTTCCAAACGTATTTTTCGTAAATATTATATTTTATGTATAAAGCATAAATTGCTTTTTGTATTCCTCTTTTTTATGTTTCCCTTTTTTTTTCTCTGCACAGCTTAAACGTGCAGAGAACAATCACTGGGCCAGCGTTTGGAGAAAGTGAGAGAGTGTGTTTGTGTCAGTGTGTGTGGTTGTGTGTGGCAGTCTGCCTAATCTTCTGGAATCCATATTCAGTCATATCTAAGCAGATATTTGGTTATGAATGTGTAGCGAGCGTGCTAACATTCTTTTGGCTGGGTTTGTGGTACAGTGTAGTTTCTTCAGTAAAGTGAGCATAACTAATGTCACTAATTGTAATAAGAGGGGTGTGTAGATCACTTTAGATTGTCAGTTTTACAGAAATTAGTCTAGCGAATGCAAAAGGTCTTTTTTCACTGCTTAGCTGCAAGGCAGCAAAGGATTCTGGGTTGGAATGAAGAGATGAATAGGACCTCAGAGGCTGTGGTGCCAGATGCAAAATAAAGCCAGATTGTCCGAATAACCTTTTGGGGCTGTAAACCTCAAAAAGAGTGAAATAGATGTTTATTATGCATCACAGTTTTTGCTCTGTTCTTTAATCATGGCTCTGGTAATTGCAGAGTCAGGGCACACGACCCTGTGTTTTGGGCTCAGGTTTTGGTAGACCAGGTGTCACACAGAATCTTGGCAGAGAATTCTGGCTCTCTTCACTCTTATCCACCTGATTACTGACACCCTCACCCTCCCCTGATGGCTGATGTCCTGGTTTTGCCTACTTGGTCTCATGGCATAAATGTACCTTGGTGCACTTTATAGCGAGACATGAAATACGTATCAACAAGTACATATCACTCCAGTTTCTAAGATAAATTAACACTAGAGGCAGTAAAAATGAATAAAGTGCACTTCAAAATAATATGTACTAGGGATGTAACGGTATTGTAAATACTGTCGTACCGCAATATAAAATTTTTTCGATAATTCCGTGGTCGCGTGACTCAATAAAATGAAAAAGAAAAGTTTGTTCAGACGAATAGAGTGAACGGGAGGTAGCGGGAACTACAATTCCCATCAGCCCAGGCGTGCCCATCATTCTTTGCGGTCTGTTCTCAATATAGATCAGTGTTGCCAACTTAGCGAATTTGTCTCTATATTTAGGGACTATTCAGACCCCCTTGGCGACATTTTTCCCTAAAAGCGACTAGCGACAAATCTAGAGACTTCTTGGACAAACCT
>JAUMHQ010000065.1:7405246-7423753 GCA_032361165.1 Enteromius paludinosus | reverse complement strand
CCATAAAGCCAAAGGCGATTGGGCTCTCTGGCGAGTTCCCATACTGTAACGTCGAAGTGATTCGACTGAAAGGGTAAGGGATAATTTTTTGGGTCCTAAAACATGGCAGTCAAATATTGATTTATAAGGGGAAGGTTAATTTCTGTCGGTTCTTAATTTATTTGGCCTATTTATCAACTGACTGGTTTATTTTTATTTTATTTTTAAGTAGGAGGACAAGCGATCCTGAACAGAAATGTAAAACACAGTAAAAAAAAAGAAAAGAATAATAATTAAAAAAAAAAATTACTTGACGCACAGTGTAAACTATTAAATATAACCAACAAATCATGCAATAGCCTACTCTACAAATAAATAAGTGTTTTGAGGGCTTAGAAACAGGCCAATAAGAGACAATTTCTAATCATTGTGCTTTTTTATCAAATCATTCTTTCAATTAATTTATTTTTAATTTTTTATTAAACAAACTATGTTATAATGATGCATTATAACGTGCAAATTTATGCAAACTGTATCTTTAAGTTGGCCAGGTTAACGTTAACAGCTTAACATTTAAGAAGTTTTAAAAAAAATATCAAATAAATGTAATTTAGGTTGCAATGCAAATGCATTAAAATGTCATCCAAAATTACCATTATTACCCACTCCCCCTTTCCAAGCTAGAGTATACCTCATTGACTTTTGGTCATTTCCACGACTGAGTTTAATAAACCAATTGTAATTTAATGGCCAGGCGGGTTTTATTTTTTCTGAAAGTGGACTTAAATGAAGAAACGAAAGTGAAAAATAAACAGGAGGGCGTGATCAACCATTACATATAGCCTACAATAGGCTACTGACGCGCAAGTCATTTCCTCGTTGACCAGAAAAACCACAATGGACGAATATCTTTATCCCATCACTGTAGAGGGAGAATGGCGGCCTGAACAAGCTAAAAGTGTGAAAAACAAACTTCAGATTTACTTTCAGAGTAAGAAGAAATCTCAGGGAGGAGACTGCGTCGTGCAATATGACGGGAGCAACTCTGCTAGAGTTCTGTTCAAATCACCTGACCGTAAGTGCTGAACAAACAATTATTGTATGATATCGAAATACATTTTTTTTTAGTAATGCTATCATGCTTTAGAGACATAAGGTAACTTCAGATTAGAATACAAAGCGCAACAAACTCACAAACCTTCTTACGTCTAGCCTCCATCTATTTAAAGAAAAGTAAACAAGAGAATAACATATCAAACTAAAGAAAATTCACGTTACACCTCGCATTGAATAACGTCTCGTTCTTTCATGACTGTAAAACTTAAAACTGGATTTGTCATCTTCAGTCCGTGCTATATAGATATTTCATAAGATTACTCGTGCAAGATCATCGCAATTTAGAGAAATGTGTGAGGCGGTGCGAAAGGTACAGTCACTGTAAAACACTACATCAACTGTACTTGCGGTTCATATTGCATGTCACGTTCAAGTGTCTAAGAAGGTTTAAACAACTGTTCAGAGGATAAATAAAAACGAACATTTGGAATAACAAATAGCAGACACATTTTGTAATGTTATGCGTAATATGCATAATACACATTTTATTACGTATTACGTGGATATCATGGAGTGAATTTCTGATTTTGATGGACGACATAGAGACACATTTTGTTGCTCTGCTGCAATCATTAATTATAGTTTGTAGTGTAAAAAGTTCTAAAATAAAGAAACTGTAAAGTGTAAGCTATTTGTGAAATATTCTTAATAATATATAACTTTGTAGAGTGTTAAAAATTATTTTACATGAAAAAAGTTTTTTCTTTTTTAAACTAGCTTCTGTGTGGTAGCATTAAAAGCAATCAGGAAGCTGTAGGAAATGTCTTATTGCTAATCAGTTGAATGGTCAAATTCACTAATATCCCATTAAATTATAGCCTATTTACTAAGTTGTTTTGTGTTGTTCTTTGTTCTGATGTGTTGCAAAGTATCTGACTAAATCTGATTATTTGTGGTCAAGTTCGAGATGGTGTGCTCTCAAAGGAAGGACACATTATTGCCATTGACAATCAGAAAATAGAGCTGAAGGTGTACAAACCCAGTGATGAAGAGGAACAACCAGACAGCACCGGACAAAGAGTGAGTAGATTTGTTACAAACCCTAACCCTATGCAGAATGAGGACCACAGTACAGTCAAATCTTAGACGAATGGCTCTGTAAATCAAACCCCATTGATATATTCACTACAAACAGATTGGTGTATTATAAAAATATTATGTTCAGTTTATGATTGATGCATAATTTTTCCATATTGTTAAAAGTGCTGGATTAGAGAGAACATAATTAAATCGGAATGTTTAGATTTCCATATAAATGCTGTTAATGCTTTACATTTAAAGTACTGTGCATGTGGTTTTAGACGGAGCAGGCGTGTGGATATCATGAACCAAGTAAGTAAATCATTTGGACTTTGTCTTCTGGGTGGTTATGTTTAAGTGATCTTTTACTGATTAGTTTATTGTACTGATATTACGGATGTATTACCACATTCATTTTTCATAATAAAGATATCAGGTTCACTCTCAGAAAAAAAGGACCTTTTCAGAAGGTACAAATACAGTACGCTCCATTTAGGCACTGTAGCCTACTAATACTAACTAAGGTACTAATTTGTGTATTTAAGGTACTTACTGTATATGTGCTCCTTATGGGTAAAAAAGCTGCAAAGGTTACATTTATTAAATATGTGTTATTTTTAATTTGCCTATAGATCAAAGTGCCTCTCAGACTGATGTGGATGTAAACAATCCTCAAGGGTCAGGTGCTGTGGTCCTGGAGAACCTTCCAGATGGCATTAAAAAAGATGTTTTGACTCTTTTGGTGGAAAACATCAGCAGCGTTCCTGAGAATGAGTTTAGCTTGGAATTAATACCAGAAATACAAAAAACTATTGTGACCTTTAAAAATCCCAGTGGTAAGTTATGATAAAAATATACTTTTACTTATTATTATTAAACATTTTTATTTGATCAAGTGTTTATTTAGGGGGGCCTGGAGAAAAATCTTAAAACAGATTTTTGATCATATGACAGATTTATTATTTAGTATATAGTACTGCATTTTTCTTACGACTTGATTAAATGTGCCTCTCACATTTTGTAAAATATATTGTCTTACAGCTGCAGACAAGTTTCTTGAGGACAGCAGGACTCATGAGAAATCCAAGCAGTATAATCTGAGGTCCTGTTCACTGGAGAGAAGCACATGTGTGCGAGTAGAAGGTCTTCCAGTTGAGGCCAGCAACAACAAAATGCTGCTGGAACTGTATTTTGAGAAATGGGGCGGTCCAGTAGAAGAAGTTATCACAATTCCAGCAGAGCAAGCAGCCATTATTATTTTTAAGGAGGAAGAAGGTAAATACATGTTGTAATAGATTTAGTAAAACATTTTACCATGGTTTGTCAACATTGATGAATCGATTCACTGTACCCTTATCTTTCCTGCAAATTTACATTCATCTTTTCAGCCAAAGAGAGAGTTTTGAAGCAAGAGAATAACATCTGTGAAGTTCCAGTCAAGATATATCCCTACTTTAAATCACTTGATACTATCTTGTATGGTGGCATCAGACCACATCGGAAGCTGCCTGAACCCTTTACAGTCAGTGTACATCCTCACATCAGGGAGTTCATCCTCAAGAAAGGGCAGATGTCCTCCATTAAAGACCAGATGAGTTCACACTTTTGTGAAATAAACATGGACAAACCTGAAGTTTTGCTCAGTCCTGATCCAGCATTATTAAAACAGAAACAAGAAGCTATTGATGACTGGAGTAGGAATGTCTTTGATGGCTTTAAGAAAATGATCTCAAACTACTCAACAGCTGAGTGGCCCGTGTCACACCCCGTTTCAGTTAATGTGGAAACTAGTATTAAATTAGTAGTGAAAGACCAGGTTTTTATAGACTTGGATGCTTCTAAAGGGGTGCTGACACTAGCAGGAATGACCCATGAGATAATTGGACTGAAACCCATTATAGAGAAGTTTTTAGAGAGGGGAACCAATCAAATAGAGAGAGAGAAGAACAGTGTGACAGAGTACATGGAGATTTCTCCAGCCTTGTACTCTCTGCTTGAACAAGATGGCCTGAAAAGTGCTGTTTCTCCACATCTGCTCATTGACTACAACAAAGAACTGAATAGACTATTTTTTTCAGGTCTTCATACAGAAACACTTACCTTCAAATATTGGGTCCTTGAGAAGAAAATAAATATGAAACGGAAGCAATTACAGACTAACCTTTCAATCATAAAGTTCCTGAGATCAGTGGATTGTGATGAAATGTCCAGAGATCTGTTCATATCTCGTGGAATAACTGCTGTCTACACAATTGAAAATGGAGATGTTGTTGTGATTGGAAGCACAGAAAGAGCACTTAAAGAGGCAGAGAAGAGGGTGAATACAGTTCTCACAACCAAAGACCTCACTGTAGAAGATCAGGGCGTACTTGAAAAGGCAGAGTGGCAGGATCTCAAAAAACGATTGGGGAATCTATTCTGTACTCCCAAAAAGATATCTGTGTTGATAAACCTTTCCAAAAAGAGAGACAAGGTAACGGTGACTGGATTTAGAGAAGCTGTAGTAGAGGTCAGTGAGAACTTAGGAAGTTTCATTGAGAAACACACTAGAATCTTCGAAAATATTCATGTTAAATCACATGCTGTGGTTGATTTCATAAAAGATAGAAAATCACGAGACTGGCAGGATTTTATTAACTCTAATGAGGTGAAAGTGAGTTTTGATTCAGTGAGACCCTGGATCAAACTGTCTGGAGAGCGTACATTTGTCCAGCCAGCTGTGACTCTGTTTAAAAAGTTAGCAGATGATCTCTACACAGACACATTGATCATTAAAAAAGCAGGAGCAAAGAAGTACTTCATGGAGCAGGGTAAAATAATGCTCTCAATGCTGTTGAAGGAAAAAAGATGTGTGGTGGTTCCTCAGGAAAATGAATTTACTCAAGCTAGTTTTAAAGACTGTGGCCAGGTCTCTTGTGAGGTTCGAATTCCAGGTGGAGTAACTGTTACTGTCAGGAAGGCAAACATTTGCAAGATCAATGTTGATGCTGTGGTCAATGCTGCTAATGAAGATCTGAAGCACATTGGTGGATTAGCTTTAGCACTTCTCCAAGCTGCTGGACCAAGTCTGCAGCAAACCTGTGACCAACACATACAAGCAAATGGGCCTCTGAAGCCTGGAGATGCCATCATTACTGATGCTGGTCGTCTTCCCTGTAAATATGTGGTGCACGCTGTTGGAACTCGTTTCAGTGATTCAGACAGACGTAACACTGAGCAACGTCTGAGACGTGCTGTGAGGGAAAGTCTGAAGCTGGCGTCAAGCAAAAACTGCTCATCTATTGCATTTCCAGTTTTTAGCTCAGGGATATTTGGTTGTCCTCTTGATCTTTGCACTGAATTGATAGCCAAGGAGGTGTGTGAGTACATCGAGCATCATAACTATATAGGCTTCAGCAGCACAGTAACTGAAATTCAGTTTGTTGACAATAATGGCGGTACAGTGAACGCCATGACTCAAGCTGTCAGACAGGAGTTTGCTGCTTATAACCCCCGTTGTTATGCTAACTATGGACAAGGCTATCGAGGTGCTGGCCGTGGTTATGGACGTAGTCATAGTCGTAGTCGTGGTCATGGCCGCGGTTATGGTCGTGGTTGTGGCCGTGGTCACTATGGCCGTGGATACTATGGCCAAAGTAACCAAGAGTTTAAAGGGTTCAAAGGTCGTGGTAATGGAGACTTTGAAAGACAACCACACTTCAAAAGAGATAGCTCAAACTCTGGTGGCAGACCAGATATATCTGAAAGATTGAGTGTTCTTGAGATCACAACTACCCAAGATGGACTAAAAGTCATTCTGAGCAAAGGCAACATACAGGATGCACATGTGAGTAAATCAGTTACTTTTTGCTTCTTTTACATTTAAAAAAATGCAGAAATAATAAAATGAGAAAAAAAATAAAAATGCTATGATTAATGAATGATGCTAAGATTAATGAAACGAAACGAAACTAAAATTATTAAAAAAAATATTAGAACAGAGGTTTGTTCAATAAATTAAATTTAATTTTAATTTATTTTTAACTGATGTAACTAATGTGCTTCCCTTTTGCATTGGAACTCCATGCTATGTCCCCAAGAGGGCACTTTTTGGCAATGTCTTGTGTCTGAAGCATGAAATTGTATAAACACAACAATGAAGTTAAGGTAGGTATACTGTATGTTCCACTTCGAAAGCTCATGTGTTTGCCCTTGGATTTAGCAGTGTCAGGCCTCCTCTCTCAACCCTTCAGCATAGTGTCATGGGTACTCTGTTCCCCAAAAGCGCACTCTAGGAGAGGCAGCATGGAGTTCCCACTTGAAAAGGAACGTCTCAGGATACGCATGTAACCATGGTTCCCCTTAAAAGGGGAATGAGATGCTGCATCTCTTTGCCACGCTTCAGGAATTCCTTCATGTCTCCTGCAGACAAGAAGTTGAACACAGGTGCCCATTTATACTCTTGGGCACACCTGTCGTGACGCCATTGGCTGCCGCCGTCAAGTTCATTATTGTGTTTATACTCAAGCTTCAGACACTGTCATGCCACAGACATTTTCTAAAGCACCCTCTAGGGGACTCAGTGTCTTGTTCCACTTATCAGGGAACTATAATCTGAGAGGTTTTTCTGAAGCAGCAGAAAAACTCCTCCTTCTTTGTTTCTCCTATAGGCTGATGTCATTGTAAACACTATATCGGAGGAATTGGACCTCAGTAAAGGTGCCGTCTCCACAGCATTACTTCAGACTGCTGGTCATCAGCTCCAGTCAGAAATTACCAGAACTGCTCGCTTAAACAATGTAAATTATGGTGAAATGATCATCACAAATGGTTATAACCTGAAATGCCAAAAAGTCTTCCATGTAGTTTGCCCACTTTGGAAAGGATCAGAAGATGAGGTGAGAAAAATGTTTTAATTATAATTGTAATTTAATAACTTTCATTAATTGTGGTAATGCTGGCCGATTTTGAGATTGAATGATATTGCAAATATGCCTCATATGTAAGCACCACTTGATTATTTAGATGTTTTTTTTTTTAAATATTATAAAAGATATATATTTATTTACATTTAAAAGGTAATCGTTCAGATGATAAGAGATTGCCTGATAAAAGCAGAAAGGTGGAGAATGGCTTCAGTTGTCTTCCCACCTATCGGGACTGGGAATCTTGGCTTTCCTAAAGATCTGGTGGCTAAAATCATGATGACAGAAATTCTGAATTTTAAGTCTACAAACCTTCAAAAAGTAACTGTGATTGTGCACCCTTCTGACAGGGAGAGTGTAGAGGTGAGTGTCCAAACTAGATTCAAGAGCCATAAAAACACTACATGGACAATACTTTTATAAGTATCACTTTATTTTAGGTATCCTTCACTGCTGCTGTAGGGGTGGCCAATCCTGCTCCTGGAGATTGACTGTTCTGCAAAGTTCAGCTCCAAATCTAATCAAACACACCTGAAGCAACTAATTAAGGTCTTTGGGGTCACTTGAAAATTAAAGGCCGGTGTGTTTGATTAGAGTTGGAGCGGAACTTTGCAGGACAGTCAATCTCCAGGAGCAGTTTTGGGCACCCCTGTGCTACTGTATTTGTACATTGTGTCAAATTATTAATTTAAATTTAAAGGTAGTAGTTTAGCCAAAATTACACCCTTTTATTTTTTTTCAACTACAAACAATTAAAATATTATTTTATTTTAATGTTGTCTTGTATATTTCTCTGCTTTAATTACTAGTGCTTTACCAGCATCTTAAGACATGGGATTCAGGGTCCCATCATGACCGAAAAAAATAATTCTGGCAAATCATCTCACACTTCTGGTAACGTGTTACCTTATCTGAAGTCCATCACACTTATTTTTACATTTACTCTATGACAAATATATCCAATGTAAACATATTCATGTGATATGTTTAGAATAGTAACAAAATAAAATTGTAGATATTTTCCATACATGTTTTTCTTTAGAGTTTGTTGGCAAGGTCTCCTCTCCCTCCCTTGGGGTGCACACCATGAAGCTGGGCCAAGTGATTCTAGAGGTTTCTTCAGGAGACATAACGAAAGAAAAAACTGATGCCATTGTCAACTCCTCAAATCAGACATTTTCTCTGAAAGCAGGTTAATTAATTTACACACATACTGTCTGAGCTATTTCAGTGTATATCAGTTTAATTTATTATAATATTTCTTATATTAAAAGAGAATTATTATGTAACAATCTATTTCTCTTTGTAATCCAGGAGTATCCAAGGCCATATTAGGAGCTGCTGGAGTTCAAGTGGAACAAGAATGTTCACAGATTGGTTTGTATTTCTTGAGTTTACTGTCTTTTCTTGTTGATGTACAGTACATAATATTTTTGAATACATACATTTTTGACATGTACTTCAAAAAACTTTAGATGCCATTGGTAAATTTGTCTTTTTTTTCTTTCTTTTTTTCCAATAGTGAAATCATCAAAAAAACAGCAAACAGAGATTGTGACCTCAGCTGGGCAGCTTCCATGTGGAAACATCATCCATGTTATTGGACGCAATAGTCCATCCGAAATTAAGGATGTTGTTTTGTCTGTTCTGAAGTTGTGTGAGGCACGCCAGATTACTTCTGTTGCATTCCCAGCTCTTGGCACTGGTGAGACACAATACACTTAGGGCTGGGCGATATATATTGTGCGCTATATTATGCACATCTCGTCAATAAAGCCAGTTCTTTTATTAGCGGTAAATCTCTGTCACCTGTTTTCGAAAAAGGAATGCCAGCTTATAAACAAAGCTGTAGATCACTGAGAAGCTATGCCACTGAATCACCGACGAAACTCAACACGCAGCTTCTCAGTGATCTATGGCTTTGTTTATAAGCAGTTTTTTTTTTTTTTTTTTTTTTTACTCTTACTTTAGGTCAGGGTGGTGCAAAACCAGCTGATGTTGCAGATGCAATGGTTGATGCAGTTGCTAACTTTATTAAGACAAAGAAACCAGTGCATGTACGGCTTGTGAAGTATCTTATATTCCAAACAAACATGATGTCAGACTTCCACCAAAGCATGATCAGAAGATCTGGTGAGAAAGTAGAGGAGGATAAAGGTCTGCTTACCAGTTTTAAAGGTCAGTAAAGATTAAAAAAGAATGCTAATCCAATCCATTCTTTTTTCTTATTAAATATTGTAATTCATCCTTCAAAGATTTTGTTGAAATGTTTTTCATATGAAACATGAACCTGGATAAAAAAAAATAAAAAAGATTTTTTGCAGGGGAAAGTTCAGAATTTCTCCAAAATGAAGAGTTTGTGATTGTGGGTGAAGATATTGAGCCAGCTGTGTTTCAACTGTGTGGGGAGACACCAGAGGACCTGAGTGAAGCCAAAGACATGATCAACAGCATGATATTACGGGAGCATGTGATCATCCCAATCTATGATCCAGCCATTGCTCACTTCACCAGGGAGGATGGAGACACACTGAATGCTATGCAGCGGGAGCTCACAGTCAGTGTCCGGCTTGAGAAGAAAGGCCAAGACTCTGTGATCACACTGGAGGGTCTGACAAAAGATGTTCACACTGCAGAGAGTCGTATTCGAGACATGATCAGAAAGGTGGAAAGAAATGAAACCCGAAGAAGCGAGGCTTTTATTATCAAAAATGTGGTTAGCTGGGAATATCAGGAAGATGTGTCAAAAGGCAGAGTCAAGACCTTTGACATTTTTACCAATTTTGTCCTAGAACAGGCCTATCAGAAGAGACAGTCTACAGTAAAAATCAAGATTAATAATGATGAATATGAGGCTGATTTAGTTCTCAAAGAGGCCACAAGAGGAAGACTGAGGATTCCGTTAAACAGAGTAGAATTGGAAGGTGAGATCATTTTATTAAGACATTGACCAAAACAACGTCACGAAAAAGATGAGATACTCAAATTTAAGGATTCTCTCTTGTTTTTTTCAAATGTATTTTCCATTATATTTAATATAATAAACTGAATGTTTTTTTTTTGTTTTTGTTTAGATTGAAAGTATCCAGAACTGTGCACTTTGGAGAAACTACAAAGGTGTAACTGGAAGATAAAAACAAGCACAAACACAATGAAAAATGATTGAGATCTCAGTTTCTGTTAGTGTTTTTGTTGCTTTTGCAGTTTTACATTGATTTGGTGAAGCTAAAAATTATCTATAAATATATAAATATGGCAGGCATTATAGTAATTAGGGCATGATGAACTACAGTATAAACACTGATTCACAAGTCCTTTCCTTATATCCTTATCTGACTGATAATAAGTATTTTGGTTATTTGCCTACTGTTAGGAGAGGATATTAACAGCTGTATATTCTGTTTTTTAAAGGGCCGTCATATTTCAAATAATATAAGACTAATTTTGGATTTGCTGTACACTCAAATAGTCTTATCCTCTTTCTTGATGTTTAAAAAGCTTTTGACACAGTTTTGGGGATGACTTTGTTGATTCCATTGCTAAGTTTTATAAAGGAATGAATAGTTCTGTTGTTATTAATTATAATACCTAGATTTAATAATATATTTGTATAATATGTGGTGTTAGGTAGGGCTGCCTAATTTCTCTTTTTTTGTTTTTATTAGTCACTGAGCTATAATCCCTGGATATTGTTCAAAATCAAGAATTAAAAGGAATTTCTGTTATGGGGAGGGCAGTTAAGATTTCACAATTGACGGATGACACAACATTGTTTCTAATGGAAGAGTAAAGGCTAAAGTAAAAATTTAATATTCACATTACTAAAAATCTTCTGCACTTGAACTTTTCATGCAGGATAGTAAAGTCTAGACATTTTCAAAATTCCTGTCTGCAACAGGATTTATCATTATGGGAGAGTCCTCTTGTCCAAGGCTGAGGTTCTCTCTCATTTTGTTTATCCAGCTCTATCTTTATTTGTTGAGAACAAAGTTCCAAAAGAAATCATTAAAATGTTGCATGAATTTAAAAAAGCGTTCTCAAATAGTAGAGCTGATGGTGGTATTATTATTATTATTATTTTTCTGACACAATAAATACTTTTTAAATTAATTGGCTTAAAGTCTGTTTGGTATTTTATTACTATGTTTTTAATACAATCGGTAGCTTTTCCTTCATTTTGAAATCTGCCCACTAAACTATCCACAGCTTTGTCTAAATTTCATCAGCAGTGTCTTCTCGCTTGGAAACTTCGCTATGTTCTCACCCCATAGAACATTTTTATGGAATAGCAGGGAAATTACCATCAGAAATAAATCATTCTTTTTTTTCCAAATGGTTTAATAATAATTTGAAAAGTGATTCTATGTTTAATCCAAGGAATTCAGTTGCTACCCAATCTGATTTGTTATTAGAAGGTGTTGGTCTGTTAGATAGGAAATGTGACATAAAAATGTATTTAAGATGAAAGTTCTATTGGATATCCTTGGTTGATGATATAGACTGGAAAAGAGCCTGGCTTTTACCTGGGGGAAAAAAAACTTTTTTTTTTATAATTTTACAAAAAAAACAAACTGTAAATTCTAATCTTTCTAAATTTTTAGACATCATTTTAAAAACAAGCTGAGAAGACATTAGTGCATCTATTTTTTGAATGCCTTATATCCAAGCAAGTTGATTTTGTCAATGTTGTATTCTTTTAGATTAAAAGACTTATTTGAGAATTATTTTTTATTATACTAAAAATAAATCTCTGGAACACATTACAAATTTTATTTTATTTGGAAATTTTTCATTCACAAACAAAAGTTTATCAAATAGTTTCCTCATCATATCCCTTGTTCAAAATTGAATTGGCCTCACTTCATAAATGTCTTTATCTTGAGAAGAATAGAAAATCCCTTAGATTTCTGAAGTATTATGCAGAGCCATTTGGTCAGACTCCTCAAGACACTAATCTCACTGCATTATTACAATTAATGACAAAAATAATGTTTGGAAGTGAAATCTGATATTTCGCTACCACAAAAAACAGTACTACCCGACTTAAAAGCTTTTTTTTTTAATGTTGGTGAAAATACTAGTGGCCTAAGACTGTTGCAAAGCACTGTATAATAATTTATACTTTTGACTATTTCTTGCATCTCAGCTGTAAATCATCGCTATTTCGTGGTCTACAACATGAAAGAACAAAAGTGTCTGCTAAATAAATTAATGTTAATTTTAATGAAAGAACCCCATAATAATATGCACATGAAAAATTTAGACGTGGCATCATTGTGCAGCAGCAACTAACAGTTAATGTGTGCCCCAATGTACACACGTTTTTAGGGTGCATTGTGGGATTGAATAAGTGCACTCGAGGAAGGTCGTTGAAAGATGGATGTTTGATGCTCTTTGTATTGTTCCTTGGATATAATTTGTTATCTACTTAAATAAAGTTTTGTTTGCAAATGGATTCTTTCTCTGTGTCATCTCATCATTGTGAGAATGGTAAAGAAAGGGAATTTAGGTGAGGCTTGAATGTAAAATATTTCATGGTACCAGGCAGTGGTGGAGCCAGGGATTTTTCATAGAGATGACCAGGCAGGGGCCAACAGTTACTCTGGGGCAGCACATTTAATTTCATTATACAAGTAAACATGGCACCATAATATTTTTTTTTTAAAGTATGGTAGGTGTCTAAATCACAGTGATGAATAATGTTCAATTGCTACAACAGTTCTACTTTAATTCTAATTACAATTCATTTAAATTCACATAAAATGTTTAGTCATAATTCACCCTCATGTTTTTCAACCATGATTTATATCTCCCATTGCTGAAAAAAAAAGTTATTATAAGACCAGAAAATAATGGCAATTGTTATAGGTGCAGGAAAGGAGATTGTCAGAGATGCGGATATTTCAAACTGATATATATTTAATACTATTTAAACAGGAATAAACTCAGGATTAAACAGGCTTTAGTACGTAGACACAATACAACATTAATCACGAAAACTGGAACACACAAACTGGACGGTATAAATAGACAAGAACTTAATCAACAGGACTAGAGACAGGTAAACAGAGGCAGGGAATACTTAACTAATACATCACATGATACAGGAAAGACCAAGTAAAGAAATGTGCATGGACATAAATCTGAAACCAAAACAAGTACACATTTAAACGAAACCAAAAACAGACCGAAACGTAACAGCAATTGTGTAGGCTACTGAAATGCATTTTATTTCAAGTAAAAACAATTTGCGTTTGCGCTGTATTCCTCCTCTCTGACTTTTTACGAAAGCTGGAAAACCATGCTATTTTTGGAAACACCCACTATGCCTTTTGCACATTGCAACAAATTGATTACTGCTTTGGATATACAAAATTGATGTTAAACCTTTGATGTTAAATTCCTCTCACAAATCCATACAAAGGTATAATTACATGGATAATCTGCCCAATCAACTAAGGATACAACGCAGTCCTCATCTCCAGCTCGATTATTGGGCTCTGTGTACCCCCAGAACCTACAACAGCACATCATTAACAACATGATGAACAATAATGTTTGTGTGTCATATAATATATGTGCCTCAAGTGACTAAATAGATTTAGAGTGCAAGATAAAGCATAAAACAGTTCTACTGCTCACCGATTTGTCAGCGCACTGCCATCAACCCACTTCCAGACCCCCTCTTTAAAGATCTCATTCAGACCAATCCACACAATGTTTTCACTAGTAACCTTTGTAATAAAATCCTAGAATGAAATATACATATTAGACCAGGGTTAATCAAATCTTACCCTGGAGGTCTGATGCACTGGATCAAAGCCCAATCAAAGACACCTTAGCATGCTAATCAGTGTCTTATGGATCAATAGAAAATCACAGGTAGCTGAGTTTTATAAAGGTTGGAGCAAAACACTGCATCGGACCTCCAGGATAAGATTTTAGAAACCCTGTTTTAGACCATAAGCAGTATTCAGCACCGATTTAAACACAATCTTTCACTCACTTGTTCTTCTTTGTTGTTTATGATGATCAGATCTGCTCCTCTCTGCACACAGTCTTGTCTGCTCTCAGTCCAGTTCTTCCACTTGGAGGAAATATAGTAGGAACTGCTCTTGTAGATAATCCATTTAGGGTTATCAGAGCCCTGATCTGGAATAGGTCACAAAAATAAATAAATGTTGTAGAATATTTAGGCTCAGGCCATCCAAGATGTAGTTTGTTTCTTCATCAGAACAGAACAGAACAGAACAGAACAGAACAGAACAGAACAGAACAGAACAGAACAGAACAGAACGTTCTCATGTACAGCAGGCCAAAAGGTATCATGCTGGACACAGCTGCCATCAGACCCAGCAGTCTCTGAAACTGCTTCACAGTGAGTGATCTGCCTTATTTCACTCTCTTGACTGACTTCAGAAACTAATCTACTCAAGCAGGAGACATTCTTGCCTGCATCGTGATCGAATTCTATACCACACCTAAATAAGACGTTTCATGTGAGCGAGTACTACGTCTCAATGTTTTATTACTTTGCTCTTTGGCTGCACTAAAATCAGCCAGCCGTTCATATAGTTTAAAATGCGGATGCCCTGAAGCAACAACAAAGCTAGAGCTGCATCTACTCTACTACTTTCGTAAATGTGCAGGGCGAGAGTGCTAGACAGAAGGGAAGCACCCGATATTGGTAAGCTTGGCCCCCAAAAGCAAACCTCAGGAACTTCCTGTGAGAAGGATGAATAGACACATGGATGTACGTGCCTTTTAGATCTACAGTATTGTGACAAACCAGTCCTCTGACTTGTTTTACCGTGAGCATCCTGAACTGAAGTGGTTCAGTCGCCACATTTCCAATATAATCAATGCTCTCAGTTTCATTCTCCTCGGAGGACGAGTGTGGGAGCATCGAGTCCGCTCCGGCAGATCACACTGCGAGCCCCACAATCTCATTCTCTGCCTCAGCAGATGTTGGTCCTGAGCATCAATACTCGCTTTTGAAACCCCCCTCCTCGAAGACTTCCATTCCCAGGCAAACCACGAATAGCTGATGTGAATCCCCAGCCGTGATGAAAAGAGCACATGGGGGAAGCACACCGCTTAAACGTGATTTGCCACTCTCGCCTTGCTCATGCTTGTGCAACTTTGTGATATGTTTCTGAATCACTTTTCGGACAAACAACAGTAAATAAGACTCACAGACAAACAGTTTTGACAGAGACACAGTGAGCATGATCTGAATGATAGAAAGTTGAGGCTGGTTTCGCCTCACGTGCCTTTATGCTTCCTGGTCTCTGACATCACCCGCCTATGACATCACACCCTTCAATTGGACAGATTCTACAGAGTGCGGTCATGCAAGGGTGTTACCAAAGCGTCATGACACAGCTCCGAAGTTCCCGAAAAGAAAACAAAAACAGGTCTGGAGCTAATTATTCAAAAACCATGGCAACAAACTAGGCAGGAGAATGAAACCCATCGTATGTGACACAGATAGTTTACTCAAAGAATAGTGTACTGTACCTGAAATGGTACTGAGACCACAGCCAAACTAAATACAATAAAGAACTTACCTTTGCCGACAACTGGTAGGTAGTTCATTCTTACTGTGTGGGTGTTGAGACCCAGCACTATGACTGCAGTCAGAAGAGGAACACACAGCAGAACCAAACACACTACAGCTGCTCTATAGTTTTTGATCCTCACCGAATCACTTCCTGAAGATGACAGATAAAGATAAATGTTTCTTAATTTCTACAGACAAAACTAAATGTGTGTTTGTACCTATGTGCTGAGGTGTTTGGTTTCTCTTGTTATGTCTGTCCTTATCCAGTGTTTCATCAGTGATCATATTGGCATAAGTAGGCTCACTCATTATCATAGGTTTGATCTGAGTGATGTAAATGGTGGAAGCTTTCTGTGTGTTTCTACGTTGCCATTCTCTGCTTTTGAGATTCACATTTTAGTTGGTGAGGCTAGAATGAGGCAAAAGCTTTCGAAGTTGGTTCATACCAATTAATAAGTATAACAAAATGAAAAATCTTGCTAGATGGCACCTGTCTTTTTTCAATTTAAAATTGAATTTAAAATTGATTAGAAAGTCTTAATTTATAGTGCTCAGAATATCTGATTGCATGTTTTTATATTGGCCTCTATGCTTCTTTAGATGCTATTTAAAGATTTATTTAAAATATAGTGCAGTATATTGAAAAAAGAAAAAATCTAAGCACTTGATGCCAGTTAGTTTAAATTTATCATTTAGTATATGAAACATTTTATCAAATAAATTATTTTGATTACCTGCACGCTGAAGTGGTTGGTGTATGTCCATCTCTGTCCTAAAATCATGATCTCTCACACAGTTTGCACTCTCATAGATCACATAGCTCACTGTTGTCTCCATTTTCTCTTTATCCGTTTCCTTGGTCTCATAAATATCATTAGAGATTTTTGCTCTTCAAGTATCTAACATTAAACTATTTAGTTCCTTGTTCCTGTGTAATGTGTTTAAGTAGAGTAGCCAGTATTATCTTCTTTTATCACTAGTTGGAAACAAAGTTGTGGCCAAACACTCTGTAGCTTAAGTCACTTCCTGAAAACATCAGAAATAATCCCCTGTGTATTTCTCACCATTTTTGCTGTTCATAAACTATGCAATAGATACAGAACTGCCATTATGTAGTAAGTTTTGCTCTGATCAAATGATGTTTAATGTTTAAACTTTTAAGTAAAAAAGATTTTACTATTGAGGAACTAAGAATTTACACATACTGTAGTATTGCCAATTACAAAGCAGCCAAAGCAGAAGAGTTCTGCTTCTCAGAGCAACAAGCTCTATGTTTTGTTCCTAACTGATTCTGAGTTTTTGAAAAAAAATCAGTTGACTAAATTATTCAGTGACTGCACTGCAAAAAATGCTTTCTAAGACTAGATTCTAGGGGTGGAGCTGAACCTGAAAATGTTATTCGGAAAGGCCGTGTAACGGTTCACAAAAATAACGGTTCGGTTCCATACGATACAGTAGTATCACGGTTCGGTATGTTTTCGATACGGCAAAAATACATTAAAAAAGAGAATTTCTTTTATTTATTAAAACTAACATAATGTGACTTTGTTCCTTTTCAGGAACTCGACACTGCGTTGGAACAACAGTTTGGGAACGCCTCGGCGTGAACACGCATCTGAAACAGCTGTGAATCTAATCAATTGCGGCACCGGCATCATGAGCGGTGACATCATAATGCCGGCGCTATAAAAGCCCAGGTGCAGCACGTTACAAATCAGCTTCTTTTCTTCAGCACGCTCTGTCTGTGTGTGTCCTGCTTGGGGGAACAGCATGCGGTGTCTGCTCTTGAGAGAGGAGATTGCCAATGCTGTAATGAGCTCTCGCTGGCTACTCTCCGCTCACGGAGAGCTCTCTTTGAGGAGGGAGCCTTCGTGGGCAATCCCCGTGGGGCAGGTCCCACTGTCGCTGAGGCGAACCGGCGCCTGTCATCATGGGGATCGCAGGTTGATTTGGCTATAGATATGGAGACGAGTGCGAGCGGCTACTTCCCCTCGGCTGGATCTCTTCAGAGAGAGAAACTCGTCTTCCTCCGAGAAGGTGGACGTGGTTAGTCTTGACAGCCAGCCAACAGCGCAGTCACCACATTATGACGAATTATTGGAAGTGGTGACTCGCACTGTAGAAAAACTCAGCCTAGATTGGCCAGAAACCCAGCAGGCTGAACCTCAATCGAGTAGGCTAGATGAGCGGTTCCTGCGGCCGAGGCCAATGCCGTTCCTCCCGGACCTGCACTCCGAGGTGTGCAGATCCTGGAAGAAGCCCTTCTCTGCACGCACGTTTATGCCTGCCTCTGATTACTACGGTAACGTGGCGGGCATAGCGGAGAAGGGCTACAAGAAAATGCTGGTTGTGGAGCAGACGCTTGCGAGCCATCTGTCACCAGCTCAGGCATTTTCTTTAAAATCCCCCTCACTGCCGAATAAGCCTCTGAGGTTGACGTCCTCACTTGTCAGTAAAGGCTACGCAGCCGCCGGCCAGGCTGGTGCGTGCCTGCACACCCTGGCGGTACTGCAGGCTTATCAAGCGGAGCTGCTTTCAGAATTCAAAGAGAGAGATCAGGTTGATCAGGACCCATGAGCTTGGGGTGCAGCTGGCTCACGCTATGGGCCTAAGCAGCCAGCACCTAAAAAAGACCTGTGGGAGGTGCTGAAGGCTAAGAAGGCCCAGGCTAAGGGCCATGATAAAAGGCCCTGAGGGACTGCAGGAGGCAGTCAGAACCCAGCCTCAGGCACGGCTGCGATTTTCTCCAGTCAGTATGCTTGTGGCTCCATCTGGAGGGCGCCCTTCCCCCGAGGGGATTCGCGCAGCTCACGCAGCATCCTCCTGGCGAGCCGGGGGAGCTGAACCTATGCCCTGCCACAGGGACTGGTCTCGAGAGGCTGGTGCCCTTAGTAAAATTTCTGGCAGCATGGAAAGGGCTGCGGG
>JAUMHQ010000065.1:7356670-7367706 GCA_032361165.1 Enteromius paludinosus | reverse complement strand
ATATAGACAATGGCTACGCTGTGATTTTGGCTCTATGTGCATGTAAAATAGAGTTAGAAGCAACATAATATCTATTTGAACTGAAAGCCCTGCACCTCTTAGCTCTCGCCGAACAGAACAGACGCAGAGAGAGGTAAGTGCGGGCTCGCGCGGCAGTACCGGAGACTCGCTGAGGCTTGTGCAAGAAGTCTCTAGATTTGTCGTTAGTCGCTTTTAGGGAAAAATGTCGCCATGGGGGTCTGAACTTTTCTCAGAAGACCTAGCGTTTTATCGAGTCACGCGACCGCCGTATTATCGAAAAAGTTTGATATTTGGTATTTACAATACCGTTACATCCCTACTGGCCGGTCGTTCAGGAATGAGGGCTTGTTGTTGTCATTCAGGCATGATGGATCTTTGTAAGTACTTGGGAACCACAGACTTCGCCAGGGAGTCGTTGAAGATGTAAGTGAACACACCTGCTAGCTGGTCAGCACAGCAGACGGCCGGTGATTTCCTGGTGTTCACTCTCTTCAGCTCCGCTCGAACATCTTTCTCCACTATGCTAAGCGTAAAATACTATTAATTATAATGAAAAATCTGACAATTTTGAAAATTTATGAGATATTGTATTTTAGAGGTTTAGGGATTATGTACATTTTGTAATGTACTTCTATTCATAATTTGCATGTTATGGTTATATGTGGAAAAATTCTTACATCAGAAGAAAATCATAACTTTTTTATTAATTTTTTTATTTAAGGCATATTGTATTTTTGTCATTCATTAATTTTTTTTTTAAATATGTAAATAAATAATTATAAAGCAACATTCCACACACTAATAATAATATATATATATATATATATTATTAATGATGTTAATTTTGTATATTTTTTACCATTTATATTCACTTTAATGTTGAATAAAATAGATTTTTTTTTAATGTAATTACTTTTTTTTTTTTTTATCAATTCCTTTTTTGTTGTCTGTCCTCCTGAGCAAGCTAAAAGGAGTTTGAGCGCTATTTCGTACGGTACTGGTGGAAAGTGTTGTGCTAAATATAGTTGCTGACAGAGAATGTCTGCTTTTTTGCAACAACTTTTTAGGCACTGAGATGTGTGGAGTCACTGTGCAGCTGAATATTTTCATCATCTCTGTAGTCCATAGTGAATGGTATTTGCAAATGACAAGCGCTCATAACAGGGTTTCCATATAAAGTGGCTCATTGTTGTGAATCAGACAGATACGAATGAGATTTCCACAACAGGAGGATTAGTATGCTGGTTTGACACAGTTTACACCCTCTTGAACCTGGCCTGTTCTAATCGAATGTTTTCTCCTCCTGTCCTTCTCTTTCTTTCCCTCTGAACCTGTCTGTCCTTCCCTGTCTTCCTTTCTTCCTTCCCTCCATCCTCTCCATCCTTCCCCTCCCCATCACGCTATTCGATTCCAGTGGCGGCTACGAAAAACAAAGTGAGAGGTGAGTTGGATCCTCAATCTTCCCTGCTGCTTGATAAATGGGGAGACACCGTTCCCAATAAGCTGAGCTGAGATAGCTGCCTTATCACTGCTATGAGCCAGGCAGGCAGTACCACCGTCCTGTTCCTTTCCACGCCGCCATTATTTTTTCTATTTACTGCCCCTCTCTTTACTGCCCCTGCTTTACCTTCTGTGCCATCATTTCTTCTCTGTCATCTTTTCCAACTAACAAAAAAGCTGCTGAACTTCAGTGCTGCACAGAGCTTAGCCGCATGTAGTCACTTGTAGCATGGCTAACCTTAGTATGAAGTAGCTCAAGAACACATTCAAACACCGTTTGTCTGAGTTTGTTTCAGGCAGACTGCCAATCTGTGTATTTTTCAGTCACTCTCTCTCTCAGTAGGTGGCGATAAGTGACCTCTGAAGTGAGTCACTGAATTGTTCATTCACAGCATTGATTCATTTATATTAGCGAGTCATTGAATCGTTCATTTCGCACATTCATTCAAAAACGTCGAATCATTCAGTCCATTGTCTGAATACAAATACTGTATCACCTGATGTATCTGATAAATGAATAGACTCTTGTTTCTTTTTACATTTAATAACTGTGAATTTTATAGTAACTACAGATCATAGAAGTAGCTAGGGTCAAATAAAAGTCTTGAGAGAAGAATCCAACAACAATGTGGCAATTTTAAAGACGCACCTCCAAACCCCTGCTCGCGTTGAATCAAAGTACAAGGCATTTTTATCTTAGATGTTTACTGTTTGTGGAGCGTTAAACTTACTCTCTGGTTTATGGCTGTATTTGTCTAGTTTTATTGTGACAGTGTGTCCTTCAGGCCTCGGCCGTATAATTTCACGGTTGTTGTTTGCCACATAGTTAGACGTTAAATGTAAAAGATACTTTCACTAAGTGGTTCAGAGGGAAGCAGTGAAATGTTTACAAGGGGAAGTTCGCAGAGGTTATGTGTGACTCTGTATGCCATAGGGAAGTGAGATTTCTTTGATTACCCACAAAAACCTGCACACAAAAACACACAGAGTCAATCAGTTCAAACAAATATATTCAACTCCACTATAAACAGCTGATGCATTATTCACTGATGCATTCAAAGTATTTATTGCCGCAAAAAAAGATTTAACAGTGAAGAAGCTGCAGGGATAATAAAAAAGGGGCAGAATTACACCAGTGTATTGTTTAGTAATCCACACAGCTACTGTTTTCAAAGAGGACAACCACATGTCCACCTTATCTTCATTTCTAAATTGCATAAAATGTAAAGGTTTTGACTTGTTTCCATATTGACATGCTACTAGATTGGTTAAACCTATTAGTTTCTTATTAACATGCAAATTACTAGAATATTAGACATTTATTAGTGCTAATTACATACATACATACATACATACATACATACTTAACAACCACCTTTCAAAATATTACTGTATAATATTATTTTGGGGAGAAGTCGTAGTTAAAAGTTAACGTTTTAACCCAACCCAGGCTCACGGCAATTCGTACATATTTTACAAGGTGGCTAATTCATAAAAAATTTGTACGACCTCACGAATTCCTATGATTGTACGTATTTTATGAGTTGCCGATTCGTATGAATTTGTACGAATTACCTGCACCTAACCCTGCCCCTAAACCTACCCGTCACTGGAGTCACAAGATTGTACGA
Organism: Enteromius paludinosus; assembly: GCA_032361165.1. Lineage (NCBI taxonomy): Eukaryota > Metazoa > Chordata > Actinopteri > Cypriniformes > Cyprinidae > Enteromius > Enteromius paludinosus. Next base: position 7,364,554 of record JAUMHQ010000065.1, on the reverse strand, counting down.
GTGAGTTTGTACGAATTCGAATGATTTTGCCACCTCATACGAATACGTACGAATTGGTGGTGATATTGTGTTGGTTAACCTAAAGTGTTCAGTACAAAAACTATGAACGCAATGCAGTTTTGTTGTGAGTTGTGAAAATTACAGTACATTGTCTAAGACTTCATACGGTAAATGCCAATGTAAAAACTAACCATATCCAATAAAATTCCAATTTGAATGAATTTGTACAATTTCACTTTTTCTATGATTTGTCTAAACCCCAGTGGCGAGTACGTTTAGGGGTAGGTCATTCATACGAATTTGTACGAATTGGGAAACTCATAAACGTATACATTCGTAATTAGCCGATTTAGTCACCTCGTAAAATACATAAGAATTACCATGAGATCAGATTGGTCTATCCCTCACATACTTATTTTTATCACTGTTAAATCAATATAGCATCCAACCTGCCTAAGGTCTATAAAATAAAAATCCCTGGTACTTTAGGCAATTTAAAAATCCCAGCCAGGGTACATCTGGGAAAAAGAGGACGTATGGTCACCCTGTTTGAGAACAGCTTTGCTATGTTTAGTTACTTGCTCTCCCAACACTGTGCAAAAATGAAAATCTTGCCTGTGCAATAGATCTGAATGTGACATTTGTTAGTTCCCCCAAAGGTTCACCTCATTTTTTGAGGAAGAAAAACTATCACTGCAAATATTTGGAGTCAGGTAGATGAAATGAGGCCTATGTGTACAGAATGAGTGAGACGCTATCAGCGACTGACTCCTCTAAACCACCTGCTCTCCTCATGAATAATGCACAAGACCACATACTATACACACACTCACCTCAGATGGCAATTTTACCTGTGTACCATCTGCCTACAGTGGCACGGCATGGTATCGGCTTGTGTGTTTGCGCTCGGAGTAACAGAGTCGTTTCTGTCGACGCCTCTTTCATAGACACTGCTCCCTTTTGTCGCAGTAAATTACGGCATTAAAAAGAGAGGGGAAAAACGACTTGCTACAATTGAGAAACTGTGATTGGGATGTTTGTTTACAATGGCAAGAGCAGCTGCACACTGGTCTAATTGTGCAAATGGAAGTGGAACCGCTGAGGCCAGTTCATTTGTTGTTTGCTAATTGATTAGATTTCTCTAAATCAGAAATTGCACTGCGTCTTCAAAACTTTTCATCCATTGTGTCTGGGGGGTTTTGTCCATGTTTTTCGTGTTTAATCACTTTGATTCACACAATGTGCACAGCTAGCTCATTAGACTCTTTGCAATTAGTGCTATGACTGGTTAAAGGTGATGTGTGTAATTTAATAAGTTAAATGCTTTGTCTGTTCTCAGCTTAATGTGCGGAAACAACTATAACAAAGCTATTTGTAGGATGATTGACTAAAAAATATTGTGAACTCTGCCTCTGTGCAAAACCATCCCAATATAGCAAAAAATAGGGCTAACCCAGTGCAGATGGGGGTAGTTTTGGAAAAACTGACACTAGTTTACAACTCACTGTTTAAGACTACATGGAATTTATTTTCTGTGAATGCATGTTCGTATTATTGTGAGCACAGTACTCTTTTACAATTTGTGTGATGAATTATAAAAAACGTTTATAGTGGTACAAAAGATTTTTGTTTTTAGATAAACGTTTAAAAGTATTAGGATTAAGCAGCACAGCTTAGTTTTTAACATTGATTAAAATAAATAGTTCTACAACAGCAAATCAGCATATTATAATGATTTCTGAAGGATCATATGAGCTTTACTGACCTTTACGATTGTTGCTTGTCATATACGGTGTGGACCCTGGCAGACTGTGAGATATGAGCCTTCATGTATCGCTGTGCATCTAGATGTTGATTGGTTCTTTATTAGACGGCAGCCGCAGAACCAGTCACGCTGCAGGACTGTGACCTACAATTTTCCCAGAAATCCACAGGAGTCCAAGATTAGATGAAGGCAATTAATGGTCCGTAGGTGACACACTAAGAAGTCCAAGACTGGCCTGCAGTGAAAAATCTTTTAACAATCCCCCAAAGTTTGTCTAGATTTACCAAAGATAAGGCCATAATCATGACAAGGACATTAACAACACTTCCCAAAATGGCAAAACAAACAGACACAAGGGCATTTTTAAGAACAGCAATCTGGTTTAACACCGTCGGATTGTATTGAAATCAGTTGGGCTGTGCTATTCACTTCTAATCGGTGTCTTTCATCCTCTTCTGCTTAGTGTCCCAAAGCTCTAATTAACTCCTCAAACATTATTCTCGGCCCTAGGGAAAGACTGTGAGTGCTGAATGAAAAGAATATCAAAGATTAGCCCCTCCATTTTCAGCAGTGCCCCTACTGATTCCCATTGGGATGCCCACCCACGGCGCTGAGAACTCCGCTTATTAATCTTACCTTAACTCACAGGAGTGTAGCTGTAACCACAGAAGCCTCCTAAAGGTGTTTCAGGCATTTACAAACACTAAAGCATTAAGTTCTTACCATTTTGTCACCGTAAAATACTGTCAGCGCATCTTAAAAATTGAGTTGAGTTGAATTTTGTTTTGGTAAGCTATTCTGGGATTGCGTTGTCAGCACCTGGCAAGACCTGCCAAATTGGCACCTGTTTATACACTTCATGCCTGGCACACAGCATCCTGGGAACACACACTTGGTATCACACCCAAATACATGTGCTTTTTTTTGGAGTGACTCTGTCTGGTAAACCTCAGACCTGAATTAGTCTGTTTGATCTGGTCTGGTGAATGATGAGGTTGAATCCAAGAGAGATGTCTAGTTGAGACGATAGATCAAACCAAACTTTCAAGCATTGAAAGAAATGGTCCACACATATGTAAGGATTTGCAGCGCTCTATTTATGTCGTATCAAAGCGGAGGTTACATGACAGAGTAATTTGCCCTAATTAGTTCATTCTCCATCAACAACAAGTCCATATTGGACTGATTTCGCCTGCCAAGAATCAGATCTTGAAGCAAAAGGTTTTTGGGCAAAGACAGTTAATTTTCTGATGTAAAAAATTTTATGACATATACAAAAGAAGTCAATTTCAAACCAAACAGCTTTCTGTTGGTCAACATTGCAAATTTGAACCACCAACTGGAACTGGAACAAATCTTCATGGGAAACTGTTTTAACCTAATGTTAGACTACTGATTGTATGGACTGAATTTTCCCTGTGAAAATATACATAGTAACACTTTTTATAGTTATACAACAGTGCTCCCACTGCTTAAAACTGAGTGGTCAATTGTGACCCTGGACCACAATACCAGTACCGGCCATTTTTTTTTTTTATTGGATAGGAGAGTGTTTGGTCGAGAGACAACAATTTCAAAAACCTGGAATTTGAGGGTGCAAACAAAATCGAAATATTGAAAAAAAAAAGTAAAATCAATCATTTTAACTTATACAATTTATTGTTGACTCTTGATACAAATATACCCTGAAACATATAACTTTTTTTGTGGTCCAGGGTCATAATTATCATCCAATGGGAGTTTATGGACACTCCAACGACACTCAAACATTAAGGGTGTACTCACACTAGGCAGTTCAAACCACGCCCGAGTGCGTTTGAACACCAAAGCGCGGTTCGTTTGACTAGTGTGAGTGCCCGGGCACAGTTCGTTTAACCGTCCCTGGCCCGCTTAGAAGAGGTGTGCCAGACCAAGCTTCAGTTGGGGTTCGCATGTAGTGTGAGCACTAACCGTGCTGGAGCACAGAACAGGATCCGCAACGTCACGTTTTTGCGATGCTCCAAAACCAACAAAAGCGATAGACCTATTTAACTGTAGGCTCTGAGAGGGCTGTGAACCACTGCTTACCAAACGACTCAAAATCACTATCCACAAAGTAAACAGAGCAATGGACTCCATTGGGTTCAGCGAGAGTGCTGCTCTTCCTGTTTATCCTGAAACCGTCACACCATAATGACGTAAGCGTGCTCCGGCACAAATGATGAAACCCCATGTGAGTGCAGGCCAGAGGGGGGCAGTCATGCTGGAGCCAGGTTCACGCAACCACGCCTAGTGTTAGTACACCCTAAAAGTATATCATTCTGTTTTTCTAGGTTTGTGGCATTCTAGACCAGGGTATGTGAGCGGTTACAGAGGTGCGAGATTTGTCTAAATCGGTTTAAATGAGCAAAAAGTGTCACAATAAATGATCTGTGCTGAAAAATATGGGCCGCTTGTCTTCTGTCAGCGTGGTCAAGGCTAAAAGTCAAGGGCATGACTACCTCCAGGCTGGTCTCAGCGAGCTAAAGCATGCTTGCTAAAGGTCATCTTGTTACTGTTCTCCTCTGAAAGGTTATGGAGATACGTGGGCTTGAAGAGGCAAGACAGATCACTCACGCAGCTGATTCATGTTTTGCGTCATCTCAAATGTTGTGAGGGCCTCTAAACATTAGCAGATTGAGGGTGAGAAAGAGCTGCGAAATGTCAACTGTGTGGCTTAAATGACATTTTATAATATGTCTGTTAGAAGCGAGGTGTTGTCTTTTGTTTTATAGATGTACACTTTTGTAAAGTCTTCAAGTTTAAAGTAGTAAGTAAAAAAGACATGCCATCACTGTAGGTGAACTATTCCTTTAAGATTTCACACAGTTAGTATGTTAATTGATATTAAAATGAGGAAAATCTTGGAAATTAGTCGCATGTCAGTTCCTTTGCGTCGCATGAGACTTTTTTTCTCTTTGTTTTCTACCTCTCAGTGGGAGAGTTATTGAGGACGTTTAGGAGAGGCTGGAGCTAATTTTATATTTTGCTCGTTGAGTTTAGAGACAGGGAGGGACGTCCATTCAGGAAGGAGAAACAGAGGGGAAAAGGAGAACGGGATGCAGAGAGAGAGAGAGAGAGAGCTCAAGCAGCATTAGACAGGCTTGATCCCAAGAGAGATCAGTTTCAATCAAACGCCTCTGACCAGAGAGAAGGGCTCACCTCACCGCTCTATTAAGTCGACACATGAGCGTACTGTGTTGATCAAATCATCGCAACACACAAACTGTCCCAAGAGCTAGATCACTTATCAGAAAGAACAAGATACAGCAGATGCAAAACTGCCCTATTTGAATAACCTTTTAGTCCCCCCACAGAGAAATGAATACAGAGTCTATTATTATTACTACTATTAGATTATTATTTCAGTTTCCTCTGTTTGGCTTGATAAAAAACACCCCCAATCAGGCAATTTAATATAATAATATAATGTGTTTATCATTTTACACCCAATTTATGTTTTTTACCCATTACTTTTAACCCATGCTTCTGCAGTTTGAGTAAAACTTAATATTCACTGTACAGCTGTCAGGGTGGAGTTGGTACTGTAAGGAGCGCATAAAGATGGGGAATACAATCCTTTAATAAATCCCAAGAATGCTGGAAGAACTCAAGGAAAATGCAGAACTACCAACACAAGAGGAAACGGAGGAGAACACAGGCTTTAAATGAATGGAGATGAATAAGATAATTACTAAAACACAGTTGAACAGAATGGACTAATCAAGGAAAACAGGAACTCAATAGGAACATAACATAACAACATAAGATCCGGAATGTGCATTACAAAGTGAATTATATCGTATATTTAGAAAAAAAAAAATAAGCTAGTTGTGTAAGGTGAACGGAGGAAATTAAGAAGTCCAATGTCTGCTTAATTTTCAGTTTGACCTTTCAAGTATATATGAATTTCTATGTAGCGTTGAGCATTTTGCCAGAAACAGCTTTATTTTTCAGTCGTTTATTAATTTTTCTTCAAGCTCATGCTACCTCAGAGTTGAACTTTTGAACTGTTCTTCAGCTAAGCATATTTTCTCCCCTGTATGTTTTAAGTATTATATTTCCCACATTGTGGGTAGTTTCAGGTGTCTTTCAGCAGTTATTTGTTATTCATAAGCACTCTTAGCTGGAAATATGCAAAATAAGAGGCATTTCTGAATAGCTAGAAGCACATCTCGAAAATATTCTTTGCATTAATAGCAAAAACCTGTCCAAAACATAACACATTTCCAGCAGAGTGAATAGGAGAGACTCTTTTAAACAACAGCATGAATTCTCCATATACAGGACTTTAAAAAGCTTGTCTAAGCGCTTCAATTTTAGCAACTTAATTTATTACAATGCTATTTATTAATTCAATTATTTACTGTACTGCTCAAAAACATACTCAAAACGATCAATACCAGACACTTAATTAGCTTTTTCTTCTTCCTCTTTCTGGACGGTGACAACCTCAGTAATCATCTTCTGCATTCACTCAGTTTGGGCTCTCTTGGGATTTCTTAAGTTGACACATTTCGTTAATCTTAATTGTTTGTTATCAACCATATGTGTAAAAATAGGACCTGTTTTGCACCTACAGTTTTGGAGCAGTTTCCCATGACTGATTTCCCATGGATCTTGACCCTTTCTCCTGATTATAGAGAGAAGAGTGATGAGGAATGGGGATGAGAAAATGAGGCAGGAGAAGATCAAGGAAGCAGAGAGAGAGAACTAGAGACAGGGGCTGGCAGGCCATGCTTCATGCAAAACACAGATGAATAATGTATCCTGCCTACCTAAAGTAATACAGATCCATTTCTCTGTCTCTTTCTTCCTCTGCCTGTAATGCTGTGGTCTGTAGGAGACCTTAATCAGGTAGTAAATGACCTGCTCTACTGTCTCGTATGACCCCTGAGCCAGAGAAATGAACAATGGGGTCATGTTTTGGCTTTTTAGCATGCCGTAACTATACTATTTCAACTCAGAAAAGGGTTCAAATTATATAGCCAACCATTTAAAATCCATGTGTATTATGACCTAATGGAATATATAACACATGTAATGTTAATATTTTCTTAATTAAACTCGTAAATTGAATTTAAAAGAAAGCTTTTTGAATTCATAGTGATAGTTCAATCAAAAATTTTAATTCTGTCATTAATTACTCACTTTCAAGTTGTTCCAAATCTTTCTTCTGTTGAACACAAAGGATATTTTGAAGAATGTGCAAAACCAAACAGTTGTCAGTAACCGTTTATATATATATTAGTGGTGGGCCGTTATTTTTATCGTTATATGAGACTTTTATCGTGCGCTAAAAAATCATCGCCATTAATCTATTCGCAAAGTTTCACCTTGATATTTTAGCGGATAGACTGGACTTAGATTAGACTAAGGATTTAGACAGGACTAACACCTCCATGTTTAATACAGAGGTGGGCGTGTCTGTTTTGTACATCTGGGCGTCACAGAGATACATTGCTATAGTCATTCAGATTGATTACAATTAGTATAAACACAAATACCACGGTGAAACTAAACCATGTTAATGTGTGGTTACTTTAGTTCAACTATTATGATTTTTATTTGTAGTAAAAACATGTTTAATTTTGATAATTAAAACATATGTAACCGAGTGCAGAAATTAACGTGAGTAATCTTACTTGATACTGATATTACAATAGCCAGTTTTAACAGTTTACGTGATCTGGCTCTTTATTTGTGTTTATTTATTTCTTTTATATATCAAAATATATTAAACATATGTGCGGTAAAAGCATCTACGGCATATCGCGTTGGCTAAAACACACAAGGAAACGCGTTGTGAAAAAGAATATCTATAAATATCTATTTCTATAAAGTACATCTGTGAAACAAATAATTCTCTAACGAGCCCCTGCAAAACTAGTCCCGTCCGAATAGGGCTTTACTTTTAGTCTTTATTTAGGTCGCACACATATTCTGAATACCTGTGTCAGAATTCAAACTGAAGCTAAGCAGGGTTGAGCCTGGTCAGTACCTGGATGGGAGACCTCCTGGGACAACTAGGTTGCTGTTGGTAGAGGTGTTAGAGAGGCCAGCAGGGGGTGCTCACCCTGTGGTCTGTGTGGGTCCTAATG
>JAUMHQ010000065.1:7277701-7291997 GCA_032361165.1 Enteromius paludinosus | reverse complement strand
AGCACAGCCAGCGAAGGATCGGACGCAACTATTTTGTTTGAAGAAACGCACCTTTTTGTATTAACCAAAAATGGCTGCTTCGGGTCTATTGAGGAAGTACAGACGCTCCTCTCGTTGGTAGCCGAAGAGCAGATCCATCGAGAGCTTGATGGGGCAACGCGGAATGAAAAATACTCCATTGTTGTGTGTTTGTTTATGGCGCGTTTACAAGGATAATCCCGCCCACTCTAATGCGGTACTAAACTGCATTGGACTCGCAAACCGAGCCGAACTGAGCCGTGCCGAGCCGTACCACGCAGTGGAAAAGCTGCATAAGTCTCCGGTAAATGGGGGGAAGAGAAAAGTAAACTCATTATTGCCGTTTCTGTAGACATCAGCGTGTATTTTATAAACTATAAATGTATGGTTTTGCTAGTACTTATGCGTTTTTAAATGTATGAAGCCTACAATTAGCAGTATATAATTGAAAACACTGCATATTTGTGATAATATGTCAAGCGCTCAACGCATCTGATCTGAATGCAAGAGCAGATTTGAATTCAGCAGTTGATGACGTACTCCACTGAACGTTCTAATCACACCGGTGTGATCGTACGTACGAAAGGGTTAAATTCAGTTCCAAAGATGAACAAGGTCTTAAAATTGTGGTACAACACAGGGGTGAGTAATTGATGACAGAATTAAAATGTTTGGGCTAATTAATAAACTTGCACACTCTGTAGACTACGTACTGCTGAAACAGTATGAGTAGCACGTTAAACACAGCTACTGCCACTGCAGCAGATTTCAGTTGGCTGGGATTGGTCTGGCCACCAATGAAACATCTGAGAGAAGCAATCGTCACTTCACAGTTTGTTGTTCATTGTTTCAGTTCAAGCTCTGGCTTTAGCAATTAGGTGTCAGTTGTGGAATAAGCAAATCACGCTTCGTTCAATAGCTCAGCAATACCTGTTCAACCCCTGTGCTCACACTTTCATGACAACAGATTGCTCCGATGATACTTTTTCACTCGGCTGAGCAAATTATTTACTTCGTTCACACCATATGGGCTGCGAATTTAAGGCCCGGTCCCTGATGTTTATAGACTTTAGATGCTTGACAGCACAGCCGTGTGTGTCTACCACTGACTTCCCACAACTGAAGACAGCACAATGAACTCGCTGCGATCACATGGGCCAAACTCAGCCACGAGAGATGTGAAACATTAACTGCGAAGCCATGAATTCAGATAGCAGCTGATCCCCTGCAAGACTGGAAGCGACTAGAGCTGATTTGCTGGTGTCAACTGTAAATCAATGCAGAAGAGCGACTCCCCTTTAATAATGACCACCAATAAACAGGCTGACTGACACTTTCTCATTCGCTTGAGTCCTGTGCCTGTCTGGCTCCTATCAATCTCGAAGTTACCGCTTCGTCCTCCGTCTGATCCTTTCCTCTGAAAACACCAGGTTTGCTGAGCTGGGGTCGATTACACAAAGTAATATCGGACTGGCTGTAAAAGTGAGGCTTTTATGGACAGGTTTCTCTTTCATGAAGCATCGTGTGACACTCATGCCAACCTCAGAACTTTTTGTGTCACTCTGGCTTTCTTGGTGAATTCCGTGGCCAGCTACCTGGGGTTTTAATTACTGTTTTTCAATTAGTGTGTGATTCCAACCACCTGCAGGTGTGTCCATGCTGCCATGGCATAATGGCTTTTCGTTAAAACTAATTAGGACCTGGGGAGAGGGATGTACCCGGGCAAGGAAACAACTGTTGAGACTTCGTGTTCAGGTGTGTGCCTAAGTATGCAGGTCCTGCATGGACCTTTTACTAATTGCATGACTTTAACTGATACTAAAATCAGGTATATTACATATTCGATTTAAGTTTAAGAAAAAAAAATTATATATATATATATATATATTCAATCATTTTGACCCATATCAATTTATTGTTGGCTATTGCTACAATTATACCTGTGTGACTTAATATTGGTTTTGTGGTTCAGGGTCACATATTATTATATTATATTATACAATATAGAGAGAGGGAGAGAACAGCATGCTTTGGAAAGTGGTGACTGACCAATCAGAACTGAGTTTTCCACAGAGCTGTGTAATATTATATAATAATATACTTTTTATTATAACATTACTAGAATTAAAAAATGTGTTGTAAAATACATTGTGAAATTAATTTATTTCCAACAACTTACACTTACACATCATGCCTCTTACAACACTTCAGTATCTTCAGTTCTGCCCAGATTCAGAACCCAGAACCAGAAAAAAAGTTATATTTTATTCTTTTTTTAAGTGATGAAAAGAGGCATAGAGACTTTAAAAGAGAGAGAAATTGTTGGATATCTTACAGCTTGAAGGTTGTTTTTGAGCCAGTCATATATCAGCAGAATGAGTTGGCCTGTGACAGAGCTCGGAGCACCTTGGATCTCGACCCAGCGATGGGCGTCCAGATTTCCTGGGCTGCTTGTACACTGAGCATTCCAATAGGATGATGAGAAATGTTGTTTGCTTCAAGCCACAGTATATCACTCTACGGCCTTGCCACTTGTTGACAACTGTGACCTTGTTAAAATCTATAAGTGAGACATCCACTTTCAAGTCGTAAAAACTGTAAAGCCTTATTGCATTTTTTCCCCCTACTAGATCTACTCTTAAAGAGAGATATATACAGAAAAATTAAACCAACCTCAATTCCAAAATATCCAGTATCCAAAAACCACTTGCACAGCGTTATACATTTCATGCAGTTGTGTTCTTACATTATCTCAAAAGCTATTTACTGTGCATTTCCATATCATGGATCATGATTCCACTCTCCAAAATCCCCCCAAAAATGTAGATGTATACAAACTGAGGCAAGAAGATATTAGATCGGTCAAAGAAATTTGTGAAAACGACATCTCCCAATGTTCCATGTTCCGTCCTTGCGTCATCGAACTTTGCCTTTTATTGTTTTGAACATGTGACCTCTAGTGGCGAAAACTTACATATTGTGCCTTTAAAGTAGGGATGTCCCGATCCCGATCGGCCGATCTGTAATGTGCGTTCTGTCAGTAAAGCCGGTTCTGTAATCAGCAGTAAATGCCATCAGGTGCGTGATTTCACATTGAGCCGTATATACTACACACAGCCGTTGTTCACTGAGGAGTTGCGCAAATCCACGCTGATAATGAACATGGTTTTGTGCAGCTCGTCAGTGAACAACGGCTGTGTAACATCCCTATTTTAAAGTACCCCTATTATGCCTTTTCAAATATGATATTTCATGCATTGTGTCATGTGGCTGTATGTGAACATAAACTATCTGCAAAGTTGTGTTATTGTCTATCAAAAAACAGAGTCGTCTCACATTCGCCTAAATGAGTCTTCAGCAATTCCAATCTTTTTCTGTTACGGAGTCACTTCACTAAGTAACATATTTGCATAATGTCCGCCCACGTTCTACGTCGCGAACAACTTGCCCCGCCCCCAAACAGTACAATTTCCATGTGGATTACATCATGTCAAGAAGACGCTGTATGTTGTGAGAGTAAATCTGTTTCATATGCCCTTCTGAAAGATGAATCTACAAAGAATGAGTGGTTAACATACATTTTTTCAACAACACCTCAGCAGTACGGCCTCTTGTTGTGTTCGTGTCATTTTACTGATGACTGCTTTTCCAATCTTGGAGTACAACACGATATTCACCAAACGCTTGGTCTTAAAAGATGGATCAGTGGCCAGCTTGCTCTTCTGAACTTCTACCTGTAAGTAAGATTAATAATCGATGATTGTATTTTCTAGCGATCGTATTTGTGTACATTATGTTGTGTAACAATCCTGCACAACCGGCTAACTTGCGTGTCTGTAGTTCTGTTGTTCAGCTGTGGGCCTAATGTAGTCTAAACATTGTGATTGATGCAGCTTGACCGTCTGTCTCATTAGTTTAAGTAATGATAAACGATGTTTAACACAGTGTTATGCATTATACAATGCTGAAGTTCACAACATAGAGGTTTGTCTGATTCACTTACAAAAGCAAATTGCGAGCACTTTCCACGGTAGTCCTTGCTAACTACAGTAGTTGATGTATTCTCTCAGAAACACCTGTAGTAATATCAGGTACAAGCTCTGTAGCGGTAGACCAATCATAAAGGACTGCGCCATCTGACCAATCACATCAGTGAGGGCTCACAAAAAGGAGGTGTTTAGATGAACTGATTCTTCGAACTGCTTCACACGAGTCGTTTACGAATCATTTAGAAATGGGGTAAAATTAAATCTATTTTTGGAGAAAATTAAAGTGTTTTTTGACCTTGCATACACATAAACCTGTTTTAAGAGACCAATAAAGCAATATTAGCAACCTTTAAAATGGCTTAGTAGCGGCACTTTAATGATGCCAATAGAATTATAAAGGATTAACCTGAAGTGCAAAGATCTTCCTGAAGAGTTCAAGGTTAAGTCTGGCGATTCAGTTTGCTCTAATAAGACTTTAATATTCTGTATGAAATGTATTATTGTGTTTGCATTATATTTGATATTTAATAACTTTTCTGGTTCTGGATTTTGAATCAGGGCAGCTAAACTTAAAGGCCCGCTTTCACAAACGGGGCTTAGTTTAAACCAGGACTGGGCATTGGTAAAATTAAGATATTTAAGCAACTTTTACAAAAATGCCTTATAAGAAAATATTACAGGTGTGCATCTTAACACAGAACAATGACACTGACATGTTTTAAGATATGTCAGAGCAAGATATCTTCCTCTGAGACAGCTCAAACATGCAATTTAGTCTGGGACTAGCTTAAGCCTTGTCTGTGAAACTGGGGGAAAGTGTTGTAAGAGGCATGATAAGCATTATATTTGATACTAATAGGAAGTTGCATCTGCCACCCCATAGCCTTGACACTAAAGGTTTTAAAAGTCCCCCCTCGCAGTAATGCTATAGAAAAACCATTTGGGAATCTTTCATTGAAACAGAAGGATTTTTTTCTTTTTACGATAAATATTGGAATGTTCTATGCATGGATGTTAAAGGTTGTTAATAGAACCAAAAGATGCCAATAGGGGAATCTTACTTAGTAGGATCTTCTCAACTAAATTCATCCAAAACACATCATCTACCTATTTCTGGGTGCTTAACACCAACAAAAACGTACCAAACGTACCAAAACGACACCTCATTCTTTTTTCAAGAAAGTAATTACCATCTTCAATTACCAATGCACCATTAAATGAACTCTTGAGAAGCATTTTAGATTATAAATCAAGGTAATTGGCAATTAGGATTTGCTTAATGGTATAGAACAAAAACAAAGTTCCTTCGATTACGATTACCCTAATAATTCTCATTTCTGAATAAAGCATCCCTTCACCCCAGCAGTCTCGCTGACTTTGATTGTAGCATCTCATAAGTATTTCAGCCGCCTCGACAGCAAACAGACTTTCTGCCACCGAGCTTGCCATAAACAGGGCCTTATAAAAATTGTTTTCAGCATTACTGTCATGTAAGACACTCTCTCCCTTCAGCTCCCTGTGAGGCGGCCGCCTCGGGCTCCTGCTCCATGCTGAGCCTCTCTGATCTCAAGACCTAGAGGCTATGAACTCATTAGCATACTCCCGTAAACAGACTACGCTTTCCGTAAACAACAGCCTCGCTCTCCACGAACAACGGATGATGCGGGCAGAGGTCGTCCTCACCCGCTGAACGACGAGCTGTGAGAGGTTTCGCTCGTAATGAATAGAGTTTCGATTTAGGGGAGTGCGGATGGTCTGGAGTTGGTTCTCTGTTTACAAATCCGCTAGGGTAAGTAGCGGCGCATTTGCCTCGGATGCATTGTTCCAGCCTATCCTCTTCCGCCCGTGGCTGGCTGTGCCTTCACATTGCGGCCCGTGTAGCAGAGGACTGGCGTTAATGGCCCCTCTCTTAAAAGGCTCTTAGCTGAGTCGCAGTCCTAAGCCTCTCCCTGGGCTCTCCATTTGTTCTACCTCTGCAACCCAGTCACGGCAAATAAACAACCTGAAGCATGGAGAATGGCAGCTCCGCTCTCCTCTCCTCTCTAATTTAGATATCCCGGCTTCACAGCTGAGGGAGATTAAAGAGTGTGGCGCATGGGAGTCGGCCTACAGCCACAGCGAGAAGCCATCTGGGTGCATATCACAGCCTCTCCACTCCGCTTCCTCCCGCCCTCCAATCAGAAGAAAGGAGACGAGCCGCATGTGCTGACAAAGACGTCTGCGATGAGGAGTGAGGTAGGCAGAATGCATGCAGAATTTAAAGACAACTCTAATAAAGCAATGAGACACGGAGTGCATTATCACAGCTAAGGGGGCTTGGAAGACACAATTGAGCTCGGCATAAAACTCCAGGCTCGCTGGGAAAATGTGCTTTTACCTACGTTTTGGCAGAACTCCAAAAACATACCTATACACATACAATTCAGCTCAAATTAGCACTAAGTCAGAGGTAAACACCAACAACTGTTTTCTTCTCGCTCGTATCATTATTGATTTGAAAATATGCCCCTTTATGGAAGAATTATGCAACCCAGGTACATTGGAAATACGTGCCTCAACATAATTTATGGAACCATGTAATTATGCCATGCTATTTTAACTTCCTTACGCTGATTTGTGTTGTTTTGTTGAACCGTATAGTTTCATGGGGTTCGAAACAGGTGCTTTTCGCTGGATCACATGAGCTACCGAGTAAACCTACTCAATTCGAAAACTCATAATGAGCTCATACCAAGCTGTGTATGTGATAACAATGTTCAGAAATATCAGTTTTCAAATTCCATTTAAACAGCTTTTCTGATGTAGTAAACATGCTCGGTATCCCACCCGGTGCAGGCCCCTGAAGTGGTTGTGTTGTGCGACCGTTGTCTGAAGGTGTCGCCCAGGTGTTAACCTTTAATAATCGCAATTCATTTGGAAAATCATGCAATGCATAGATTTCTTTTTCAAGCACTAATACGTTCAAATGTACAACCAACACAATAAAACGTTGCCAAGCTCATCTGTTTCGGATAAAACACTATGCGCTTTTACAAGGCACTTACAGCCGCAAGCTTATAACCATATTTTCCAAGCACGTATTCTGCATTACCATATTTTACACCCCTACCAAAAAAGCTAACTTACTACTATTAATAAACAGCAAATTAGCCGTTTACTAAGTGCTTGGGATGCAAAAACCATTTTATAAAATATCGGAAAAAATTTAAAAAATACCGTCACTGCTAGAGTATTTCTTTGCTGATCATGTATTCAGACACCTTTCAATGCTATGCACTTGTTGGAGTGTTCTGATTGGCTTCTAGATGTTTGTTTACTCCAAAAGCCTAACTTTCTTTGATAAAAAAGGCATTAGTGCCTCTTCTTTTTTTGTTGTTGTTGTTTTTTCTTCACATTTTTACCATCCAGCATGCAAAATTGCTCTTCTGATCATGCGGCACCATTCAACAAGCCAGAAGATTTGAGGTGGGATGAGTCACATGGCAGGGCTTAAAATGTATATTTTGAACAAAAAGTGACTTAACGGCATGCCGGAATTACAGCAATTATGAGACTCTGACTTGTAAAAAGCATTCAGGTCTTTGTAGAACTCGTAATTACACCCTGTAAACTTGAATTTTGTAGGAGCTTATACTTGACCCCTGCCACATCGTGCTGAAACATTCAAAATGCCAGTTGCTTCATCGGGTATTTATAGTTAAGCAGGTATTTTCTATTAATTTTGTTTAATCATTCCTATAATTGACTACCTTAAACGTCCTAATAATGAAAGATGTACACACAAGCACAAACACACACACATACATATATACAGTGCCCTCCACTAATATTGGCACCCTTGGTAAATCTGAGCAAAGCTGACTGGACAGACATGGCAAAAGCTTCATTTTGTGCTCAGTGACTAATTCTTGTGTTTATTTTGATGTCTGTGTTTGGATTATTGTCCCGGTGGAGGACCCAACCATGACCCATTATAAGATAGGGGCTGTTTGACTGTTTTTTTTTAAAGGTTTTCTGACGCTGAGACTCAACTACTTTCTTTTCTATTTTCAACTTCTCCAGCTGTGATCCTAAGAGAGTCTTTATCCACTCAAACTCTACTCCTCACCGTGTATTAGGAGGATAGAGACACACGTCCTCTACCAGGGAGTTTCCTAACATTGCATGTTGATTGGAAATTCTTCATTGGAAGCTCTAGCTCTTTTCTTAAAGCCACTTCACTTACTGGTGAAGCTCAATTATCTTTTGCTGCACATAAGGAATATGTTCTTTGGTTTTTCTCATTGTGTTGATGATTAAGGGATTTTGGGCTTTGTTTTCCCTCCTATATATATTTCTGTGAAACAGCAAGCCAGGGCTGGATAATTTCATGTTCATAATCACCCTGGAGTGCTCACAATTGTGAATATGAATGGAAATGTACTTAAGAGATATTTTACTCATAAAAAATTCTAGGGGTGCCAATAATTGTGGTCAACAAGTATTGGAGAAATGCATTTATTTCACAATGAGATTTTCTCCCCATTTCAATTGTTTTACTTCAATGATAGGTTAGAATTTAGTAAATTTTTTGATCAAAAGGATAAGCAATGCAGATTTATTTTCTCAGCCAGCTTTGCTCAGATTTACCAAGGGTGCCAATATTAGTAGAGGGCACTGTACATACACCTAACACTGATCTGCTGAACTACGATTTTTGTTATGCAAGAGAACAAAATGAAAAGTGAGTTTTCCAACTGGCTAATTTCTGTCCGTTCAATAGCCAAACTCTAGATGAGATTGGATAAATCCTCATTCTTCTTCTGCCAGTGGGTAGAAAGAAAAAAAAGTGACCTCTTCGTCAAACAAGGGCATTTCCTAATATAGACAAGTGTAGAACTAGACACACACACAAAAAATTAAAGCTAGAACAGCAGAGCCGGTCTCCACTAGGGGTCAGCCAAACCACTAGCCATGCAAATTGGCTACTTTAATGGTAATAATGAAAGTGGAAAGAAGGCGGAGGAGAGCTGGCCTGGTTTCATTGTGCTGGCAGAGCAGCAGTGACATGCTGCTATTTAGAGAGCTGAAAAGAAGCCTACAGCACTGAACTGAGGCGTGACAACTCTGGAAGTACCAGCAGTCCTCAAATGGGTCAGGATGGACTGAATATTAACTAGGCCCCGCACACTAGTTCTCGCAGCAGCATTATGCTGAAAATTGAACATGCAGCTCTGGCCCTGCCTACGCTTTTTTGTAACACACACACATTGTGAAAGGGCAGGAAGAACACTGATTGCATTAAGATCATAAGAGTTTGCTGTAAGACAGAGAGCTGGCAAAGTCAGTTTGTTGATGCACAATATTAGATTAAAGAACATTATAAAGCATTACAATAAACAAGAACCTAAGCATGTTACGTTGATTTTATTCCTGCTACTCTGTCTGTCTGTCTATCATTCTATCATCCATTCTTCTGTTGTTCTGTCATTCTATCTATCTATAGCCAAACTATTTGCATATAATTTGCGCAATAGGTTAAATTATGTATGGAAACAGCTTAAGGGCAATTTTTTTGCAATACACCAAAACCTTTTTTAAGGATAACGTCATTAGGCACACCATTTTATCGTTAAAAGGCCAATGGGATGGAAATAGACTGGAGACAGCAATTTTCGCAAATACTTTTTTTACGCAAATTCTCTTTGTCGATAACAAAACTGTGTAAAAACTGGATGGAAACTAGGCTTATCTATCAATCATTCTCTATTGTATTTTCTATCTATCCACCCATCCGTCCATCAAAATCTACCTACCTAGATCCAGCCTTCTATTATGAAATTTTATCCATCAATCGTATTTTTCATCTATCCATCAATATCTACCTACCTATATCCTTCCTTCTATTACAGTGGGTACGGAAAGTATTATATAGACAGGTGTCCAATCAGTATAATCAAACACAGCTGGACTCAAATGAAGGTGTAGAACCATCTCAAGGATGATCAGAAGAAATGGACAGCCCCTAAGTTAAATATGTGTCACAGCGACCATGTGGGACCATGTGTTATTTTTCTATACAATGTTTTAATTTTTAATAAATCTGTAAAACAATTCTGTGGGGTTTTTTTTTATCAATATGGGGTGCTGTGTGTACATTAATGAGAAAAAAATAAGAACTTTTTAGAAAATTTTCATTTTAGCAAATGGCTGCAATAAAGCCCTATTCGGACGGGACTAGTTTTCCAAACAGCGTTCGAGACGCATCTGGCATTTCATGTATGCATTCGCATACGAATAGTGCTAAAGAGTGAAAAATTTCAGGGGGTCTGAATACTTTCCATACACACTGTATGTAATTCCATCCATCCATCTAATTTCATTCTCTCTCGTATTTTCCATTTATCAATCCATCTGTCCATCAATATCTACCTAAACCCATTGTTCTATTGTTCTGTCATGTTATCTATCATATTTTACATCTATCCATCCATCCACCCATCTGTCCATCAATAGCTACCTACCTATATCCATCCTTCTATTACGTAATTCCTTCTATCCATCCATCCGTCGTTATTTAGAAACTGAGAATATAGAAGGGTAAATTTTTTTTTCTGATGGCTTTGGTTTGATACTTTTTAAGAGCAATAACCCTCTCTTGACACCGAGCAGATTGAATAAAACATCTCTGAAGATAGATTTTAAAAAGCATCATCTCCCACGTCAAACACGCACTGACACCATCCAATGCTGCCACCTAGTGGTGCACATAAATCCAGACGAAAATATCAGCCGAGAGTTCAATATTTGAAGCTTATGAACAATGATGGGCCAGTTTTTAAGGCAAGGAGGTTGTAAAACACTGCATCGGCTCAGAGCACTCCAGTGAATACATGTGTCATGTTTAATTACCTAATGACTTCCAAACAAGCGTGTAATGAAAACAAAGCCTCCATTACAGCAATAAATGACTCAAACAGCAGCGAGACAGACCTGAGAACCACTGCCATTTTGGCGCCAACAGCCGCCGTCTAATTGGTCCTACTTCCAAGATCTAGCGGCTACAGGGTTAGCATTTTACAATAACACTGAAATTGCTATTGGCATCCTGGGCATAATAAATCCGATAAAAGGCTTTCGCGAGAGGAAATCAGAGGAAGTTGTTATGACAGTGCTCATTATACGTGTGAACTCTGCAAAACTTTCCCTACGAAAGCTAGAAAGTTGACCTTTTCCCTTCTTCCTCTCATTCCTTCCTTTTCTCCTCTCTGACACATCGTTAACTATTAAGGCAGCCCTATTAGTAGGGATAGGGGACGAAAACGTACGCGTTTCCTCTCGTAATATATCCTGAGCCTTGCGACAATCCCGTCTCCCTGGTGCTCATTGTAGTCTTTACCGCTATTGATTTTTATCATAGATAAGGCGGCTAAATCTCCCCAAGAGCTCTAAATCCTTCCTCTCTTCACCCAAAGCATTAGCTTCCTCTGCATGCAACAGAAAATGATCTTTTCTTTCTGGTTTTGGGGGACCTCTGCTCCATCCTCTCTCAGGAGATAAGCCTCAGTCACGCTGTATAGGGCAACAGATACAGACAACAATACAGAAAGAGGATGACTGATAGGAGTGAGTGCAGGCTTTGCATTCAAGAAATACAAGCAAATACTTTTGTTATTGTTATACACACGGATATATTATTATATACACGAGGCGCTGAGATTTGTCTAAATTATACTGTTATTACAATGTAATAGATGTGTAATTACATTGTAATACATGTGTATTAAGCATTTTTCTGCCAATAAACCGATTTCCATAAATACTAGGTAGAGCGACAACATAATGTGTAAACTACTTGGTCACACCGGTGGTGTAGGGGAAACCCACAGCCATATGGGATTGAAGATCAAAGGCTTTTCATGTCTCACTACTTACATAAGCTTCAATAACATGAACAAGTTTAAAATTTAAAACATGGCTGGAGGAGACACATGGTTTTGTTCATATTTGTTTCAGGTAGTGTTCTGCATCATGCAATACATGTGGCTCTTCAATGAGAACGTCTATTAAATATTAATGGCCGAGCAACAGATGAGATTTAGATGTGCTTTGATCACCAACCTCTAAAATTATTCTTCAATGCATGTCTTCCCTGCGTAAATGCAAACTGCAGCTTACCTTGCAGCTTCCATAGATAAGCTACAGTGTCTCTGAGGAACAGACACAAATGCACAGATAGTGTGACAAACTGTCAATCTGACTGACAGAAGCAGATTACGTAAAATGACGTGTGATAAACAGTGAGGCTGAAGGTATAACAGACATCTGTATTTCAGGACCACAGATTGTGTATTGTCACGCAATCCATGACAACTAAAGATCAAAGCAAACAGATATTTCCGCTGCATACAGCATTATGTGCCATTATACAAAATATCATCAAACTGAGGTTTAAAGCCAAAACCCGGTCCATTATTTCTATACAGGTCATCCATATGGTTCAACATTTATCAGAGACGAAATACATCATATTCCACATCAGCAGAAACCATGAACAGGTGGATTTATTTGTGAGTGAGAAATTTATGAATGACTGAATGAATCTACTTTTTTGTTTAAAACATAAAAAGAACGACTGAAGTTGTTGTTTTTACTTGTACTATACTTACTTTTTTGTCCATACTGACTTTTTAGGGCTTGACAGGTGTGTCAATATCCCTCAAAATGCTGTGTTCCACAGGAAAAGCAAAAACAGATTTGGAATGACACGAGTAGGAGCAAATAATGACAAAATGTTGATTTTAGGTGAACTATTCCTTTAAGGCCATGAATGCGCAGGCTTGTTCAGCCTTCATTGTCCTGTCAAGCTGTCTTTAATCCAGTCTGGGTACTTTGTTTTCCGGAATTCCTACTGTTTGTTCACTTCGTTGTTTGTGACAGGTGTCGTTGGGTGCATCTTCAGAGTCAGAAACCTAAAGACCACGGTAATTTGCAGCACTGCAAAAATCGCATGTCCAAACAAATGAACACAACATTTCTTTCTGAGTCAGCCGTATGCCGAGGACGTCATTCACCTATTATTTGTGTCCATGGAGACAGAGCTTAGAAGAAAGTCTCTCGGCACAGAGGACATGTGGATTTGTTGCTAGATGTGAACCATTTATACTGTGGAATGAGAAGAAATGGAAACAAGTGGTCAGCGCTCGAGATCATCAAGGTCACACATTTAGCTGATTCTGAAATATCGTCAGGATTGAGAGTAATAAATGGTGACAGATTGATAACTTTACTGCAGGTGGGAAATAACCATTTTTCATTTTCAAAATACACTGGTGGACTTCTATAGGATTTCAAACTTATGATTTGAAAGGGATGCAGTCGTACTACCAATAAAATAAATAAACGAAAATTGAGCTAATTCAAAGTAAAATGGGTGTCGTGTTAACTTTAAACTGCAGATATTTTAGATAGTGATGTAAACTTATAAAATAACATGAAAGCTCAAAAGTACCCATTCTACTCTCAAAAAACCTTCATCTAAAGATAACTATGACGGGAGAGCAAAAGATTGTGTACTTGGCACTCACCAGACAGGCAGAGTGGAACTTCTTTTTGCAGGTACGGCAGGCTTTCTTTGGCAGCGAGTAATTGGATCCGTGAATGACAGAGAAGCAGATCATACAGTCCTCCACCCCCTCAAAACGCTTGTCAACATTGTTCTTCCACAGCGACAGACCTTCCAGAATACTGCCATTCTACCAAACACATCATTGAAATTAGTCATATTACAAAACACATATCACACAGAGCACCAGTCCAACTGGTCCAATTTCAATATAAACAGACGAGACAACATTAACATTAGTCCCAAAAAGTACTCAAACCTAAAAAACAAGTATGAATACCACTTATTATAACCCAGAAACCCAGTAGCACTTTTAAACAACAGAGATCACATTTCCTATCTCAAATTACCTTAATTACACTATGATTATTCTAAATTCCCTTAAAAATGACTGACAAAAGTTATGGCATCTATTACAATAAAATAAATTTTTATATGGCTTAAGTGTCCAAATACTTTACATTTAATTTCTATGTAGCAGCAGTACCTTGTTTAAAGGTGCCATGGAATGCATTGAGAGAATATTTTAAATTGTTCTCTAATATGTACAGTTGTGTTCAAAATAATAGCAGTTAGGGCTGCACGATTAACCTTTATCGCATCGATACCGAGGTTTTAACTCCCGCGATTACCTAACCTCAGGAGTCTGAGGTTTTTTCCCCCGCCTCTGACATTTGAGTGACAA
>JAUMHQ010000065.1:7218899-7231923 GCA_032361165.1 Enteromius paludinosus | reverse complement strand
GAAAGTCTAATGTTTATCAGTACATTACAGAAAATAATGAACTTTATCACAATATGCTAATTCTTTGAGAAGGACCTGTATATTTAAATATAAATATATATATACATATTTTTTTTTTTTTTTTTTTTTAAATAAGAACATTTATAAAAATGAATGACTTGATAGATAAATAAATATACAATTATATACACACACATAATTTTATGACTTAGTTTTTTAGCTATTTTAAGATTGAAAGTCTGGTTTAATAAAGATTTTTATGTAAATGGACCAAAATATGCTGAAGGCATGGCAATAAACAAACAACAAAAAGAAAAGCATTGAAATCTATTTGAAATCTATAACCTTTAATAAACAAAATCAACCCCTGGAACAAAAAAGTGCCCACAGTTGCAGAAAGACCCATATATATTCAATATATATATATATATATATATATATAAGAGAGTGTTCAGTGCTATAGAAGCCAGGCAATGAGCTTGTTACTCTGAAGGTGGTCGGCCACTTTACAGAGCTGCTGGATAAGTACTTATAGAGAGTGAGTCACTCAGACCTTCATCTTTATTCTCTCGGTTTCACTCGCTCCCTCCATTCTCTCTGACTCTATCAGCTCCTCAACCCTCTTCACCTCCTCCTTTTCTCTTTTAAATGCGGCACCGACCCAACCGGGAGATGAATGAAATGTTGATGTTGTTTTTCCACTCGCTGTTAACCTTCTGCAGGTGTTTCTGCAGCGCCAATCGTGATCAACACTTTTTAGCTTGCGTGTCATAACACGCCGTTTCCATCCTTCCATTAACTACAATACACTTCAATAAAGATAGCAAGTCACATTAATCAGACGTTATAATAGATGGCGTTCCTTTTGTTTTACTGTCAGAGCGCACAAAGCTCTTTAATGGAAACATGACTGCCGGTGCATGCTGGGAGCCGGGAGCCTGACGCTCGCCTCTCCTGCCAGTGCTGTCAAAGATCATTCTCCCCCCGGCGGGTGAAATGGAACATTTTGAATTGATTCCGAAAGAAAATCATTTCACAGAGTCTTTAAAATGAAACCTCTAGAACGTGACATATTAAAGCTGTATATCCACCGCCGTCCGTTACAACATGGCAACGCAGGTACATTGGAAATCGAGAATCACTTCGAAATGCACATCCTGTGAGACACAACGGCAATCAGCTCTTAACGGACACACTGACAGCTCTTACGGCGAGAGCAGAGGGTATAATTGAATGGTAATTACATGGTAATTATCATCATGCATAAAGGTTTGGCATACAGAAAAGGATCGCGGGGAAGAGGATTTTTTTTTTTTTTTTATCATTTTTTTTAACAACCTCTCCAAGATTTAAATGATTCTGTTCAATTATGGCTAATCACTGAAATCCAGGAAGGGCATAAATGGGGGCTGTCTATCTACAAAGGCAGCAGAGAGCTTCAAGGCACTTTGAAGCACCTTAGAGAAAGTTTCATCCGAGAGTGTTTTTCCCCGTGCTGTGTTGGTCGGTCGGCTCGGGAGAATGCATCATTAGAGCTGCTGTCTGAGTCACAGTCATTATCAGCCACTTTTTACCTCTGAAGTACTGGCGCCACTGTCATCAGGCTGTGTTTACGCCTGACTTTCTTTTTTTTTTGCGTGCGTGCGTGCGATCACGTGCCCGAGCAACAGATGGAGCCTCGGCGTACATTAATGTCTCGTGCGTGAAGGTTTTGAAGAGTCAGGCGTCCATTTACAGTAATTACCGCCGTAACTTAACAGACTCTTTGCATATCGCAACTGTTTGAGGATGGAGGTTGAGGCAGAACGTAAGTGGCCATGACTCACCTGCCTCCGACAGCAGCGCCGCGAGACTTCGCCGCACTTATGCTCATTCACGGCCCTCTGCGTTTTCCACACAAAAGCTGAAAGAAAAGGAAGGAGAGAAAACACATCATAAACAACCGTCCCCCCCCGTAGCTGCTGTACTCTGGTCACTAACGGAAAATTTTCTGCCGCTGCAATGGTTAACGTGCACCAGGATCCTTCACTAAGGGCTCTTGGATGGGAAGCAGCGGACGTTAAGAGTGCTTCGGCGCAAACATGAACGTCTGTTTGTCGGTTTCGGGTGGTGTTTTAACCAAACACCGTGTAGTTCGAATTAAGGCCTTCTGGCAATAGGTGGGATTGCGTCTTGCCTAATGCAGGTGTTTTTGAGCATAATTGAGTTCTGCATTGTGTCCAAAGTCAGGGTGTGGGGGAGTGGGCTGGTGTTTGTGCTTCTGTGTGTGTGTGTGTGTGTGTGTGTGTGTATGTGTGAGAGCGAGAGAGGGAGAGGGTATAAGTGCTTGAGGTTCTGCAGTGGTGCATGGCAGTAGATGACTCACCCGTCAATCATGTGACTCATTAATCACTGCAGCTTTCTCTCTCCCCACCCCTCTCTTTCATTTGGTCTCAGTGTGTCTCCATGTCTTTTCCCTTCACATTACTCGCCTTTTATTATTCTAAGTTCTTTTTATTAGCGAATGACTTTCATCTGGTGGCGTCTTATTGAACAGCATCATTCTCAGGAGGCTGAAAACACGGATTCGGCTTTTTGCCAGTTAAAGATGCGTGCATTCAGAAGCACTTCCATCTCCTTTCTCGTAATTCTCTGCTCTGATGTTTTGCAAACACGTTTCATCTTAATAATCACAACATGTTCCAACGAATGTTTGTTGCGGAACAGGATGCCATGAGTAATGCGGTCGTGACTCGTAAAAGGTTTTTTTTTTTAAGAATCACAGAGCTGCATATCTCTCCGTTTCATTAGTGATCTTTGTAGGTATGCGAGGAGCTGGAGAATAAATTGTCTCTGTAGTCAGTGTTTTCTGCTGTAATACGGCATGGAGAAAGCTTGTGGAAAATACAGATAAAATTCAAAGATGTACTGGGCATGCTGGTTCAAACTCTCTGTGACGTCAAATGCAATTTCTGCTACAGGTGAGATAAGAACGGCATATATCGTCCTGGCAAGAACCCTCTGCGGTACAGAAATTAATTAATTTCTGCTCAGGATCTGATCAAAGACGTTCCAATAAGACATTTGTTAAAAAAGCTGACTTTAATAAAATAATTGCTTTTATTTTCGTCATATAGCAAAACTAGTAATCAACATGCTGTTATTTACACATTGCACACACACTTGTTTATTTGACACTGTACAACTTACAATCGGGAAGTTGACAACAACAAATTCCTTTCACAAGACAGTTCACTGATGAAAACACTTGCTATAGTAATTAGAGTTGTCTTTCTTTGTTTAGCTTTTTTTTTTTTTGTTCTTTTTATTAATTTTTAAAATAATCACAGTTTGATCAAGGAAATTTTCCCCCAATTTGTCTTTTTTTTTTTTTCTTTCTTTAGTTTTTTTGTCTTTTTTTTTTTTAAAGATGCAAATACAGATAGACGTGCAAACTGTTCACCCTTAGAGTATTCCTCACAAACTTCAGACATTTGAAAACCTTTTTAGGAACAAACATTACTATACAGCGTTCTGTTGGCTTTCAAGACAAAGATCCTGTACCCAGTGGTTGAACGTTGGAGGTAACCCATAGCAACAGGGGCATTTTTCAAATTTGTTCAAAATTTTGACAAGATGTTAAGTGTAGAGTAAATCACATGTGTACAGGTTTTCCACCAAGCAGATTGACAGGGCGCCGATCTAGCAAAGATATTCATCGTTTTGCATTTCTGTGAATAAAATGGAAGATTTCGTTTCAAGCATTGTTTACAGCGTGCGTGATAGAATTTTTTTTTTTTTTTTTAGTGGTGCAAGACCTGCATGCACATGGATGAGCTAAAACAGTGATCAGTATTAAGGCAATAGGAACATTGATCAAAACAATCAAACAGACCCTCAGGAAAAGCCTGTAATAATTTGACAGTTACTTGTTTGTGTAACTAGTGCCATAGCAATTATTACTGTGCCCTGCAGTATCAAGAATTCAACCCCAAGCTTTGCTTTTCAATTAATCAAGTGTTTCCTAAAGAAAATAAATCTTTGTATAAACATGGGTCTCTTGCAATTGGCACCAAAATGTTTTTGTCTGCTCGTTTTTGGTTTCTTTTGTTTCACCGTTTGTATTTTTTCCTACATGCAAGAGATTCAAAAACATACCTGAATGAAACCTTACAAATTCACCTGTGTATTCTCTCACCAAACTAAAATGTAAACTGCGAGAGAAACCAAATGAGTGCACGCAGAGAGGTTCTGAATATAGCATCACCATCTCTTCCGTTCCTGATTTGGAATGTATCAAAACACAAGAGTGGAGAAGAAACACCTAACTGTCTTTTCACAGCCCTGTCGCTCAAACTCCCTGTCAGCTTTTTCTCCTCACTCTTTCATCGCTTGTTTCATCGCTTTAGAATATCCTGAACTCCCAGCTGACTAAAATAACCTACGGTTGTAATAAATCTTCTCAATGAAGTTTTCCAGCTCTTCATCGCTCTCCTGTGGAGACTCCGGCTCATCGTACACATAGTCTGGCGGGTAGACGTAAGAAGGTGCTCTCCCGCTCTGAGGAGAACGTGGTTTGGGCATGGGGAGGGCCTGGTAAGTTCGGGGATGGGGGAGAATGTAATTAGATATGACAGTGTCCGGTTGTGGGTAGGGGCTCTGGGAGCGTTGCGGGGCTTGCGCCCATTTCCAGTCCCTGGCCTTGGGCCTGTCTCTGTACCTACGGTTTGGAGGCTTCGGACCGTACCCCATGGAGCCCCCAAAGTTGTAGTCAAACGACACAGCGGGATTTGTATAGAACCGCGGCTTGGGGGCCGGGAAGAAGACCGGGTAGTAGGCTCGATATGGCTTCTGATAATAGGGGAACGAGGGATAGGCCAGAAACTGCTTCTGCGGCTTAAACCAGTAGTTCTGCTTGCTGAGCTTGCCTTTGTTTTTCTCCTTGTACCATTTCTTATATGGATCGACTGTATAAGAGGATTTCTTAGGTGACTTAGGATATTGATACGCCTGAGGCCTCGGCTTGGCTTTGAGAGGAACTAGAGGGCGGAAACGAGGGGTGTTGCTCGGGGGTAAATCCTTCCTCTTTTTCTTCTTCTCCTGAACGTCGCTGATGATTTCAACCACATCATCAGCAGGCAAGTGCAGCTTGCTGGAAATCTCGATCAGCTTGTCGATGGTCTGGGGATCCATCTCATCGTCATCATCGTTATCCTCCACCTCGTTCGAGCGCTTGTCCTCGGCCACGTTGTTAAGAAGAGCCGCCGCCTTCATGTCTCTCATGTAGGACGACGCCTTCTGCTTCCTGCCCATGTACTCCAGAAGCATGTCAGAGGCGATGTCTGCCAATCTCTGCTCCTCCTCGCGCGCCTCCTGTGCCTCGGCCTCCTGCCGCCTCACCTCCTCCTGCTCTGCCCGTGCCCGTGCCTCCTCCTCCTCCTTGCGGGTGAGAATTTCCTCCTCCTCTTCTTCCACAAAATCGAAATCATCCATGAAGTTTCTCTCAAGCTGGGATGGGTTTCTCGTTCGCTCCTCCTGCCACTTAAGCTTCTTGGTCGCCTGGGCCAGTTGCTGGTTATAGGCTTTATAGCCTTTTAGAGGCGGGAGGATCTCATTGTCTTGCAACCCGAGGTCAATGTTTTGGAAGTAGCCCCTGGCTTTGCGCTGGAGGGGGTTGGCCACATTAGACTGACTCTGCCCGGCCGCTCCTTCAGCCGCATTTACTTCATCCTCCTTCACACTATCACTTTCATCCTTTGGCTTTTCTTGTCCCCAATTTTCCTCCCCTTGCTGTACTACCTCTGCCGATTTGTCAGTGCCCTGCTCAAGGTCTCCCTGATTTCTAATTGCCTCTATCGCGAGTCCTTCTTCAGAATCCCCCTGGGTCATCTTCTCTCTAACTGGGTGGTCAAGAGCCTCAAGCAGAACCGAGGCTAGAGAACTGGCAGAGTCCATATCTGAGACACTTTCCTGTCCCAAGGGTTTCTGGAGCAGGCTGTCCACTTTCCTATGTGTCCGAGCAGCTCCTGCAGCTGCCCCCGGGTCCTCTTTTGCCAAGTTGAGAGCCTCATTGATGCTGCTGCTGACTGAAGATCTCTGCTGAAGTGCAGGGGCAGCCAGGGCCAGCAGGGGGGTGAGGCTGAGGAGGACTAACAGGAGAGCTGAGGTGCTGGAGGGGTAGCAACAGCAGAACATGACCATGCAGAGAGGACAGGATGGGGGAGAGGGGAGCACCTGACAAAGACAAAAGAAAAAAATGGTGATTATTATTTTTTTTCTGACCATTAACAAGAGTATACATTTAATTGACATTAATATTTTAAAATTATGTCTCTGCAGCAGTATAGCGTGCCTGAGCTGAAATCTGTTTAATCTTAATTAGTATAAAAGAATATTACAACGTGCACTTGTTTTACAGCAGTACATCGCCAACACAATACATTAGCACTTTTTAAATCCAATTAATTGTGCTGCTTTAATTAAAGTGAGTCCACGCGGGAGGCTACGTGTAAAAGGCAATATCGAGCGAATTCCCTGATCATTTCTCGAGCCGTGTTAGCGAAACGCCACAGCAAGGAGACATATGGTTAATGACCATAATAAAGTGTACATTGTCTTTCTTGACTTGCAAAGCAATCGACAGCATGTCTGAATAAAACCTTCTAAATTCACATGTGCTTTCTCTCACCTTCTCCTAAAATGCAAACTGCAAGAAAAAAAAACCTTGTATGTCAGTTAACGTATTTTTTTATGCTTTCGTGCTTTCATACAAAAGCAATTTGTCCGTTCATTCAGTGATTTGTTCGTTCTGTCCATTCTTTCGATTTTCAGAGAAAACCAACTAGTCCTAAGATTTATTTAAAATCCTCATTCCTAAGCACGCGATTCCAAAATATTACTATTATTTAATGCTTTAACAAAGAAAAAACATATAGATCACAAATAAAGATTACCATTGTCGGAAAGATAAATGCGGATCGTGTACTCTTACAAAATAAAAAAAAAAGGCGCTGAGGAATTTATGAATGAATCGCTTGTTGATCCTTGAACGACTTGCACTGAGATTCAACATCATCTCAAGGTAGGCATCAGCGAAAAACTTATCTCCAGTCGTTCTCTTTGCTTTTATAAAGAAATATAAACTATTTATCGAGTGCGTGTAGGAATGGCAGGGCACTTACTCACCTGATTTCCCGAACAAATAAGCTGGAACTCAAAACCTGGTGCTTCTCGGACAAGGTTTGGAAACGACCGCTATCCTTAAGTTCATTTAAAACTTGAGTTAAAGTAAGTTTGCTTCCCACAAGAATTATTTGAAACACACTTCGATCTGTCTTGTTGAGAGATGAATGCGGAGCGTGATTTTTTTCAGGACCACGGACAGCGCAACTCCCATTTGTATAGACGCGTCTGGACACGTGATCCACGAGTCATCGCGCCGCTGTTGACGTCAGAACTCTCCATTGATAAGAATTTCGTGTCTCGTTTGAACTCGGAGGGTACGCTACGGTGCTCTGATGAATGAACAGAGATTGCATGAATGAAACAGTCTCTCCATTAAGAACGGGGCGCCGTGGTACACAGTGAAAGCACCACTGCTAAATTAACTCATACAGAAACTAAATCTAATTGCAACTGAGTTTATTGAACACTGGCGATTTGCTGTTTTCAACAATATACATTTAAGCGTAATAACCGTTTATTCGCAATACATAGGATGTGTTTATAGGGTATAACATGAGCCTAGTATAATTTGACACTGTCACTTTGCCGACCCTTTTGGCCTGTTGATTGTTTGCGAGGTGGCCTTAATCAGACCCGGAGAGAGACCGAACTGCTGCACCCACCGTGACGCAGACGGTTCAGCTTCACTGCTCTACTTCCGCTCAATTTCCCGAGCTCGTTCAATTTTCCGCTCTTTGTCTCCTGCCGCCCCTGACTTTCATCCATCTGTCTCTAACGTCATTCTCATGTGATGTTTTCACATTAACATGTATTTGTGTTTAATTATGTGCATGTGCAGGTAGCTTCAGTTAACTCAATTGACCTACAGATAATCCAGAAACAGTCAAGACGTTTTATGAAGAGTGCAGTTCTTGAGAGTGCGCTTTTCGTGAAAAAAACTCCGTCAGACGTGGTTTAGAACCTTTATGCGAATACTGTAGGTTTTAGGAATAGGCCTAATTGGCAAACGCTCGCGTGGCATTGGAGCCAACAGCAATCCCGCCAATCACAGTTTATGATTCGTGTAATTGGATTAGTTGCAGTGCGGATATTGAAGTCCCACGAGCCACACTCGAAATGGCAGCATCAAAGCCGTCTCATTATAGAGTGGGAACCTTATTTCAATATTTTCAAAGGTTGCATCCAGTAGACTCGTGTTCTTGAATTGGCATGAAACTTTGAGATCCGTCCTAACCCTATTATCGTACGTTTGCTTTTTATTTGTCCTTCATTGTTTTATTGTTATTTCCAGGTACAGCCGGCTTAATTAGATTGATGACAATGGTTTCGAATTCTGAAGCCTGATGTCAAAATATTTTTAAGAACCAGCCGTACTGGTGCTTCAGAGAACCCATGAACCAATATGCTGATCTAAAGAGTCCATAACGAAGCGCTGAAAAAGAAAAGTAAAAAACTTAGCCTGTTTAATCAATTAAAACCCAATTTTAAAGAACCATATAACCAGTTCAGGTACCATATGTAACCACATTGGCTAAAACTCAAGTGATGCAAAGATTCACTGCAAATCTTTCATTTTAAGACTGCCATTAAAAAAGAAGTGTACGTGCGAGGTCTGATTGTATCAACATTTTCCAACGGCTACACGGTGATAAAAAAATACTTAAGTTATTTAAGTTGGCGGGGAAATGACCTTTTGTTATGTAAAGAAAAATGCGGCATGCAACAAAGGGGCTCAGAGGAAAGCGCATATAGCTATGAGTGTGAATGCTTGTCCTTTTCTACCTTGGTGGCGAATAATTTAAGAGCTCCAAGGGCCAAGGGTCAGATTTTGATACGGCTTGGCATTATCGACTGCCACTCAGCATTAGCGCAGTTGCGACCCTTAACCAGCGCTCTCCATCCCCCGCGCTGACTCACCTCCTCCTAACTGCCCATACACTTCATGCAGGACCCAAAATGCCCACTCAAGAAGAGAATGAATGCATTATATGTTATAAAAAAACTGAGGCTAAACAAAGACAACTGGGCAAAATAGCAGATAAAAAGCGCTTTTGAAGTTTTTCCTGGGTATATGGGATGATAAGTTATTGTTCACACCTACACAAGGAAAAGATTCGTCAAGTTTTTGAGGGCTCTGCAGACATATTGGCTGCAATTATGAAAATGTATGTTCGGATACACTCAAAAAATGTCCACCGCCTAATGGAAGTGACATAACACGCTCATGAATAAAAGAATTCATACTCCCACGAGACTGGGAAAAAAAGCATCGTCCTGGGATCGATTAATTCTCCCATTTCACATTTTACTCAGCTGCGGCTCGAGCTTAATGGTGTGTAGCCCAAGCCTCGCGCCCACACACGAGCACCGCATCTGTTTTGATGGCAAATTCTAGTAAGCGACTGCTCTCTTGAGGCGATAGGCTCTGATTTGTCGAAAATGTATGACTAAAAGGTGCCTCAGTCCGGAATGAACCCCGTGACACATTTAGGCACCTGAGGCTGACGATTCAAACCGAATTACGCGAGCTAATTTCCACGTGAATATTGACAAAGAAGAACCAGACACGAGACAGTTCATTGTGTGTCAGCACGCGCTCTTTGACCGTTGCCACTGGACTAACTTGCGGCTAGCAGCGATCTGTTCGTGTTATTTATTCTGTGCGGCGTCCCAGTTTCAATAATGTCGACCCAGGGGAGTGTTTGACCTCGGAATATGTCAATATTTACAGTTTGAACAGTTCGTTACACAGCGAAGCGTAGTCCGTCCTCGCGCGCGTCGTCATTCATACAGCTGTTCTGCGCGCTTTTCGTCACCAAAAGTGTTTACCTGTATTGTCGCGTTTTTAATTGATGACCTTTGTCAGCAAAAAAAAATATCGTACGGATAAATGGACTGATGACGCTAACACCAACATGTTCCTTATGTTCTGTCGCAGAAAACGACATTTTGCGCTGTAATAAATAAACCCGCAGGCAGTTGTTGAAAGGACAATAATGATCATTGTAAAATAAATTTCGTTTCCAAATATACCTATTTGCGTTCAGCATTTCGTGCGTTTTTGTTTAGAGAACAGAGCAAAGCTCCTTTTCGCCGAATTATGCGATGAAACCCTTTGGTCAATGACATATTACGTCGGAGGTTGGCTTCGTATTTGGAGTTAATGAGCCGATTGATATCAGCGAGAGTCATCGGTTCCCTGCCATCAATCTCTCTTTCTTTCACGGGGAGAGAGGATGGATCAGCTCGCCCATAACATTTGGACTTGGTGCAAGCGGTGTTCAAATAAAACACGCATTTACATTTGTTCAGATAATACGATTCCGCAAAACAAAAAATAGTGATGCCTCGACATTTTAAATATATATATATATATAGAACAAAAGGCCACAGACAACGCATTTATAATATTTTACGTATTTTGTGCATTCACCCCTTGCAAAACATAGTAAATAAATAGTCTATTAACCTGTCGACAGTTTATTATTAATAACAGACTATGCTGCGAATATTAGTCCAGACTTGTATTTCGAAAGAAATGACAGAAAAAAATAGGTAAAGCATATTATTATGGTACGTAAAGTTGTAATATATATTTCGCAATGATTTTCAATTCAGTAAATAAATCCCGTAATATGCAGGCTGATGGATAACATGGAACGCAGTATCACCAATCGGTTCACAAATGTATAGAGATCAACCTTTAAATGAATGCGAAAAACTGGAAATTATTTCTAAACATATGTTGGCTAAAATCTCAAATATATTTTTTATAAATAATATTTATATGTAAGTGGCCGAGAAACAATCACATGAAGTCGAAAAGACAATAGTGACTATATAATCATTATGTTTTGTCATATTTAGTTTAAAACTCGTGTTCAGACATATTTGCAGTTCCTTCATAAATGTGTTTACAACCTAAATGCATTGATTTTTTTTTCTTTTATTTGTTTCTCTTTATTTTTTCAAGACAAAGAAATTCTGTTATTTTAATGGAAGGTTATAAGAAAATGTACAAATGAAAGTATAGAGATAAAATTTAACATTTTACCTGTATTTTCATTTAGGTAGCTTTAAATACTATATTGACACTTCTGTATATTGTCTAAAATACACATTAAAGAGATTTAATAAACTGCTTTGACTGAGTGTATATCTCCTGGAAATAAATCCAGGAGAGGGCGCTATCATTACATGATTCCAAGCGTTGTGACTTATGGTTCCTCTGTGATGTTGCCCATTTCACATTTAAAGTTGGCATTAAGGCAAATACTAGGAGAGAGAGCGAGCAAGAGAGAGAGAGAGAGAGAGAGAGAGAGAGAAAAAACAGCCTATCAAACTGTTTTTAACGCTGACCGATTGTAAAAAGATATGGTAGGCTATGCGTCTTCTGAAAAGCCTTTTGAAGATTAAAGTCGATGAAATACACAAACGAGCGAATTACGTATCGTAAAAATAAAGATGAAACTAAAGAAGATAAACTGCAAAATAAAACGTAAGAAGAGAAAAGTGAGGCCTCAAAAAGTAAAAACGAATGATACAAAATATCATATTACTTTCGTCAACTTCAATTATTAGAGAATCGACGGTGTCAAGTTAAGTGGAGCAATCTATCTATGAACCTGCAGAGCAGGGTATCGTCTTCATCATTCTTGTTTTCATCCACATGTTCCATAACTTTCCGTGTTTACGGAACACGCGACGCGCGCATGCGCAGCTCGGCACAACACACATACACAGTTACGCGCCATAAACACGCGCGCCCGACAACACCAGCACACAAGTGTCCTCCAAATCTCCTTGTGGGAACGAAAACTGTTATCGGTTATCAGCACGGAACCCGACTGGAAGGGAAGTAATTTGAAAGATGCTTTAAACTGGGTGAATTGCTGATATGACTCATCCAAGACACCCACAAGCCTCTGATCAATCGAATGGGAGGGAGGGGAACGAATTTGTGTGTGTGAGAGAGAGAGGGGAGGGAGACAGGGACAGGGAGGGAGAAGCAGATAGAAAACGCAAAAAGATGAATGGAAGCACACCATCAGTATGCGATACATTCCCCAAGCCAAAAAAGAGAAACAAATGTTTATATCTGCGTGAAATGTAGAGTTTTCACGTTTTCTTAAAATTCCATGAGAGGAAAGAGGAGCTGAAGACAGACTTTTCCCCTCAGTTTTCGTCACCCCAAATGTACGATAATCCAGACCCTGTTGTGACATGAACATGTGAACATGAGCATTGGTTTCACCGAAACACGTCAAACATCTCGCTACTTGCAGTTAACCATGAAAATTAGTATTGCAGCACTTACTTACACTGCATGTTTTTACTTTATGCAAACATTCATGTGGCAAAATCTAAATAGACAGTATATTACTTACAGCAAACTGACTATGATCAATCTCTCTCCTTTATTATTGGTCTCTAGAATTCCTTTTACTTGTAGTTTTTAATAGCCTAGTGGGAAATGTATGCATATATGTATAATCATCAATAGAAAGCTTATTTATTCAGCCTTTAGATTATGTATAAATCTCAGTTTCAAAAAATCCACGATCACTCACACCCACATGTACATTTTGTATTACAGTTAGGCAAAAAAGTATTTGGTCAGCCACCAATTGTGCAAGTTCTCCCACTTAAAAAGATGAGAGAGGCCTGTAATTTTTATAGGTGTACCTCGACTACGAGAGACAAAATGAGAAAAAATCATCTGCATCTGTTTGAACTCTGTATCAGTATAAAAGACAACCTCAAACAGTCACTACGGCCAAGAGCAAAGAGCTGTCAAAGGACACCAGAAACAAACTTGTAGACCTGCAGCAGGCTGGGAAGACTGAATCTGCAATAGGTA